>JAODUP010001132.1:62500-157500 GCA_025642065.1 Paralvinella palmiformis | reverse complement strand
GGAAATATGTGTACATTGGTTTTTGATATATGTATACTTTGTTATCTGATATCGCTATAAGGTACCTTTGGTTATATCAACTGATTGTTTTGGTGTCTCTTAATTTCAAAGGTCCTAAATAAAATGTATATGATATTATTTATAAAAATAGATTAATGTTAGTATATAAAAACAAAAAAACACAAATTACACTTTTCAACTCAAATAGCACAAGTCAGATGTAGCAAATTAGCTAATGCGGATTAATTTCCAAGAATTCTCTTCATCTATCTTTGTTCAGGTTATATGGGTTAGAACAAGGTCACAAATACTAAAACGCGCGCGTGCACACACACACACATACATATGCATATACATAAGGGACTTTATGCAAGAATAATTGTTTAAACGTTTTTATTTGGATTGTGTGAGAAATGTATGCCACGTTCTAAAAGTGTGTTATATCTGTGATAATTACTGTTGTACAGTAATAAACCTTTCCATCGGTTAGTGATGTGTCATTATATTGCAATGTAACCATCTGATTTATTATCACGCGATTTGTAACCCTGTTTTTGAACCACTATGGGTGAAAAAATACAACAATTAAATCAAATAAGATTTCCATCGTTTTATCAAATATTAACAGTAGGTTCTAAAATTATAATAACCAACTATGCAACCAACAATCATTTTGATGTTATGATTAACACTTCAGTTGGGGTATGTAGTTAATGGTATTGCCAGTTCTATGTTTTGTGATAATCTACATGAGTACATAACAAACAAAAGTCAACTTTCCAGTTCCCATCAGGCACCCGATGTTGGATCAGCGTTGGGAATAGGTCGGTATTACCTCGTGACGTCGTACAACGCGAACTCAATGTAGCAGGGTTGGATTATATCGTGTTGGATTTACAATGATATTGCGATGTTGGATCAATGTTTTATTTTCCATCAAATTTAATTTACTATTTAAAGGTTATCATTTGAGAAGCCGTTATTGTGTGTATATCTGTTATGGAGGTATTTGGTGGAATGTCGCACCTAATTGATATACATTTGATCAAATAAATCGTGATCAGGTGATTACACCCCAAAACCAAGCCACACCTCTGATTACAGCTATCAAGCGGCCTAGCTATATCTAACCCACAATCCCCGGAATCTGACGTCACGCCATTCTTAACTCATTTGAACCACTAACTATATATATATATATATATATATATATATATATATATATATATATATATATATATATATATATATATATAGTCAGTTATTTGAACATAGCGCGGACATCTTTTTCGAAACTATAGACATTCTAGGACACTTGACGAATCTTTTTCTGGTAAATATGCAAATAAGTTCTACCAAACTGGTGTATTTAGTAATATGAATTGTCATGAAACATGATGCTGCGTATAGTTTCTTGAAATATCATTTCTTTTGTTGAATATTGATCGATCGAGTTGTCGGACTTCAATCACTCAGCATGCGTGTCTACGCGTCGCTAGGTATTGTAATTGAGATGTTATTGTTATAATGTTAAAGTTGGGGAGCGACCATTTGACCTCTAGGGAAGGGCTGGATTTTTGTTTAGACCAGAACATAAAAATCCTGTGTTTAGTGAATCAGTGGGGGAGTGTCTGTAAATAAAAAATGCTTATTATGCCCTATATCTCAGAAATGCTTCATATGGATATTATGAGCCAAAAGGTTAGTACTAATCTAATTGAATATTGTAGATACTAGATGACTTATACAAAGTTGGTTACAGGCTTTCATTTGGCACCATGACCTTTGATATTGTCGAAGTAAAATTAAGCTGCATGGTTAAAACCTATCATTTCGTTTTAAATTTAATATCATGTCGCTGACTCGAACAAAAGTCCACTGGTTCCTTCATTGCATATTTGCAGCCATTTATTTTCGTGAGCCATCCATGATGATCAAGGAAACATTTTGTTACAACGTTCTCGCTATTTTCAGCATAAACCAAATAAATATTCGCTCCCATTAATTTTTGCTGTTGGTCGCCTATGTTAAAGTAGCCAATTAAAAGGCAGAAAATAAGTAATAGTTTTACAGTACGCATGCCTCCCCACCCATTGACACGTATGTACAAAGTTTAAATGTTCATAATGGTACATGTATTCCTAGGTCCAAACAGGATATTACGACATCGCCTACTTGAAAAGATGAAGAAAGCATCAAGCTGAAGTACTGACTCTTGCTGAAGCTAATAGCACAGATAATTATGAAGCCAATATACTAGTAGGTGCTAATGTTGCTCATAGTGGTGTATATGAGAGAGGTGATACTGACTCATCTTGTCATGTGGATGACAAAGATGACAGCACTATTCAGGATTCTAATAACGACAGTGGTGATACAAATGATCAGGAATCTGATAACGTGATATCTAGTTATGGATCTGAGAGTTGATCAGATGATGATGATGAAGAGCTTGATATTGGAAGGGACTTTGCAGACTGGGCAGTAAAAATGCATGTACAAGAAATGCTTTGCAAGACGCGATTGGAATCCTTAGACAACATTGGCATTGTGTTCCAAAATATGCTTGCACTCTTTTGCATACACCGAGACATGTACAGTTACAGGATAAGGGTGGTGGATAATATATTTATTTCGGACTGGAGTCTAGTATTATATATATTATTCATACGTTTGCAGCAATGGACATATTATGCACTTTTCTTATTTTGAGGAATATGCCTTTCATAAAGTTTGCGATGTTAATAATAATTTGACAAAAATAATGTAAAATGTGATGAACAGATTATTCGATTTTGATTGGCGATCCATGAAACAATTCAAACTTTTAGCAGAGTGCTAGTGTGTTGGCATATAATTTGATTGTGAATTAGACTACTATATGATGTATTGTATAAAATTCAATTTGGCATACTTGTATGTTGTCATGTTCTAGGTGAATAGCCAATTCACTTTTTATTTTGAAAAAGTGTTATTGCCGCTGTTGTTAATTATCATGAGTGTGTCATATTGTGCAGCTGATTTAATCATAATGAAATTTCATCCAAAATTCTTTGTAACGGATGTAATTGCATATGGCTATATATATATATCTTACTACACCAATCCCTTAAATTCCAAGCAACCATGATGCTGGTATAGTAACAATATCAATCCTATATATTGAATATATATTACTGTGTTTCTTGTGTGAATGTGTGTATAAATGAAAGATATATTGTATAAGCAGTTTGCTTGTTGTCAATTGAATATGTTTACATCAACCATAATGAAAACTAATGTTATCCACTATTGAAAATATTATGTTAATCCAATTTTCAAATCCAACCAATTTCATAACATTGGTCCAACGTTGAAATCCCAACGTTGATCCAATGTTGTAAATATTACGTTGATCCAACATTGAAATCCTAACGTTGATCCAATGTTGCAAATCCAACCATTTTCATAACATTGATCCAACGTCAAAGGACAACGTTGATCCAATGTTGATCCAACGTTTGGTGCCTACTGGTTTAGCATCAGAATGGGTAATGATCTCTATATTAGGACTTCAAAATTCATTACAATCATTTATAGATTTCAAAGTCTTCTGTTTTCATTCAACACTTTTAAACATCAAAGAAATTATTACTCAGGTATTTAAATAATGGATTATTTTCACAAAATATAAGTGCAACTCAGTTTTCATCATAGGCTTTATTTGACAAGTACAGCAAATACAATATAAGCTATGATGAAATATTGCAAACATATTTGAAAATTTGAGATGTGTATTGCGAACAAATCTTTTTCCTCGAATTAATTGTTATAAATTATTATAAAATATGTAAAAAAGATCTTATAAATTGTATCGAAATGATTATTTTCCATTATTTGATAACTGTATAGTTTCTTCTCATAGATTAAAAAGCTGGACTTTATTTGTACTAACTTGTACCTTTTTTAATTATAACTATCCGTGTTTGTTCAGTATTAGCATTTTGTAATCAACAAGTACTGAGTACGAATATTTAAAAAAAAACATATCAACCGAAATGATACAGCATATATAAGGAGCTCATTCGTCTCTCTGCTAAAATTTGGTATACATTATACACATCTTTATTATTATTTGGCTATTAAACAAATGTAACTTACATAATTACGTGTGTATGTATAGTTAATATCGCTAAGAAGTTCAAAGTGGATTTAATTGCAGGTTCAAATAATAAAAGAAAAATATGAAAACAAAAGTATGTTTGCTTCCTTTTTTGAAGAAAATGGGAACAATAATTTCATTTGCCTGTCTTGGCAACAAGCTGGTATTGAACTATAAATAAAGCACATCTCTCCTTTAATGGTTTATACAATAGTAACAAACATATTAAAATCACAAACCATATTAGACCAGTGAACTATGAGCATTGACCCATACATGCAAAAGTAGAAAGTTATAAATAATAACTACACGACAGAAAGGCATATTAAATTATTGCATATTAGTACTAGTCAACACATCAACAAAAGAGTTTTACTATTAAATGCAATGACCATAGTAACAATATTTGAATTCACTGTTTCCGAAATGACATATGTATCAGAAACAATACTTTGAGCATAGTTTAGTAGCAAATTGTTTGGGAACTCTGGAGATCTATTAGTCATAGCACATTAGCTATTTTCAAACAAGCATTTGCATTTCAACCAATTATTAGTTCTGCAAACGTTCTATCAGCTGTGCAAACAGAACAAACTTTGGGAATCGTTAGGTTTGTCATTTATTTGGACAGTGGAGAAAACAAATCTGATGGATGGCAGAATTCAATGATGCGTACATAACAACTAAAACCCATTATATTATTGCATTATCTACATAATGTATATTATAATAATGGATTATATGTTACAAACATACAGATGACGAAGTGAGGTAAGAGTGACTGTGTGATCTATGTCCAAACTCTTGGTATTTCATTTATCCATTAGATACCGTTTTCATTTCTTCATCAACATGCACATCCATGTGAATGGAGCTTTTATGGTAAACACTATGCTGTGCCAATAGGAGTAGAGAAAGCATAAACACAAGTCAGAGACTCAATCTCTCCATCTGTCATATAATTATGCTAGTTAAATTTGTTACATTTTCGATTTCAGCAGTCCTGTTTTCTTTACCTAGCATCAACCTGTGTCATCGTACAAAGACAACATCTGTTATACAAGTTCCAGAAGTGTAGATATGGCCCACACAGTAAGTTATACGTCGCCATGTCATCATTATTATCGCTACGTATATAGTATTTGCTTGCCTCATGATTGTGCCATATTGATTTGATGGCAATAGTGAAAAAACATTTCAATGAAAATCATGTTTAATGCAAATTAATATCAAGTGAAATATAATAACCTGTGCTTATATGTATTACGTGATCACTGGTAACAGGTAAAATTGTCCCTTAGGTGGCATTAAACTTGATTAAATTGATTGATAGCCTAGGCTTAGGTGCTGAAACAAAACATAATGCATGGTTATAGTATGGGCGATAATAAGAATTGTCAGTAACTCTTTATTTCCATAATTCTTTTTTAAATATTTTAGCAGTAATAAGTTGGATAACATGATAGCGCAGTTAGTTAGAGCGTATGACTCGTAGCCGAAGGGTCGCGGTTTTGAGGCTCCGGGAGCTACAATGCTGTCATATGGCAATTGGTTCACTTATCCATAAATATGACATCCTTACAGAAAGTGATTGCTATGGGTTGATTAACGTATTGCGCCTTTATTGGCCGCATGCCTTGTATGCTCCCTTGGGAGTTGAGATGTGAGATGGATAGAAACAGATTTGAGTCAAGGATACTAGTATTGTACAGCGCCTCAGAACAGCGTTACATGGTTCTGGCGCTATATAGACATGCATTATTATTATTAAAATGCACACAATAAAGACTATCCTGGCATTGTTATGATGACCTGTATTTCATCAAATTATTATATTTAATTAGATATTTAATGACTATCATTATGGCAATAATAGTTTCATATTGTCAAGAATAGCACCTCACCAAAGTTTGGATGAAACAAATATTGTAAAATAATAAGAAAAGCGACTTTCCTGCATGAGCCAATATGGTTGAAAGGAATGAATATATATGCAAATCGAAACATAACCGTAATGTCCTTAATCACAATCGTTGACTAGTTTTTAGAGAGACACATACATACTAATGTTACATAATTTAATTTCAGAATTTTAAAATATGCATATATATATATATATATATATATATATATATATTATACATTTAAAATGAATTTAATATTATGGAAAAATAATTAACTATTGAATCAATCAGGCCGTGTGCCTAAAAGATGTGCATATACAAAAAAATATACATAGTTTTAACAGTGACATACAATAAATATTTGGATAGGATCTGATTTAATGATAATGAAATGAAGAGAACAGTTAACAAAAATCGGCACGATAAGACAATACAATAATTTTACCTTCCATTTAATTAATTTGTCTTCTGGTAATTCCATAAAATTTTATTATACTGTAATTAACCTGAATGACATCAACTCTTCGGGCGATTTAATGATTGAAATTCGCCAACGTTAGTTAACTGAAACCATGTAGCTGGAACATATTCAACATCATCTAACCAAATGTATATTAATAACCACGATACATGGAAACAGTAGATTTAGCCTATTGTAATGTGTAAAAAATGCTACAATTGTACCAGGAGCAAATTAAATATTTATATTTAAAAGGTTTGTTCATATTACATCAAATATAAAAAATATATAATATATATATATATATATATATATATATTATATATATATATATATATATATATATATATATATATATATATATATATAATATATAGTATTTACACTCATAAACTAATTATTTGCGTTGCATATTTATAGAAATATGATGGTTTTCCTATTAGCTTTACACCCAACTCTAAGGATGCAAAGTACATTTTGATTTATTATTCACCAAATTATTCAATTAGATATCGTCATTTTACAATTATTATAATATCAACCTAATGGTGGATTTTACCAGCAATGATCATTATGGGTGTCAATTCAATTTCAAAATAAAACAATTCTATCCATTCTTCTATAACGTGTATGGCACCCAATGGTCAAATGATTCTCAACAAATTGACATGCTTGTTATCAGCTGGTCACCGTCATGTCGAGGGTTGTTCACTCGTTACTCAATGTGAGACAATTGAGCAACAACGTCTCTGTAGGATGGGTTCTAGTACTTCAACACAATATCACAATCCGACCTGGTCGAAGAAGATACAACCCCTTGCAAATCCCAAACATATTCTTTATACCAACACTGAGCTGTGCCAAACTTTGCTAGGCATCTCCACATCCTCATTATGCCATTTTCCGTTATATAGTGAGGCGACTCCCATGTTATAACAACACAGTTGTTTATTCACCTATATGCTAATGTCCCTGGCTGAAGTTCAGCCTGGCTTTACTATGAAATGATTCCAAAATATTCTTGTTCATATATTTTCCACCGGGAGTTTGTTTCCAAGTGTTTGTTAACTAATGTTGATGTAGCAGCTGGCACATAGATGGTCAAATTGATCAAGTCTGGTTGTGAGGAACTGGTTCCGGATGATGTGGCTCATTTATAACTTGTTTTGCGGTTGTACACATCTCACAGCTCTGGCCTGGTATTCTTGAACAAACAGTCTTTTTATGACATTTCAATAAACAGCCGACCAACCATATTTTGGAACAGTCGGAGACTCTGGGCGATCGGTCTCTAGGTAACCCTTCATCCAGCACCTTTACCACTCTATTAACATCCTGTGGCTTCAGAAGAGTCTAACGGCAGTAAACAAAACCGACACAAACCATACACCGAATAAAAAACATAGTAATTTTCCCATTGTGCTTTTCCATTAATATAAATCAACACCATTGTCCATTTACAGAGCATTCGCTGTTTCGTGGGGTATAAAATGATTCAAATTGAGCTAGACTGATTGTAAACTGGGGGCAATTCTGTGGTATGCATATACCTAAGGACAACTAAAGAAATTCACCTATTTTTGCCAGAATATGGAACATAATTACAAAAACCTTATAAGTAAGTCAACTTTTAAAGTTGTACTAATCTTTCTAATACAACACTACAAACTAAATGTAGATATCTGGAGGGAAAAACTTTGGAATTTGAATATATTCATTTCCTTAAAGTGAAATACATGCTCAGGCAGTAGATCAGTTTTATTAGCATTCAGTGTTGATGAATTGGTGTTGATTTCCAATGACTTTAAATCATCTATTATACGCGTTATTGAGACATGTTTATTTCTACCCGGGATAGAGTAAATATTTGTTATTAATACACTGTTGTCCAAGTGATAGATGATAGATAAGTATATAGCTATGGCTATTGTATGTATGATGGAAGATGATATACATCAATAAATTGCTATTTAATGTTAAAGTATTGGGTGAATCACGTATTTCACCTTTGACAATCGTCTTCTTTTCACTTTATTCACGCAAATGAAGTATATTGGTGTCGAAACAATACCATGAAAATAAAGTTAAGCTGCTGTGGTAATGTTCTTTTTGTCCAGTTTTATTTAATCATTATTGTTGACACGTATTTAAAAATTAGCGTACAATTTAATTTCTTTAAAAGGCAATTTCATTGGTATCAGAATAAGTGTATATACGGTTAATATAAACCGAATGTTTCTTAAAAATTTTCTTAACCCTCTTTTCTTTAAACTATATTAACACATATAAAATGAAAGAAACATAAAATTAACAGATATACATTTATATAAATACAGGAAATGCAAGTTAAATATTTCAGTTGTGTTATTCATAGTGTCCTTGAGTTAAAACATGCCTAGGATATCTATGATCTTTAGAAGCCATCACTTTTAGCATAAATAGTTATAGTTATGCTTAGTAATTAGGTAAACGAGATATTTGGAACAAGCGTCATGTCTAAGTAATCCCAATTCATATCGAAACAAGCAATCAATTAAGATACAGCATTTCGTGATTTATAGCTAATTAATACAGTTATCGTATTGTCTATGAACATATTTGATCATATATACATAGAAAACGATCCACAAGACTATAAATCGATAATATTCCTGGATTATTTGCTGTGTTGTCAAATCAACTGGTTGTATTGATAGACCGAGCATGTAAGGAAGTTTATCCTTCGTTGATCAGGTACTACTAACAGATCTTAACTGATTTTCCTTTAAATTGCTAACAAACTACTATATATTTAATAGTTTACAGCGATCATTATTTTGGTACGAGCCTTTTGTTGGCCACTGGCAATATCAATTGTTCATGAATTATGACCCCCCCGATATTAGTAGAAATTATTATTATTATTATTATTATTATTATTATTATTATTATTATAATACCAAACTTATAAAGCGCCTATTTCAAACTTACAGCCTGTTCAAGAGCGCTGTACATAAACTTATGAAGACAAAACAACAATATAAGATATAACAAATATAATACGATTATTTCATAACAATATATGTATAAAGCTAAATTGGGATATATATATTTTTTATATATATATATATATATATATATATATATATATATATATTATGTAGGAAGAATGACCACCACAAAGGGATTATGGAACTTTATAGAGGACTTCATAAAACATGCATAGTATGCCACATATACAGAGAAGCATCTGTGAACGATAAATAGAGAATTTGACGATCAATCAACAGAAACTCAATTCCTGTCATAAGCTGAGAAGGTTGACTACTTTCTATTAGGATTCTGGAAATTATTTTTGGATATTAATAGCAAAGGAATAACCCATTGTTCGCTTTCTTGTGGTATGTCTTCTAAAAATAATTCGTTGGTTAATGATAATAATAATAAAAATAAATAATACTTTGATAATACACCTTTGTTTAATTCCGGATTCATCCGAGTTCTAGATGAATCTCCCAATAGGCGCATCTAGAATATATCTAGAAACGTTGGTCCATTGGTTAATATTGTCATGCTAACTTTAATTAGCTTTTTTCTATTTGAACAAAACGTATTAGTAATACACTTATAATATCTTGCGATGATTTTCCTTCATAACAACGATTGCCGTACTGTATGAATACATGTATGATGTTCTTGCAATATGAGGAAATTAATATCAGCCAGATATTCTCATGCACTACCACTGAGAAACCTTTTGGTTTTTGGTAAAGCCATAAAATAGAAATATATTCTCACTGATAATCAGTGTAATTATTTAAATATGTGGATGGGACCAAAATATATTTCAGGATTTATTACTTTGCGATACGAAAAATATTGTAGTCGAATTATATTTATAATTAGAATTGTTAAATCTAGAAATGTATGCAATACTTAATACGAGTTTTTGTGTTAATAATAATTTTAGGTTTATGGATATTCCTGAGATATTCTATATATACAAGAAATAGATAACAAATTATGGACATATACTCCATGGAAACCGTATTTTAGTTAGTGCTGATATAAATAAAGAAATTTATCTAAGAAGAAAATATTCCAATATACAGAAACAAATATTTTGGTTAATTACATCAGATGTAAGAGGAACGATACTTAGGCAGAACAGAATGTCACTCTATTCTAGTTCAGGTTCTAATGAAAAATTATTGGCGATATAAATATATAAATCGCTATAATATATATTATCCAGTATAAGACGATGTCAACGAATTATATTACAAATACAAATAGTGAAACGTGGGTAAACGTTTGAAAGAGAGTCTAGCCACCTAAAACACACACCCAAACAACCAAATTAAAGCACACATTATTTTTAAACTATTCTACTCACATCTAGATGATTTTCTGACTTTTCAATTATTCCGGAGCAGAAACATAAATATTTATCTTGATTAATCACATACTTCGTGGAAATCTAATAATATGTTTACACCAGTTATTTCAAGGAAAGATGATTGATTTACTAGATAATGCTCTAATTGCCATATTTTCATCTTCAGAGACATCTTATAAACACTTCTACGAAATGAGGTTAGAGTACAATTTTAATTCTCCATTAGACCCACTTTATACACATCTTCGAGGTAATCACATCATATATGATGGGAATCCAAGCTAATGGCGAATACTGGCTTAAACAAGGAATCCGCTTAAACAAAGAAAATCTGGTCGTTTATCCCATTACATGGTATATCGGTAGTCAGCATCCAAGTGTTTGGTCACTAACATGGGTGTT
This sequence comes from Paralvinella palmiformis, assembly GCA_025642065.1. Taxonomy (NCBI): domain Eukaryota; kingdom Metazoa; phylum Annelida; class Polychaeta; order Terebellida; family Alvinellidae; genus Paralvinella; species Paralvinella palmiformis. The sequence continues at coordinate 146,215 of JAODUP010001132.1, read as the reverse complement.
ACTAACATGTAGAGGGCAAAATTGAACCTGTCTGGGTGTGAAGAATAATATTTATTGGATAATATCCATCTCACAACGATGCACTGGACTTCTTGCACACCCAGCTGTTATCTAATATTGCAATGCACAACCGTCCATGTGGGCAGTCAATCTCTAGGTTGAGCCATCATCTAGCATTTAGACTACTCCGGTAAAATGTATTGGATTTAAGAAAAACTCTAACCGTATCCAAGACCACCGACAGAAACTATACAACGAATATAAAACATGTTAACATTCTCGTTTCGCTTCTCCAGGCAATTAGAGCTTTATTTAGAATTGAATTTCATCGTCTTTTTAGAAAGTATTCTCCCTTTATGCGAACAACCGTAAACAAGACTGACATTAAAATAGCAGTATATCCGTTGCAGGCTTACGCCTATGGCATTGAGTTATTTTGAGCAGGTTATGGGAAAAGATTTTTAAATGGCATCTGAAACTAATCCCCCTTCTTAAGCCGTATTGATCTCTCTAATACCGCATGACAAATTACATGTATATTTGTCATTAAAAAACGTGGTATTGTTGAGAATTTTCATTTCCTTAAAGTGAAATTCATGCCAATGCAGTACAGAATCATTATTCATGCTTATCGTGGCTGAATTAGTGCTGAATATATAGAAGTGAATCGTTGACATATGTCAAAGAAGATTATATACATTAGTAAATTGCTATTTAACGATGAAGCATTGAGTGAATCATCGTCTTGTAGTTTACGTATGACAATCCTCTTCCTTTTACTGTGTTCATGCATATGGAGTACATTGGAATCAAAACGATATCATGGAAATCAAGCTAAGCTGTCATAGTGATATTACCTTTTGTTCAGTTTAATTTTCTCATCATTTCTAACACATTTACTATAAACCAAACATTTCTTAAAATAGTTCCATTATATTTTCTTTTCCTTAACACTGCTGTCCCTTAAATAGAATGACAAAGACACAAATGAAGTAAACATAACATTGATAGACATAAACATACAGACACACAGGGAAGTATATGTATGCCGTGAAATGTAACCAAAATCTTTCAAAAAGTATTATGTATTCTGCCTAAGTATATACGCCATCACTATGAGCATAAGTAGTTTTCCTTATCAATAAGGAAAACAAAACAGTTAGAACTCATGCCAACTCAAAACAATCCCACCTAACATCAGTACAGGCTATCAATTAATGGGGAGTTTTTCTGACTTCTCGATTATGAATAAACTTCATATATTATCTGTGAATAGATTTGAGAAAATGTTTCTAAACGATCAATAAGAATAGCAAATGATCATATTCCTGGGAGATTTTCTGGTGATATTGATAGACCGGGCTTACAAAGAAGTGTGTCGTTCATTGGTTAGGTAAATCTAACATAACGTATTTGATGGATAGTTAAAGTGCTAAAATGCTACGAGATATGCATCGTTCCTAACAAACTACTAAAGGTCTAACAGCTTACACCAGTCATTGTTTGGTGAGAACCTGACGTTGGTCGTTGATAGTATCATTCGTTTTATGAATTGCGATTTTCATAAATCATTAGTAGCATTTATGTGAGAATAATGTCCACGAAAACATATGAATTAAGATGAAACATGCAGACGATACATGTAAAGGAAAGTATCAGTAGACAATAATTTATAATATAATATTAAGTTGAACGTTTTTATATATTAATAACAAAAGAGTAACCCAATTTCCGCCCTCTAGTGGTACTTCTTGGAAATAATATTCTTCGTTTGATAGAACTAGGTGGGTAGAGGTGCGGGTTAGCGTCAGCTTTGATAACACGCTGTCGCTGTATGAACGGATGTATTGCTCTAACTACAGCGACCATAAATAAAACACAAATTATGGATCACTGGAGAATATAAACATAACTCAATTCGTTCGTAATGTTACATTTGTACACTATTAACCATATTACAGCAATAACTGACTGTCTCCTGACTATCTGGTATGATGTACTGGTAACACTGCAGACACACGATCAACCTCAAGGAACGCAACGGGTGGTCTAGAATATGCTACTCTATTTGCATTGCAAATACAACTTCAGAAGTAGAATCATAAGTATTTTAAATATAAACACAACAAACAAATACTAAATGAGACACAATTGCTGAACTTGTCAAGTTTCGATATCAAGAATGTCAACTAGTTTTCATTGATATTCATACATCAATCAAATAGCAATATGCCAGTTACCATTAAACTAGAATCGTAAAAACCCACTAATACCTTGTAAATCATGTTTAGTTGACACGACACCGTGTATATTCTTATACTTAACCTCAAAAGTTTGGAACTACATTTAACATGGAGCACACTCCCCAAAACCAACTAAATGTGTTGTTTCGTCACCCTAAAATTGACCATTCTATAATATTTGACATTCATCATGAAATATCTAGAAAAGAACAACAATGACAGCATTATCTGAAAGTCAGAATATGAACTTATTAATGATATATATATATATATATATATATATATATATATATATATATATATATATATATATATATATATATATAATCACTTATAAACATACTTTAAATTACAATAATTGTATATAAACATTCAAAGATTATCACTCACGTAATACATATTAACCCCTTCATATAAAGGCATTTACAAAAACCATTAGTATTACTACTACTACTACTACTACTACTACTACTACTACTACTACCACTAAGGGTAATAATACTACTACTATTACTATTACTACTATTACTACTACTAATAATAATAATAATAATCAAGTTAGTAACTTTATCCTATACCTTTGTAGGGTTATATGATTAATCTGAGTTATGCAGGAATATCGAAATAAGCGATATGTAAAATAAACCTAGAAACGTTAGACCCTTTAACTAGCTTGATTTCTAGTAATTGTTCTTCATGACAACGACTTATTTACTACATGAATATGCTCATGCAAACTGAGGAGAGTAATATCAAGCAGATATTCATGTGTTGCATTGGAAGACTTGTGGGTTTTCAGTTAAAATCGATAAATTATATATTCCAGGATCTATTATTTTGAGATACGCAAAATATTGTAGTAAAAGACGGGATAATTATTAAATATGGATAGAAGTGTAAGTTAGAAATGAATGGAAAACAAAATATACCTGTTCCTGATGTTAATACTAATCTTAGATAGCAGAATTTCTTCAGGTGATAGGAAAGTATTTTTCATGTGACATCTTAATATATAATTTAGGGGGAAATGAACCTGAAATTTGTGCATTAAAGTCCACAAAAGAAGACAAAATAACCCTTGAGTACTAAGTTGTATTAACTATTCAATGATTCCGGATTACAAATAAGTATAATTAATATTATAAATCATATAATCTGATCCCAAAAGTCAATCATTCATTATTAAGTTTCCAAGTCAGACAGACGTAAGAAAATGGTAATTTACTTTCCATAAACACAATATACTGCATCCTTAATCACGAACAGTAATTACAAGGTATTTATGTTACCTTAATTAATGTCAAAAAACATTAACGAATACATAAAGAACGTGTTGTTGAATGAACGTGAGCATACGCTACATTGCCTCAAGTAGAACCTTGCTGTTTTGGACAGATTTTGCAAATGGTTGTCCATGTGAGTATATATATATATATATATATATATATATATATATATATATATATATATATATATATATATATATCCATTTGTCTATCACAAAATGTACGTATGTCTATTTAATTTAAGTTGGGAAACATAACACAAACCCAGGTGTGAATGACAACCTTGATATATCTATGTATGTAAATTGGTGTATACACATGTTTTCCCTGGTTCTGTGGTTGCACAGAGTCCCTGTTTTGAATGGCAAAGTACGTTTAGTTGACAATAATTGCCATTGACCGAAATGGACAACGAAAAGACTAGAATGGAATGGAACTCATTATTTGTATACGATATGATAATGCATTAATTTCCATGTCTTCATGTTTTCTTTAATATTTGAAACATTTCTGCAGGATCAGGTTGCAGAACTATTGGCATTCTCCATACAACCCTTTTGAGTTAATGCGTGTGCGAATGAGTTATTGAGTGAGTAATTGAGCGAGTGAGAGAATAGTTGAGTGAATAAGTGAGTGAGTAAGAGAGTGAGTGTTTATGTGCGTATGATCGTTCATATGTATGTAGACAATTATCTATGTATTATCTATGTATATATGGATCTATTTCTGACAGTAGATGTAACTGTCTAATAGCTAAATAATTGAATAAGCTGGCTGCTAGAGGTCCACATGTCATTTATAAATTGGTGTATTCCACCACTTAAGTAGAACTTCACACCGCAATTATGTGTCGTGTCTGTACGACATTTACAACACTAGTTGATAAAATAAATATTTATCACTTTCTCAAATCAAGGAAGACAAAAAAGAGAAAGAGAAACACAGTTATTTTAGCATTATATAATATCTAAGTAAATAGTCTCCTATGATCCTACAAGACGTCGAGGCACTGGTATAGTAAATTATATAGCGTACTTTAGCGTTAATTTGTAAGCCATCGAGTCGAATCTTGTCATTACTCTCCTCTACAAGCTATTCGGCTACTAGTAACAATATGTGACCACCAGATTGTCGATATTTTTAGCAATATCGTTTCCATCTGATGTCCCAGGAATAAGCATTGCCGCTACTAAACGAAACAAACACTCAATCATGCAAGACTCACACTAATATCAAATTATTAATTAGATTACCTACCTCGTTTGGCATGAACATCCGTCTGTATGTATTTGTTTGATCTCGTTATCGTTAATGAATAAATTATCATCTCATAACATTGGATACTGCCTGCTAAATATTTGTTCCAATCGAGTGTAGTTTGCGATAACAGAGATTCATTATACTGTCATCCATGGATTCAAACAACCATAAATCATATAATAGATCTAGAACAACAGATGTTAAATACATATATTTATTTGAGTGTTTTATAATATATTTCAAATATACATGGCAATTAAGCTGACATTTATCGATACTGATTGATGTACGCGTGTGGATACATCGGGAGGTGGAGAAAAAAAACAGTATCAGTATGCCTATAAAAAGTGGATATTTAATGCGGAATTGATGTTTCTCAATATCACCTTGAGAGAATGTTTTCAGACATAATTAAACGAATACACTTTATATGCTATCAAAGGCTAGCTAGTTTGCTGTCGTGAATGTTTATATCAATTACTGCGAGGCACAGTCTAAAATAAACAATCACCCAAAATATGAGATAGGAAGGCAGAATCCGACTCGTGCCTGTATTTGTGTGATTTATTGTCCATGATAAAACTCGCTGCCATTGTCCCAGGTAGTGTACATAAAATGGACCTCGGCTACACGTTACGAATTAAGCAATTAGCCTGCAATAGTGAAGCCCTAGGAGGATTTACTAGAGCTCTTTTCATCCTTTTAATAATTAAAATGCTAAAAGCAATAATCCTCTGAAAGGTTAGTTCTAGACCTCCAATTTGCGGAGGCAGCAATGTCTCGTATTTAGTTAACGGGAAAATAATCCAATTTTTTAACAGAATGAAAAAATACCTCCACGATGACCCGAGTGAATTACCATTACCTGACTAACGTACTTGTTCACGGATTCTCTCTTAGCACTATGTATGTATACGATAAAGAAAGATGTATATTGACATTTAGACGCTATTTTATTAAGAGTTTTTAAGTATAAACCCAACAAACTTGATCAAGTAGATCAAAATAATCGAATATTATTTGGCTTATAAATAATGTATTTAGTGATAGGCCAATCACAAGTTTTATTAATCTGATTATCCGCAAGGTAAAGGCATTTGTTTTAAAACAATAATGTTCTTATGTGCTTGTATACATCTCACCAACGTCACATTGAATATCGCCGGCTATTGTTTGTCCTGAAATAATTTCTAACTGCTGCCTGAAATAATACACTTTTTTTCATTGGATAAATATACAATGCACATAAAGAGACATATGCTTATGATAACACACGAACAAACATCATAATAAACCTACATTAACAACACATCGATTTGTTGTTGTTATTTCGGATTGAAAGAAATAATAACACCTTGGCCATGACTGACTATCATTGTGACACGCATAATCCCACACGCACACACATACACACACGCGCGCGTGCATACACACACTCACAAATACTCACTTTAACAGACATACGCCCGCATAGAGGCATGCATGTAGGCATGCAGACATATATATTCATATATACATTCGCGCAAACGCACACATACTCAAACAAATGCCGTACACAACACATAAATATATACAGATATACATACATAAATACACACCCACGCACCGCCCTGCAATCCTGGATCTTGCGAGTTCGAAACCGGTTCATGGTTAAGTCTTTGTTTAACCAATCGGAACAAATAAGCATTCATAAGTGATGACCATAAACAAACGAGGCTACGTTTCCTCTTTGCATTAAAGTTGTAGAATGTCAGATAATGTTTAGTAAAGTATCACTATCACTTATTTCAATTAGTCTTTCTATAATATCTACATATTACCTTCTGAAAATAATTCCTAAATAATATACTTTGCTATGAAAACCACAATGTAAAACATCTTAGAACAGCCGGGATTGATTAAAGCACTATATAACATTATTTTATAATAATAATAATAATAATAATAATTATTATTATTATTATTATTATTATTATATAAGTAAAGTTACATCAGCCAAATGCTGAGCATACTTGATATTAATCAACCTACTGATTATTAAAGCATGATAATAAGCTTTATTGTCTCTACAATATAAATGATATTTATCAAACGAAAACAAAATTTATGGTTGTGAAGTAATAGCAATATGTTTCTAATTAGAATTTGATTGAGATAAAATAGATTCGTTCTTTCTCGCGAGCTCCTTTCGGGTACGGCTTTGTATTGGTCTGTATGTGTTTGGGGTACTTCTTGATTAGATTTCAGTACATAAAGGTACTTATATGCTAAATAATTAAAGTGTCTGGTTTATCCCAATACCGACCCGACGTTGTAAACCTAATCAGACTACCATGCTGAGTAAAATCCTTAAGGTTCCAAGGGTTGTTGATTCAGTGTTACAACTTAATTAAAGGGGCTTACTTATATGTTAGATAATTAATTTGTCTGGTATATCACTACACTGATCCCCATGTTGTCAATAAAATAACACTCACATAATCCCTAATGCTGTCCTGTTTACTGTTTCAGTGATAACAGACTTATTTTGCTTTCTTTGGCTAGCAGTTTGGGTTAAAACAGACCCTCATTTGGCTGTCTAATTTTGAAGCAGGGGGTATTAATTAAGTGTCTAGACACCAATGGATAAATATAAATTAAATTTAGCATATATTTCAAAAGATTCCTTTAGGAACATCCCAAATGATGTATTACATATTATCGTGTATAGAAACTTAAAATATATTTTCATTAACTGTGCCATTTTAAAAGAAAAATATAATTATTTCATGATCAAGCGCCAAGTGGTATGCATAATATCTAGTTTACGGCGAACATATCTTATCTACATCGATTACGATGTAACATCGTAATATCGATTTATACTTTTTCCAAGGTAAACCTTTCCTAAAAACAAAATTTGAAATATATCGTGATTATAATGAGAACAATCTCAGCTATATGGAAAGTTTGGATGTTTGGACGGAGATCTGTGTGTAAAAAGTAGACTTCATGGCCCAAAATCTCTTCGAAGATAACAAGGCGAAGTGAAAGGTGAAACATGATTAACATGAGCCCACACCAAGTATTAAGCTAATTTTCTTGAGATCTATGGCTAACTGCACTCTACGTTTTAACATGGAGGCGCCCTGCTTATTGTCAGGTGATTAGACTATGTTGTATATACTTCCATATTAGTGAAATATGCAGTTTTCCTTTGGGGTACATACATATGTAACCATTTTTGTATCAAGAATATTAAGTGACGATATAAACAGTATTGCGTGAAAATACCCTTTACCTAACGTTTGAATAATCATTGTCCTTAGAATATTAAATTAATTTGTTTCTTAACAAAAGCTACAAATATGTTCTGGAAGTAAATACAGATTGACTTATTCGTTAATAGCTTTGTTTTGAAATACTTCACAAAAACCATAATTACATTACATCTTCTAAAATCCAATTAATTAATTTCAGCAGAGAGAATAGTACTGCAACATAGCTTTTTTGAACATCTATTTACACCCATATCTAACTTTAAGTCTCATTTAAAAACAACCAATTACTGTATTCAGTATATTCCAATTTTCCTCCATTTTTTTTTCTTCCGAAATTCAGAATAGCTTTAACCAATGTGTTGCTAAATTCTGACATTAATACTGGAAAGCACTTCAACAGTTCAAAGAAAATTAAAATAGTATGTTGATTACACTTATTTTCCAAAATATATTATTCTTTGTTGGATTTCTTTTGATGTAATATTTTTCTTTATTATATAACAGGTTTGCAATTTGTGTCTGATAAAATTATATAACAAGCAACAACTCGAACGTGAATATGTCTATCTATTTTGCAATTTTAGTAATATTTTCTTTTGGCTGTATAAACAGATTGTAAGAAACTACTGACTTAGTCAATTAATATGCTTAGTGGACATATTATGTGTAGTAATGAATCATTCTATGATAGCCAATCATTTAGAAGTACTTAAATATTAACAAATTACTCATGATAAAACAATTTATTTCATTATTAGCATTAATACCCAAAATTTTAAATATGTTTTTCTCTAAAGTGAGTTTTATATAGATAAATATAATATTCATATTAATTAGTTAGTTATCCATAGTACAATGACGATTCAATGTATTTATTTCTATTAACCCTTCTATTTTTGTGGCCATTTGTTACTTGTTCATGTGATAAATATTGCAAGAATAATATATAGTGTCAATGTTCTTAAGGCCTTACCAATATCCCTTAGAAATAACAGGACGATCTGCATATATAGTAAAAGTTTATTATAAATAATTTGAATATAATGAAGGAGTAGCTTAATTCGAAATGGTTAGCTGGTCCGGCCAAACATTTACACACCTCCATGGTAAAGAACCTGGGATAAAACGAAATGTATACAAAGAGAATTTCGGTACCATTAGCATTAAATCAACATAAATCGCGCTGGTTATTGCGAAGCATGATGTTTGGAATTTCAATTGTCAGCCATTCCAACGACCATTGTGATAATTGCATTTGTAAATGGAACAACCAATACGAAAATAAAAATCGAATTTAATTACATAGTTTTAATGACATGACACGCGATGTTATTGCTACATTAGTGTTCCAGTAGAAGGAATAGATTTTGACACGTGTCACTTTAAAGGCTATCGTGGCGTATGATAAACTGCGAACTTTCGATTGGCTTGCAGAGCTGTTTAAATAGAGGCCGTGTTTTATCCATAATTAAATATCACAATGGCTACGAAACGCAAGCCAATATCTGTTTACATAAAGTTGCAAGCTCTTGATGAAGTGGACAGAAAAGTAAAATCTAAGGCTCAAAATGTTAAACAATATGGTGTACTGTGCAGTACACTGTCAACATGGTTGAAGAACAAGGAAGCCCTGAGGCTGCATTATTTATGTGGTTTAGAGATACTGGAACACAACCAATCCAAATCCAATTGCTGGTTCTATTCTCCAGGAGAAGCCAAAGGAATACGGCAAGGTTCTTGCTTACAATTGACGATTTAGCAAAATATCAGGTGATATACGTAATAAAACAGGGTTATATATATATATATATATATATATATATTATGTGTGTGTGTGTGCGTGTGTGTGTGCGTGTGTGTGTGTGTCTGTGTGTATACTTAAATTTTGGATCTTGTCCAAGTCATATTAAAAACTATATATATCTGAATATTATACCTCGTTATTGCAGTTATTAAGACAGACCGAGGAAGTTATCATAAATGAAGTTTTGTTTGACGTTAATATTTCTTGAAGTACTCTCTAGCAAATAACTGGAACAAAATAACAGGCGAAAATGAACAACATTTAAATTTAACATCGTGATACCCACATAATTACATCGTAAAACGGCAGCACCACTCCGAAGAACCATTATTAGGTGGGCATATTATTATGTGAGTATGTACACTCAAATGCCCATTTCAGTTATTGAAGCTATTTACAATAATGTACTTTCATGTTGAAATAATATTTTCAATTGGGTGTATATCTAGTTTTAGTCATTGGCATTGATGGAATGAATAGTGTGAACATTGTTATTATAAAGCAGTGAATTTCCTTTACTGTGGAATTTTAGCGATAAGTCCAGATATGTTGTCTTATGAAGAGAAGTAGATGTATATTTAAGTTTATATTTCGTACATATTTACCGTTGACTGAAGAGTTCAGCTGACTCTATTAAATCAGTTATAAATAGATAAGTGTGTGTTCCCTGCCTAGTAATGGTAACAATGTTAAAATGAAATTTCTGATATGTGGCTATTTTATATTTATCACATTCTCGATTCAAGAACTCTTATTAGTGTATAGTAATGTGCTATTTATAAAGGAGTATGTTTCTTTTATTTACACTTAGTAATATCTAAGAATCCCTTAATAGCTCGAACTATGGCTACGGATCTGCTGTATACAATCTATTTACTGAGTACTGTAAATTTCCCTTTCCAAGAATCCACGTTTTCTTAAGAAAAATAATGTCATGCCATCAAACACAGACGATTCTTGTCAAACATGACTTCACTTTTTGCTGTTCTTCCCTGAATCATAATTTCCCAATAAATGTAAACCAGATACAGGATAAATACAACTGATGACTGCATGTCAAGTTATAATAAATTAACTGAAAAGTATACTTAATTTTACTGATTTGAATCGATTGTTGTCTATTTTAAGACAACTCCCTTAAAACCATTGTAATTTAATTAAGTTAATAACGGGTCTTTCGTAATTACATGAAATGTTTTTGAGAGATCGCATTAGATAGATAATGTAACTTCCGTAAGTATTGAATTATTAACTAATGAACATTGTTATAATAAATGTAAAATTGGGTGAATTGGTGAATGTTTCTCAGTAAAGCCATTCTGATATTTATGAGAGAAAAAACGTATTACCATTTAGGAATCGCTTTACTTCGTTATTCATTATCCTCTCAAGCATTTTTGAAAAAGCTTGGAGAAAGATAATGGAACTGAAGCTGGTTGAGTTCTGTAGGATCAGCAGCTCTAAGTATTAGAATTACCATAGCTATTGTTAGTTGATAATAACAATGCCACTAAATAATTATCTATTTAAGATAAGGGTTAATAGGTATTCAATTTATTCAATAATTAAAATAACAGTTTAGAAGATATTTCATCATGACATGCCCTAAGCTTAGGTTTTAATTAATTTATGATTTTGACGACTTGATCGGGTTCTAACGTTTCTAAAATAAGATACTGTTATTTGTTTTTTAAAAACAATTGTCAACATGTTTTGTTTTGTTTTAGCGACAGGGATAATCTTACCAATTCTTTAAATTCTTTAATGAAAATGTTTGGAAATAGCTCGTGTTTCGAATATTTCTTATTGAATCAAATATTAAGAAAAGGAAATGCTTCGTTGAATAAATATTTTACAGTGTGATAATAATTTATTATAAACGGAGTTAGGACAATCAGTGTTTAAAGTTTCATAACAATCCGTAACATATAGCAATTGTTTACTCAGAATTATGGTAGTTTCAGTAAATGTCCGTTTATTCATTAATATAAGGCTATCGGTAAGTCTGTTTCAACCCTTTACAATATGGAATATACCATACTAATCCGACACGCCAATTAAAATAATACTTGGGCAACTACGTGGTTTAGATTGCAGCGCGTTGGACCATAGAACACTAATACCTGAGTTCGAATGTCGGCGTGGGCATATATGAAGGGTGTTTCATCTTTGGCTTCACTTCACTTGGGTGTCACTCGGCCAAATTAGACTATGATGTGCTCAAAACTGGCCGCTAAATATCAATTATCAGTAATTACATTAATACCTGATAGTGTGTCCTTACAAGTCAGATCTGAACGTATATGATCAACCAGACTAGCTGATATGTGGGCTCTCTTCCACTCTCTCTTCCACTCTGTCTGTATGTCTGTCTGTCTCTCTCTCTCTCTCTCTCTCTCTCTCTCTCTCTCTCTCTCTCTCTCCATCTCTCTTTCTCTCCCCCCTCTTTCTCTCACACATAAGCTACTCTGCTTTTATGATATGTGTGAAGCAAACATTGATGTCACCAAATTATGTTTTATATATATATATATATATATATATATATATATATATATATATATATATATATATATATATATATATATATATATTAATATAATATGATCTGAAAAGATTGCCCCAAAACAACCCACAAACATACAAATGAATACACACACGATCATACCCAATTATTTCGAATCAATCCTAATCATAATCACAGACACTCTCAATTATTCCTGAATCTAGATACTAATAATTATCTTTATAGATAAGATACATCCTAGCCTTCCATTATCAAGCTTCCCACCCAGGCTGATGTAAGAGAATTGTAATTAATTTTGAAAACAAAGCAAGATAATTAGTAACAAATCAATCACGTTCCTTTCCGCTACCATCAGATAAGTCTTCTATTCAGACTTGCTTATCCATCATGCCTTTCCACAGCATCCGATCATTATTATAACGTATTTTGCCTTGTACTTGACTAGGAGAATACTAAAACTTAGCTCAATTCCCACTGAAGATATTTTGAGTACAGAAGTTTATTATTTATTTATTTATTTTGCATTAGGAAATCTAAACAGTTTTTTTCAATCCTGATTTCGATCCACTAATATTATTAGAAACTTAATTATTGCAATATAATTACAGTGATGTTATTTAATTTCACACCAAAATCAAAATTTTAATAACAACGTAAAAGCAGATTTTCTGACAAAAAAGCAAACTTTTTGTCGTTTCACTAATTGTTTTTTTTTTAATTGTTAACGATATTGCAAAATATATACCTTTACCTTTAAATATATTTGTATGAACTGATATGCACACACACATACATGAGTGCTTATGAGGTATTTGACCCTCCAGCAAATATCACAAGGCATATTATGCTGCGGTTGAGATGTTCCTTTTTCTGTGCGTGGAGACTATATGTCTCCAGGTCGATGCGTTCTAAGAAAAGTCGATCTAGAGCTGTATATTCCGTGCACTATTTGCGTCTTTGGAGGCACGCCGTTTAAGTGTTTGGCCTGGTTATCCAGCATTTAAATGACTGTAGCAGACACAGTACGCTCTTAAAGCATGTACTCCTGACTCAGGAATAGAAACACTGCATCGCATCTCGAGCGGTGGCATTGGAAACAGCTCGTGTGGTTCGTGTGCTTTATATAACAAGTTTAGTTGTATATATAATTCACCTTAGTTGTTTGTGGGAATAGAATTATCTTTCCTAGGTCCAGTTATGTCCAGTCTGTACTATGACATTCAAGGCTAACTTTAGTCTCCTTGTCATTAATAAATCCCTATATTATAATTATAGTTTGTATAGCAGACATTAGGTCTGATTTGAAAATGTTAATATATAGAACGGCAATTCCGCCATAACGGTCTGCTAAAGCGCCGATGTAATAGTGACGAGTAGGTCATAGTATTTATTGGATTTGTATGTCTATGAGGTATTTGACCCTCCAGCAAATATCACAAGGCATATTATGCTGCGGTTGAGAAAATTCCGTTTTCTATGCGTGGAGACCATATTTCCCGGTCCCTGCATTCAAGAAAAGTTGATCTAGAGCTATATATTCCGTGCACTATTTGCGTCTTTGGAGGCACGCCGTTTAGATGTTTGGCCTGGTTATCCAGCATTTAAATGACTGTAGCAGATACAGTACGCTCTTAAAGCATGTACTCCTGACTCAGGAATAGAAACACTGCATCGCATCTCGAGCGGTGGCATTGGACAAGCTCGCGCGGTTGGTGGGTTTTATATAACAACTTATAAAATCCACCTTGGTTGTATGTGGGAATAGAATTATCTTTCCTATGTCCAGTTATGTACAGTTTGTACTATGACATTCAAGATTAGCTCTAATCTGCTTGTCATAAATAACATATAAGAACTACAATAGCAGACGTTAGATCAGGTTTGAAAATGATAACATAGTTCAAACAGTACAGAAGCTATGACGCGCTATTACGGTCTGCTTCAACGCAGATGTCAGTCTTTTAATAGCAATTAAGATAAACAGTTTTAATAGTAGTCGCTTCATGACGCCTGCCCGTTGTAAAAACTGATCTTTGAAGACAGACTGTCCACAAACATATAACAAAGGTGCGCGTCTGTTCCCTGCCTATTAATGGTGGCAAGGAGAATATATCTGGTATTTTATTACTGTAAATTAGTTTACACTTAGTGCCATCTATAATGCTCTCAATGACTTAAAAATATCAATCGACCTGCTGTATATAATCTAATTGCTGAGTATTGTAAGGGTGTCCTCTGCCGAGTTATGGATTCTAATGTACGTGGTGCTTGATTATATAGCTGGAAATTCACTGATAGAAATACGAAAGAGAATGTTTACATAATAATTTGTTATATATGTAACACAGGACTAAATTGTCCAAGGATCCAAGTTTTCTTGAGAGAAAATGTTGTTATAACATCAAAACAGACGATCCTTGTCAAATATGACATAATGTTTTGCTGCTTTTTCCCCAAATCCTTATTTCCAGAATAAATGAAAACCAGATATAGGATAAATAAGACTGGAATAAATATATTATATCTTGAAATGGTGTATCTATATGCAAACGTATTCATATGTGTTATAATAACTATTTTTCAGTTGGATCTGTGTTACTTGTTTGTAAACTTAGATTTTAAATATTTTGCGTAAAGAGGTTTTGTCATACTCGGACCTGTACAAGGTCACAATTTTGTTTCTATTAAAATTAAGTGAAATGGATAAAATAATATTTTGAAGTTAAAAATATAATCCTACTTAAAGTATTTAGATTTTGTGTTAAATGTGCAGTAATAATCAGTTTTTGTCTTCAATTTATGTATATACAGTTATGCATCGGTAACTTTTAAAAAATTAGCATTTATCGGTTTTTTTTTTTTTGTAAAAACAGGATGCAACTGTCTCTATAGTCTCAACAGTTAGCGTATGAGAATCCTCACCCATTGTCATGCTGTGAAGTTTGTTGGAAGTTCCAATCTCCACCTCTCCTCTATATCAGGAGAATTATATCCTGCAAACATGGAACTGGCAAGGTTTTCTCAGCCTAGTTTAACATCCGATCTAACTTCTTAATTTGCTTGAATTATTTTCGTGGTGTAGCAGTACACTACATACAATATGCTTTACCTACATTTTAGATGAGGCATGTAAAGTAACTCTAATTTCGGCAATGATTATTTTTCTTTTTACCGGGAGGTAGCAACTAACAAATGTAATATCTTTAAACGCCATGCTATAGTTGAAACCACATTCATTATTCATACTCATTTCCAAAACATCAGATAATTGCATACACTGGTTATAATAAGTGCTTTTGCATTCCTTAGATGCTGAGTATTTAACTAAAAGGTAACAGTGTATAGTTTTTTAGTTAGTGTTCATGATTTACAAGTCGAAAGAGTACGTTTTCGATTATTTTTATAATAAGAAAATAAAATAAAGGTAAAATACCAGCTAATGCAGAGTTACATCAAGGCATGTTCATAAGACTAAATTGCATTGTTATGCTATCTTCTTGTATACCAGAATTGAAACAGAACATACCATTGTAGCAGTGAGGTGGTAGTGAGGTGATATCATCTACAGACAAATATACTTGGCAGTGATACATGCCACATAATGTTAAGATTACAAATTACAGATTACAAATTATGATTGAATAAACTAACATTACTGACTTTTAAAATAGTTCCATTCTGTAAATACATAATTCCCTAGAGGATTTATGAATTGGCGCTTCTTTAAACTAGAATACCATATGAGCAATTAGTGCCAGATATAGAATTTTCAGACTAGCTATTGATAAGTAATTCATTACTTGCTTTAATCAATATAAAACCCAAGAAATCGTATTTTAACACGTGTCAAATGATATATTCAAGAAAGAGATTCGTCTACAAACACACTAAGACATTTGGTTATTATATTTTCTCTTGGAGTTAATATCCAATTTGCTCTAAAATGGTTGATTAAATAAACTGAAATAACCAAGTTACTAAAATCAATATTGTTTGTACTATCTTTGAAAACTAAACATTACATTTTTGGGTATTTAACGAGAGAGCAGTGGCAGGAAACATCTAATGACTTTAATCCTTCCCATATTTGCTCTTTGGTATAAGGTAGGAACATATATCAAATATAGCAGGATCCTAGGGTAGACTCTTATGGTTCACTACAATTTATGAATTTAACATCACACTTCATTTTGCCGATTTGAATATATTGTTTTCTATTTTCAAGATAGTTGGCAAACCATTAATTGGAAATTCCCTTAATACCAGAGTAATTTAACTTAGTTAATAACGCCGCTTTTGTCTTAATAACATCAAATGCTTAAGATAGATAACGTAACTTCCGTAAGTGCGGAATTATTAACTAGCATATTGATATAATATATGTAACACTGCTTGAATTGTTGAGTGTTTCTTTGAAAAAGCCAAACATGTATTTAGAAAGAACATTATTATCACTTAAGAAGCGCATTACCTTATTATTCATTATACTTTCAAGCATTTTCAAAGAAGGTTAGAAAAAGGCTAATTGCTATGAAGTTTCTATGCTCGATTGGATCAGAGCTTTAAGGATTGGAATTACTTTAGCTATTTTCAGTTGATAAGAAGAATACCATTAGGTAATGATCTATGCAAGATATGGATCAATGGATATATAATTTATGGTCTAGTTTCGTTAAATAGTTAACAACATATTTCATCTTTGGGATCGACTAAGTTCATGTTTTAATTTATTTATGATTTAAACTACTTAATCTAGTTCTATATTTTCAAAATTATTTACCTTGTTTTGATACGGACCAGGTATTTTCCATACTATTTTTGCAATATTTAAGAGCATGTGAACAATAGCACCAATTTACTTTACGCTTAGTCTTATTGAACTAATTCCAGTGATTCATTTATAATTGACTATTTTCGTCCGTTGGCTAACTAAGTTTCGCAGTGAATAGCATATATCAATATAGGGTTATCAGTAAGTCTATTTCATGCATTTACAATATCGAACGTCCCAAAATAATCTGCCACATCATTTAAAAATACTTAATAGTGTGTCGTTACAAGTCAGCTATGAATAGATATGATAGATCACAGGAACTGATGTGTGAAATTTATATATATGCCATTTTTACAATTGTGGAAATTATTTTGATGTCACCAGCATACGTTATATTTATTATCTAGGAAATGCTACTACACACCCCAAAACAAACATATAAACACACAAAAACACACCTACACTTTTTTCGAATCAATTCTAGGCATCACTAACATATTCACGGACAGTCATAAGTATTGTGGAACCCAGAATATAATAATTATCTTTATCATCCTAATATTCAGCCTTCCTTTGTCAAGCTTCCTACTCAGGCTTATGTAAGAAAATAGTAATTAACTTTCAAAACAACGTAAGATAATAAAAACATCTCAATCACGTTTCTTTCCGCTACCATCTGATAAGTCATCTTTTCAGATTTGCTAATCCATTATATATTTTCACGGCATCCAATCATTTGTTGATGAATGCATCATACTTAAACAGGATATTGCTTAACCCCTGCATTATATCCACTAATGATCACGATTGATAGTGTTTGCACTATAGAAATTTATTATTATTATTATTATTATTATTATTATTTGTATTATGATTATTATAACAGAATGATAATCCAGTAATGTCACTTGGTCAAAGAGAGTATAGCTACGTGCAAATCCCGAAAACATACCTTACACCATCAGTGAACCGCTGGAAATTCCCTCACTTCGACCACATGACATGCTGCAAAGCACTAACTCAGACGTCCACACACCATAGTTAGCCCATTAGTACGAGTTATGCAGAAACCATATCCATCTGAGGACAGCACATTTTTTCTTTCCCCGAACTTCCAATTCCGTTGTTCTTGGCTGAAATTCCATCTGGTCACTAACATGGGTGGTACTGTCATGTACATTGTCATATTGATACTCTCTGCGTTTGAAGAACTGATTCTGGCAGGCATAGCATCGCATAGCACAACCATATTTCTTGGCCATAGACCTCCTCACAGCCACGACCTGATTTTGTCATTCTCTAGATGGAGCCTTCTTCCATCACTTAGACAACCTTTGCTGTATCCGTTGGATTTAAGAAGACCGTAAAGGCATTCCAGACTACATTCACATAATACTAAACCTCCATATACTCATTTTATTTCTTCAGACGATTATAGTTTTATTAAAAATTCAAAATCGTCCTTTTAGAGAGTATTCGCTTTTGTGCGAACACCGTGAAGAAGAATAACTTTAAAATGGCAAAATCTCTGTTGCAGGCTTACACTTCGTGGAAAGTAATGGAATTTACTTATTGTGACTAGGATGTGGAAAATAATTACGAAAGTGTCAAATGTAACGGCTAAGTTATCTATCGCATAAGAATTTGCTTGGTATAGAACTCTGGATGTTCATTTCGTTTTACCCTGGAGAGAATACATATTTATTCTTGATATTGTGTTGTCTAATAGACCGCTGATAGGCACATATTTAAAACAAAATGGACATATGACATATGTGATAGAAGACTAAATATATGAGTAAATTGCTATTTAATAGTAAAACTTATGTGTTTCAGGGTCTTTTTTTCCAATGTATTCGGGATTATAGAATACATCGGTATCAGAATGATGTCATGAAAATCAAACTAAGCTCTCGTAGTAATATTACTTTTCTACAGTTTTATGTTTCATCATTTCTGACACATATAACACGTATTGAAACGTTTGCTTAAAGCCCAAGATATTATTTTCTTTGTATGAAGCTTGTATCACTTAAATTGTTTTTGCAAATATATATATATATATATATGAAGAAAGAAAAACATAACATTGAAACACATAAACTTACAACACAAAGGGTAGTATATAAATAGCTGCGATGTAAACAAAAGCTTTTAGTAGTATTATTTGTGGCGTCGTTGAGTTATAGCCTGCCCAAAATATGTATGTTATTTAAAGGCCCTCACTATCAGCAAATGTAGTTATCCTTATCAGTAAAGAAAACGAAATATTTGGATTACATGTCACTGCCAAATAATTTCACTTGACTTCAATACAGGCAAACAACTAATATGAATAGATCTGATAAAATGTTGCTAAAAGATCACTAAGAATAGCAACATATCATATTCCTGTGAGATTTGTTGTGTTATTACATTAGCTGGTAATATGTATAGACCGAAACAGTGTTCTGTTGGTATTAAATACCCCCAATTTAAATATGACATGTTTTTAAGAACCTTACAAAAAATGTCTTTACTTGCTGCGTGTTTAATGTGGTTTAACAACTCGTTCCACATCTTCGGAGCTGATGCTCGGAAGGATCTATCTCCGTACATTGCTGTATGGCTTCTTGGTACGCTCAAAAGTGAAAAGGAATCAGATCGGAGCATTCTCATTGGTATATATGTTTCGATCAGATCGCTTAAATACTCTGGTGCTGTTCTATTGAATACTTTGACTGTAAGAAACAGGATCTTGTACTGTGATCTGAAACGTACACGAAGCCAGTGCAGCTGTAACAAAACTGATGTTACATGTTCCCTTTTACGAGTGTGTGTCACCAGACTGCACTCGCTGTAATCGGTTTGTCAGAGAGGGGGGTATATTGTATAACATTACGTTGCCATAGTTCAGTTGAGAAATAATAAGGGCTTGGACTAACGTTTTGCATGTCTCATCATTTATGTACTTACGAATAAATCCTATATTTCTTACTTGATAATACCATGATTTAAATATAGAATTCACCTGCTTCTCCATTCCTAGACCAATATCTAATATAAGCCCTAGATTTATCACATAGCTGGAATAATTTATATAACTGGATCCTACATAAATGCGAAGATCCTCAGTTTTCTTTATATGTTGCTTGGATTAGCAAACTAACAATTTGATCTTGTCCTTATTCAATTTCAGCTTATTCCTGTTCATCTAAGTACTTATGTCTGCAATACAAGCTTCAATTGAAGATGACATATTATCCCATTTATTACAGGCTTTAAAGTCACGTACAGTTGTGTATCTTCGTCATAACAATGATATTTAATACTATGCCTTTTAATAATTTTGCGAACTGGCTTGGTAGACATACAGTAATTATTTGGTCCTAAGTCTGATCACTGTGGTACACCAAAAAGAATCTCTACATCTGCCACTAAAACACACTGAGGTGTGTCGGTTAGGTACGACCTTTCCCAATTTAAAGCCGTTTCTTTGATTTCAAGGAGAATTCTAAAAGTTTCAGTAGAATTGGGTGATCGATTACGTCAAAAGCTCCAGATAAATCCAGCATAATTAATGCAGTCATGGATCCTTCATCAAGAGCCTCAGTAATGTCATAGGGCACTTTCAAAAAGCAGTTTATGTTGAATGACCTCTACGATCAGCAGACTAATGTCATTGAGATCATTGCGCTTTGGATGTTTTACTTTACGCCTTACTGTAGTTTAGAGATGGAAAGAAAGGTTCGAAATAGGACAATAATTCTTCCTCTCTTACTTGTCCAACCCACATGTCTTAAGCAACATGGCTATTGAGATACTTCTCATCACGTTCTTAGTTAGTTTGAAGAGTTTCTTGTGATCTTCTCCACATTTTTCTATGTTTGTGAATAGAAACACCTTTTCTCCCCGAAGAGTAGTGTGTTCATTTTACTGAGATCCCTGTATATTTCAAAGTAATGAAGTTCGGCGCTTGTTCTTTCCGTGTTCCTCCGAATTTTCTAAGCAGATCTAAGTTCATTGGAGTATCACGGAGTTTCTGGTCTGAGCGTGATAATTTGTTAACAAGAAGGAGCATGGTGATTTATGATAGTCTGGATACTTTTGTTATGGGCTTCTACGAGCTAATCAACTGATTCCTGAGAATCACTCAGGCAGTGCGACGACTGTAGATCCTCAATTAATTCTTTAATATTTATATCACGATATTTTATGCATCTGATATTTATTTGTAGGCAATTTGGCTATCTATATTAGTAATGAACTATACAGCCAGATGATCGCCAAAGGATTTATCTTTGTTTCTACTAAGACAAGGGTCATATACAGAAGGAGTTTCTACTACGATGGCACTCGATTCTCGAGAAATGACCAAATCTTGTGAGTTGCACTATTAAAATACTGAGTCAATCCGTGTGCATCCAATACAATGCAAAACCTACGAGCTTCAAAATTAAACTTTATGTCCATATGGAAGTTTAAATCACCAGTTATTATGATATGATATGGCATAATAGCTATATTATCTAAGTATATAGACCATTCAACAAAGGAAATTGAGTTTCTAAATCCATTTTTTTTAGCTATATTTATGGTAAAGTCCACATTTAAAAAATGAGTATATATCTCCGTTGAATCTGGCTTACTTACCGTAACAGTCAATCCCGATTTGTAGAATATACCAATACAACCACCGGGTCTGACACTTTTACAAGGAATATGATTACACTCACAACCTGCAGTAACCAACGCATTTATGGTGAGCTAATCAGTGTCAGTTCCGAGCCACGTTTCAATGCTAATATATGAATAGCTTATGATACAACACAATCAGCCTCAGATATGGCTTTATTCCTCAACGATTTAACATTCAAACAGCATACTTATAATGGGACATCTACCTTATGATCATTAGGTAAGCAGTAAATCACATATTAGTTATGGAAATTAGTCATCCTTACTAAAACCCAAGCATTTCTACCACGATGGCGAGTAATAACTTTAATAGATTTATATTTAAAATTGGAAGATGATATATTAACAAAGACTACTACTACTACTACTACTACTACTACTACTACTACTACTACTACTACAACTACTACTACTATTATTACTACTACTACTACTACTACTATTACTTCTACTATGACTAATAATCATATTGCTACTACTACTACTACTACTACTACTACTACTAATAATAATAATAATAATAATAATAATAATAATAATGATAATAATAATAATAATAATAATAATAACAATAATAATAATAATAATAATAATAATAATGTATATTTAATAAAGCGCCCTTACTAGCAGGAGCCATTCAAAGGCGCTATACAAATGATGTGAAATATACTCATACCCCAAATAACATGTCTGTAAAAGTCCTGTAATGATTTAAAAGTTAATAATTATTTATCTATGGAAGTGACCTTGAATAGGTGTGTTTTTAGAAGAGATTTAAGATTTTCAAGAGAGGACCGATTTCTAACATCTGCCGGCACAAAATGGGGACTAGAGCACCAAACGCACAATCACCGTATGACTTAAGCCGAGACACTGGCTGGTAGGCTTAAGTTTCGAGATAAATTTCGAATGGACACCAGTTCAAACAGGTATTCAGGGGCCCTGTCATTAAAGATTTATAAGATATTAACAAACGCTTAAAATTGATGCGCTGTCTAACAAGTAGCCAATGTAGTTTGTGAAGAAATGGGATTTTCTTATATGTTTTACAATTACAAGTGCTTCTCGTGTCATGAATATTTTTAAACAGATGGATAGTCTTAAGATGATAGCAGGCAGCTAGGCATAATGATGTGACATGTTCATACATGTTAATACATTGGTAAAAAATAACTTCTAGATTTTGTACTGACCCAGTAGGGGTAATCGAAGATGCACCCATCTTTAATGCTGATGTTGTCAGGGATTTATCACAATGTGGTGATGCCAAATATATAATATTTGTTTTATTATCATTTAGTTTTAGAAGATTTTGAGTCATCCATAGCCGAATATCGGCAATACAATGTTCTAAATTTTTCAATGAAAAGAGGAGATATTTAACTCATTGTCAGAACACAGTTATATATACAGCTCTGTGTCATCAGCATACAAGTAATATTTAAACACATATCACTGCGCAATGATCCCAAGAGGACTGGTATACATTGTGAAACCAGTGGACCGATCACTGAAACCTGTGGAACACCAGATAACAAAACCTGAATGTCAGATAAAATACCATGAACAGACACTCTCTTTGAGTTTTGTTCCAAATAGGATCGAAACCATTCAAATACTTTACCTGACAGACCAAAACTGTCTTTTAACTTAGAGAAAAGTACATTATGGTCAACCATATCAAATGCATCAGACAGGTCAATAAGAACAAGTATTACTGACTTATCTTAGTCAATTGACACCGTAATATAATTTTCACCCTCTTTGTAGCCTGTATGTTCTTATTGTATCATGGAAGTATTGGTCTTCTTGTCATTTCCTTCGTCATTAAAGGTGCATATTGATCTACAAAATAGCTCGACGTACTGTCATAGAGATCCACCAGATGATCCACATCATCCGGTGGATCCAATACCAGAGAAGCGACTCGCAGATCAGCAAGAAAAGCCTCCTTGCCAATCGACTAATGTTTTCTATATGAAATAACGTTAGCTGAAAGAGATTGTTTCTGTAAAGATAGCGTAATGCTAACAAAGAAATAATCAGACAGCGGGGAAGACATAGACATACGCTTTATCAAATCGTCATCATCACAGGAGATGACAAGATCTAAGATGTGACTATGTCTGTGTGTTTTTCTTGGACATGCTGCCTGAGGTTGGCATGTTTAAGAATCTCAGTCAGTTTGGTATCTGCATTCCTCTGGCAATCCTTATGTATATTGAAATCACTTAAGATTAACAAATGGCCACAGTTGGTAGCAAAAGAGTCAACAAATTCCAAACATTCCTTGAAGAAATCTGCTGCTTTCAGGCCATTTTTCTTAGTGTGGTATAATCGGTAGATAATAGCTACACGAACAATTATCACGCAAGATACAAATGTCAGTTGGTAATTTTCAAATGGGTTTCACACTTCAAAGAATGACGGAGAAGAATGCCGTTGTAGTGATTTCTCTTCATAACAACACCTCCTGTACTATATGAGTGAATGTCCTATGCACTTATACACTGAGAATAGTGATATCAGGCAGTTATGGATGAATCATGAAAAATTGTATGTTCTCATTGACAGTCAATGTGAATATTTAAATATGTTGATGACACGATTATATATTCCAGGATTTATTACTTTGAGATAAGCAAAATATTGTAGTGAAAGAAAAATACTTATTAACTCTGGATAGAAACGTAAGTTACATGCATGATGTGAATGGACTACAAGATATACGTGTTTATTGTGTTAATAATAATCCTAGACAGCAGATGTTCAAGTTTGCATCTAAATGTGAGATGATCATTTAAATAATAATTTCGAAAAAATGTTACCTGAAAATTGTCAGTGATATTTTAAGTTGCACGTGTTGCAGTACTAAAATATATTGACCCTTCATGAGTATAATTGACTTTATAAATTGCATACACTTATCCAAAATGTTATTTTCAACTCAGACAGAAGTAAGAAAACGATAATTAACTTTACATAAGAAATACAATATGATACTTCATTAAACACGAACGTTAACTTTAAGTTGCCTTAACTCTTTTATTTTATGTCAGGCAAGAAACAGTAATGAATACACATAGAAGGCATTGTTGAAGAGATGTGATTATATGTTACTTAGCCTGAAGTAGAACATTGCTGTTTTGGACAGTGTTCATAATTGGTTGTGTATATAATTGTATATCTACGTCTGGGCATACACATATATCTCTAGATGACTATTTACATATATGAATATATGAATTTATCCATGTATTTGTTTATTGTCAACGATATTTGACAACGAAAAGACTAGAATGGAACAAAAGGTGTTCGTATACAAGATGATAATTCTTTAAGCCTATCTATCACATAGGAACGGATGACCAAATCTCTAAGAAGAACGATATAATGATAACAAAATAATCTTAGCTGGAACTGATAGTTATTAGCCAAAGAGACATCATGTTTTTCAGCAATAACGTGGTTACCTGTTAGCCAAGCAACAAGTTTTAAACAACTCAATGTTCTTCTTTGTGGCTTTTATCTAATATTTTCAAATTGTTTACCATACACAAAATATTCTAGGCTATAAATATTAACGTATGACTATTCTGAGGAACATTCGATAGCCATGGCTGAAAACTCAGTAGATATAAACCAGTACATTTCCGAAAGGTGATTGACTTTATAGATAATGCGTTAACTTTGTTTCATTTTGAAAAGTATTCCATGCACTTCTGCAGGACCAGGTTGGACTACTATTGGAATTATCCGTTCGAACCCTCATACACACGCATTGTCTTTAATATTTTGACGTCTTATATGAAAGATGCGGCTGGATACTGGTAAGACGATCAAGACGGATACGCCAGAATAGTGGCATAAAGAATAATCTATGGGTATTTCTGTCTTCAGCTAAGTGCATGATTAACCGTTTGATTGCCGAATTAAAAGATTGAATGGAGTTGAGTTGCTGAGTGAGTGAGTCAGCCAGTCAGTGCGTCAGTGAGTCAGTAAGTCAGTTAGTCAGTCAGTCATAGTTATATATTTTAGCATGGATAATATATCATAGTCATCAAAGGATTAAGGGACTCAGATGATCCCATATTATATCGAGGCACTCGAATGGTAAGTTAGATAGCGTACTGTACTACAAATTTTAATCCTTCCGGTTCATGCCCTAGTTAGGATCATCACCGGAACTAAGCAATATACTCATTCGTAAAGCACTCGAACTAAGATAAAATTACTAATTAGATTAGCTGTGTCCTTTAGCATGAACACCATTATGTAAGTATTTGTTTGATCTTGTTATCATTATTTAAACAGATATCACATATTAGCAACAAATACTGCCTGTTAAACATTTGTTCCACTAAAGTGTAGTTTATGATAATAGAGATTCATTATAACATCAATATGGACTCAAATAAGCATAAACCAGATGATATATCTAGATCATCGGATATTAAATGCATATATTTATGGGAGCTTTATTATATATTCTAAGCATACATGATAAATATCCAGATATGCGTCGATAAAAATTGATTTACGTGTATGGTTGAGTTGGGAGGTGGACAAACAGTATCAGGATGCTTATGCAAAACTGATATTTAATATAAATTCTATGTTTGTGACCAACGTCTTGAGAGAAAGATTTGAGTAATTATTACATGGAATACATTTTGGCATTATATCCAAGTTAATCTAATTTGTTGTCGTAAGTGTTTATCTCATTTTTTTGGGGACACTCAACCCAAAATAAATAGTCTCACAAATATCAGAAAAAAGGCTAAAATAACATCAAAATATGTCTTTACATGATGACCTTAGTCCCGAGTAATGGTCAATATTATGTATGTCCCCGTGTTGCTAAACAGTACTCATTAAAGGAGGATTAGTTATTTGACGAACCTTCATTAAAGAAGCTAAATACTTTATAGCTTGTTGTTATCCATTATTGCCATAAGAAAACTATTAATTTACCAATGTCACGCCATTACAAGTCTGTATTAATCGAACCATAATATATCATGTTCTATTTCACTCTGTCTTTGTTTTCTTTTTTTGATGGTGGTTTCAAAACCGGTTTATTCCTGTGTTTGCGTGTTTTAATTTCCATAATGCAACTCTACAATCAAATGTTTCGTCTTTGTCGTTTTCTGATTATCTTAAGATTGATGTATACAACAAGTCATTCAAATCATTACTCTAATAGGTGTTTTTATTTTTTATTCTTCACCAAATGAGAAATATGTTGTTAAAATGAACTGGGTATAGAAGGAGATTGTTACATATTTATTCTGTACTTTATTTCGAAATATCACGAAAACAGCATAAAATATATTACTCTTAAATCCGTCCAACAAACACAGCAAAAGAATTAGTCTATGTGCCAATTTACCTCATTTGTGTACTAAATATAAATTGGATAATATACTTTTCTCTCAAAGCATACTATTATTTGCTATTGTCGTCTGAAAATTCCATCAATAAACATATGGCTACACATTGCGAATTATGCAATTAATCTGCAATAGTGAAGCCATAGAAAGATGTTAAAGCTCGTTTCATCTTTTTAATATTTAAAATGCTAAAAGCAATACTCGTCTGATTGGTTAATTCTACGCATATAATTACAGAGGCAACAATGTCTCAAATTGGTTTAATGGGAAAATAGTCCAATTTTTAATGGAATGAAAAAAAGATCTCCACCATGACCTGAGTGAATTACCATTACCTGACTAACGTACTAAATGTACGGATTCACTCTGAGCACTAAGTATGTATGTGATACAGAACCATGTATACTGATATTTAGACGCAAACGGATTATGATCGAGCTTTTATGAAGAGTTTATAAGTATAAATGCTGCAGATTTGATCAATTAGTTCGAAATAATACGATGATAGTTGACGTTGTGGAATTTTATTTAATTATAAGTCAGTCACCAGTTTGTATTAATCAGCTAAGCAAGCAGGCCAGACGATGTTATGTCGATGCTTATTACAAACAAATCGCCAACTACGCAAAGAAGCATGCCTGAATCATTAAACGCGGTGATGATCCTATGCCTATGTTTATGCTAAAAATGAACATTGAGAGACGTAAATACACACTCGCGTGCGCGCGTACAAAACAGACACCCACATACACAAACAGGCACGTACACGCACATGCACGTACACGTACAAACGCATATATATATATATATATATATATATATATATATATATATATATATGGAGAGAGAAAGCATGTTCTTAAAGCATTATGAGTACTAGACTAGGCAGAATTTGGGAAAATGTGCATATTTAAAGTGCTGAAGACAAATTGTGTTATTTTAGGAAATACAAGCTTTTTGGGGTAGTGAACTCTAATATGTTGTGAGTCCAGCTCAAAAATTAC
Source organism: Paralvinella palmiformis (assembly GCA_025642065.1). NCBI lineage: Eukaryota > Metazoa > Annelida > Polychaeta > Terebellida > Alvinellidae > Paralvinella > Paralvinella palmiformis. The sequence continues at coordinate 117,987 of JAODUP010001132.1, read as the reverse complement.
TGATAATGCCTCAAAATTGAGATATCCCAGATGGTCACCACTGCCAGGCAGAAATGCATTTATGTACATATCATTTGGTCTAATCAAGGTAGAAACTTTAATCAAATGTGCTTATATAGGTTTTTATATACGGGGAATCCATTGCCTTATTCTGTTTTGAGATAACATGTCAAGAAACTGCTTGAAACACATATTTATTGAAATATTTGTCGTTTTTAGTGTTGAATAATTCGTTGACCGAAATGATCCTCAAGCCCCATCCTTCTCCCGGTCCACTAGGAACATCGACCATCCATTTATAAAAACTAAGAGTCACTCTACATATAATTCAAGTGTTGCCTGGAAACATAGTGTATATATGTCTGCAAAAAATGAACTTATCCCTGGTCATCATGAGTGTTCCATCAGTTGTTGCCAAGTTTCCTGGAGATGTATGAATCGATACACTGCATACGGTTTTGGCTGAGGCACCACATCGTACAACCGCAAACTTTCTGGATATATGGCAGAGAGAGTAGCCGTGGCATTAACTGACCATCCAAGTGCATACATCCCATTTCAGTCACCGAAGTAATATCAGGATATGGCGGGTGTACTTCGTTCCAGACATGTCCTTAATAGTGTGAACGCATGATTTGAATTTTTTCGCATCTGATGTTGGTGGTACAGTCTCTATATTGAGGCTCACTCAGATGTTTGCACCTGTCCAGGGTGTTCTGCACTAAGCAGATATTGGTGGATTAACGGCATCTTGAAACACCTAAAATTTACGTTAGTAGAATGTCTGACTAGAACTCTCTTTCCTAGGTCCAATTATTTCCAGCCTATGCTATGACATTCAAGGCAAACGTTTCTCTGTTCGTCATAATTATTGTATGAATAGAAGTCATTAGGTCTGGTTTAAAAATATCAATATAATCCATGGTAAATCTGCCATAACGGCCTATTTTAGCACATACGTACATTTTCCAATAGTTACCGGTAGATCATATTATCTATTGGATTTTATTGTTTATGAGGTATTGACCCTACAGAAAATACCCTAAAGCATGTCGTGCTGCAATTGTGAATTTCTGTTTTCTATGTGTAGAGAGGGGCGATATTTAGGTATTTGGCCTGGTAATCCAGGAAATAAATGACTGTAGCAAGCACAGTATGCTCTTAAATAATTAAATCTACTCCTGACTCAGAAACAGAAACACTGCATCGCATCTTGGGCGGTACCATTGGGTACAGCTCGTATTACTGGTGTCTTTTGTATGACAAGCTTAGTTGCAGATAAGATTCACCTAAGTAGTTTGTAGCAATATAATTATCTTGCCTACGTCCAGATACAAAATCGTACTTCCGGCACAAATGACGGTGGACGCTAACATTTATCCACCGACAAAACACAAACGTAAAAGGTAATTTAGTTTTGAAGGACCGTTGGTGATCGCATACAATTGATAATGGACTAACCATAGAATATGTGCTGTACATAATCTTCTGATAAATCAAGCCACTAACGTTATATAAACATATAATTACTGGATATCTGATACTTGTATACAGAACAATAGATGAATTTGAAGAACTGATATAGTAAATTTCCAAACAAGCAAATAACTGCTGAACTAATAATCAAGTTGTTATGAGGGATTGGTAATTAATTTTTTCAGAGCACAGAAGCCGAAGCATTTTCATTTCAAAAAATCATCGTCTTGTTAGAGTACAAAGTTGACAATCTGGAACATATGACCCGCCACAATGAAATCAGAAATCAAGGAGTTCCTAAATCTCAACTGAAATAGATATGAAAATCGCGAAGGAACATTTCGTCAACAATATATCCAAAGCTGATCAAATCAAATCATATTCATCGGTAGACCTCATGCTGATAAACCTCGTGTCATCATCGTTGATTTGATCAATTACAACGCCATATCAACTCTTCTTAAAAATAGTAAGAAACTTAAAATACCCCACTGTCAATTAATGAAGTCATGACCAAACAGGGATTAAAGCTGGTATACGAGGCTCTTGTACAACATCCCAACTAAAAATATTACACAAACATGGATCAGAGATTGAATTATTTGGGTCACACAGAAGGATGATTCCATTCTATTGTAGGCATCACCACTGTAAAAGGTTTGATTGATTTTCAAAACTCTCTCTAAAATAGGCAAGTGACATTTTGCTTAGACATTTCAATCACCAAGATCATAGGTAGAGTCTTAACTCATCTCATATTCTATTAATATTCCCTATTTCCTTTGTAAATTTGTGTTATTATAAATATGCATGTCTTTCTTTTCTTAGTTTCATTTTCTGGTGTTTTTTAGATTTTTATATTCAGGTAAAATACCTGTATGGTTATTATGTGAAGATTATAACCCAAGACAGATAATGTATCACACTATTATCTAGTTTATATGTTTTTATATCTCAGGCAGTACTAGTTATGCGTTGACTATAGTGTTCTTTATGTACAATTATATATATATATATATATATATATATATATATATATATATATATATATATATCGCCTCAAGTTGTAATAAAAATTACGTTAGTGAACATCTAAATTTCAGCAGGTACTTTTAACATACATATCAATGTTATGTATTGGAACTTCGTGTAATCCATAATATTATCTTTTACAAATCACAAATTATTTATTTATATATAATTATTTGATTTCATGTAATAAGCTCCTTTCCACGGAATAATTTGATTAGACAGTTTCATTTTCCATATTGACATATATACAGTTTGCATATAATTAACTTTGAGAGTTAAATTGCGCTTTAATACCAATCTCGTTCATTACAATAAGTGCAATATCATCTTTGAGGTTCCTGTAACAACAGGATATGTATAAATAAGTATGTAGGCGTGCGAGGGTGGGTTCACATGCAGCTATACTTGTACATAATAGTTGTATGTGCTCTCACTATTTCATAGGCATATGAGCTTATAGCTTAATCATGGCTAAATCTCTCTTTTTTTCTTCAGAATTATTACTTGATATTATATTATATCTATATTATTAGGAGATATCTCAATGTGTACATTTTATTTATAAACCAGTTACATTCCTACATCTGAATGTTATTATCATTCATTTATACATTTAGTACCAAGTATCTTCTAAATCAAGTGTCTCGAAGTGTTCTTTATACCGTACTTTTCCATCCATATATAACTGTACGTATTTGTGCGTATTTTGGGGGATATGTTCGGATCATGAAATTCTTAAAGTATTGTATCTGTGGAGTTTGGGGTTAGTACAGTGATCGTTTTATGATCAAATTCAGTGTGATTTGTATTCGTATGTGTGAGTGTACGCGTAGTGCGATGGATATATGTGTCCCTATAAATTTACGTTTTTGTTTGTCATGGTTTGTGGGGAATGACGGTATTGCTTCACATCCGGATTCCTTCGGAATTCGTAGTAAAGTCGCACTTTCATTTCTAGACACTGGCGTTTATGTATATGTAATCGAATTAGAGTGTATAGACATACATACATGCGGATATAGTTACTATGGGTGTATGCCTTCATTGATTACTACTGAACCGTAGGAAAAGTATTATTTTCTTGTATTACTAGACAACCGTCCGTTGTTCCCAACTGAAATTTACCAAATATGCCTTCCGATGGAACATTTATTTGTTTTCATGTCTATAATTTGTTTGTTATACATTTATATACCACCATTAAGTGTTTACATATGTACAAATGTCATTATGCCGAAGATTGTCGATGGTTAAGAATACCCCCTCAGTTGCATTGACTGTGACTATTATGAACCTGAACAGTTCTCTTAGAAAAAAAAGTTATATAATAGAACATCTCGCTTTCTTCTGAACTCCCACATATTACGAACAAACTGGGATTCATTTATGATATTATTTGTCAACTTCAAATTGAAACCTTTGCATTCGATTTTATCGGAGTCAGCCAACTATTTAATTGTGACAAAGATCAACATCTGGCCTTACCCGTATATCATAAAATCATGACCAAGTGTTGTGATGATGGAACTTATGGAGGTACAACGCATAAACATTAATATTGGTGAGGTTTTGAGTATTTTATACCCCCGTTTTAGAGTCTATCTTTTGGTAATTTGTAATAGTATTTGAAGAGATTTAAAGTTGTAGGAGTATTGTATAGACCATACTCTCAACCTCAAACTGATGTTGGTATATTAACAAAAGCATTAGATGGCCTAATGAAAATACTAACAAATGAAAACAAACACAGCATCACGATGGGCAATCTTAACTTTTATAATAAAATACACATTTATGTTGACAACTTGTTTTCTATTCGGTCATTGCCACATATATCAGTGCCAACTAGAATCACTTCCTTTTTGTGCAACATTAATTGACCAGATACACATAACTGGAATAAAAACACAACCACTGGAATAATCATGACAGTTTTTACTGATCACTTCAGACTATTAACTTCTTCAGGCATTATCTTGAAGGGCTGGTTTATTGAAATGTTTCGCTTGAATTACGCAAATAATACAGACAAGATCCGTAGAAAGTTATAAATGTGCGTTCGAAAAACCTTTTTCTACAAAATAAAAATAAATCCATAATATGATTATCAAGCATTAGCCGTGGATAACAATAGAATAATTGATCTCACCAATAACTTAATCTACACTACTTTAAATCAAACTAAAAAGATATACTAAAGCAAATATTATTAAATACAACAAAACATAAACAATTTAACAAGCTGAAGAAAATCTTGAAACAAACATATTTTGGAAACAAACTATACATAAATAAAGCCAATATGAAAACAAACTAGGCTATTACTTGGAAGAGGTATTTGAAAACAAAATACCAAACTTGATATTCCGAGCGAAACATTTTAGAATTCATCATGTTGTTTCATATGACTAATAAATGGGTCAAAAATAATAATTATAATCCAAGTAAATATACTTTATTATGTTTTTTGTTATACGTGGAATTGTTAAAATATAGATTATGATTTTTTTCTGTCGAACAGGATACACTATGTCAATCTCGAAAATGACAAATCTAGAAAGAAAGAATACCTCAAGGATCGATCTTGGAAACACTACTATAATTAATATATGCCAATACAATAATATTGGAAAGTGCATACGCAGAGGTAAACAAATTATTCTATTGGTTCTGTGCATATAGACTATGCTCAAATCTAATAAAAAGAAACTTTCCATTCATAAGAAACTCAAATAATCCAATTAATTCAAATTCAACTGAATAAAAACTGTATATTAACAGAACACAATAATAATAATAATAATAATAATAATAATATTAATATTAATATTAATAATGTATATTTAATAAACCGCCCTTACTACCAGGAGCCATTCAAAGACGCTGTACAAATAATATGTAATATAATAATACCCTAAATAATGCGTGTAAAAACCCTGTTATGATTTAAAAGATAATAATTATTTATCTGTGAAAGCGACCTTAAATAGGTGTGTTTTTAGAAGAGACTTAAAATTTCCAAGAGACGACGCATTTCTAATATTTGCCGGCAACTTATTCCACAAAGTGGGGGCTGCAACACTAAACGCACAATCACCATATGACTTGAGCCGAGACACTGGCACCTGCAATAATATCTGGCTAGATGACCTGAGTTTTCGGGATGACTTTCTAATAGACACCAGTTCACACAGGTATTCTGGCGCCATATCATTAATAGATTTATAAGTTATTAACAGAATCTTAAAATGGATACGCTGTCTAACAGGTAGCCAATGTAGTTTTTGAAGAATTGGGGTGATATGATCATATTTTCTAGTATTTCTTAACATCATTAACTCATTTCATCGAAAATCTACTACATTTTATTTTGTTTTGATTTGGGGAGAGGGGCTTCATATTGCTACATTTCCTGGAAAGGCCACCTAGCTAAAATCAATAAGTATATTTCTTATGCCCTCTTCATAATTAAGCAAACCAAAATACCCTACCAGTAAACAGTCTAAGAAGTCTATATTATGCACTAATTAACCCTAACCTCTCATATAGAGTCCTAGCTTGGGGAGTCCTAATCCTCCACCTTTGAAAAACAGAAAGTCGATCGAAACGTGCCGTAATAACTGAATACAGAGCACATAGTAAGATCTAGCCTGAACCACTATTTAACGAAAAATGGTATATTGAAATGATATGATCTGCAATAATCTAAAGCAGTACCGTTATGCATGACTATGTATCAAATATATTGCCTATGACCTTTGCCAAAACACACAAATTTAATTATGAAATCGAGGAAGATCACTAAACCAGATAATCTAATCAAATTTCAATAGTGCGATGAAACTCCACCTTTGCAAAAAAGTTGTAACTCCACAAATTCCGTCTTTTATGGAATAGGTGGTGTATTAGTATCTCATATGTTTCTTCACGAAACCATTTCAAGGCTTAATTAAACCATTTCATATTACCATCATATACAAATTCAGTGGCCTGCTTTAACAAAATAAGCCAAGATTGTTTTGGGAAACTAAGTTGCTTTCAAAAATTATATAAGAGAACCTTATATAGCAGAACCAATATTGACAGTGTATTGACAGAGACAATGAATGTATTTCCAATTTACACATTCAATTTAAATTATATACCTTAATGATTATTAAAATGTTCCAACTCTGAGAACTATGTAGTTAAAGTGCTGTCTTCCCATCGGCCCCATGAAACAAGAGGATATATCTTATAGGTGGAAACTTGATAAGAACATGATAATAATGTTCCATTATCAAAGTCGATTGTGTTTTGTGCGTGTGTGTGTGCATGTGGGTTTGTGTGTGTCTGTGCATGTGGGTTTGTGTGTGTATTTTAGGATACATATAGAGAGGCAACAGGCACATAGCATGAACATATCTAAACATACTTCAAGACCTACCCCCATAAATACAAAAATAAATACAACAATATATATATATATATATATATATATATATATATATATATATCAGTCTAATTATATAAAATCTTCCATACTTCCGTATAGCGATACATATATGCGTATACCTAAGCATGTGTTTGGTCTACTCATCAGCCTGTAGAATCCAGCTAATTCGCTTTTAGTACACGACAAATATGTCACGCACACAGGAAAGTGGCTACATGCAGACTTCGTACAAAAAGCGGAAGCACGTAAAACATACCATTTGACATCATAGCTCTGAGCAAACAACGCGTGCGTATGGTTCAATAGCGACGTACTATATACATGTAATAAATAAATTGACACAACAATTTACATTCAACAGTAATTTTCTGTGGTCTAAAAGAAACCTGTATATAAAACATTTCGACACCTCAGATGCTGACCGTTTCGATACACGTCCAACAAGTCTAGCATCGCAAGTTCTTCACTAACCTGAGTGAAAGGTTGGGCCTTTTATAGAGTGTGGGCGTGTTAACAAACATTTCAGTTTGTTGACCACGTGAGACAATGTACACTAACTCCATATGGAATCAGTGAAGTAATTTAGCTAAAATAAAAACAGAGTAGCAATACTGCACAATGGATTATTACTGGACTAGAACGAAATATCGTCTCAAACCTATATGCAGTTAGGTGTGGTGGGATCTAAATTAAAGCGCCTATCCGCTTGAACTATTTGACCCATGGTCGAAAACAGCGGATTTCAGGCAGATCTCAGATGTTACGAATGAAATGTCGGGATTATAATAGCTATACGTTCAACAATTTTCCTAAATGAATGTAATATGGGATACACTCTGTGCGCAGCTTATTACCCATGGAGATGCCTGCCGGAGTAATAAACGACTGCAGAAGTACAAATGCATCAAGCAGCATTGTATTAATTAACAGGTCGTGTGTGTGTGCGTGCATGCGTGCATGTGCATGTTTGTGTCCAGATGTGTGTGTGCATGTGTGTGTGTGTGTGTGTGTGTGTGTGTGTGTGTGTGTGTGTGTGTGTGTGTGTGTGTGTTACTGTATTATTTATTTCATCACCACATTGTCTGATCAAATTGTTATTGCTCTCTTGCCCTATCGCTCTTCACGTGGTGCGCTCTGGACTTTGTTATTCAACCACCGTTTTTTTAGAACATTTATATAATAAATTGTACATATCAAATGTCCCTTCAATCACCAGTGGCCACTATTATGTTCTACTATTGCATTATAGCAGCTTTGCTTTGTTATTCGGGGATGATCTCCAGGTCGTTGCTTATTTAGCCTCTATGTCAGAGTGGTTGAGAAAATCTTCCCGACCACTCATAGGGGAGCAGTACAGAAAAATCGAACAGAAATACTCTGAGTGTGGTCACCACAAGAATGTTATACGCCCTCAGGGTGTCTTTAACGCTCACCCCTTATTTTTAATAATTCAGTGGAGATGGCAGCGCCATTTAACGTGGTCAGGCACCAAAGATGTTGTGAACCGAGAAATTGATCTCTGGAAAAGTGTCAACCTATTGCTGGGATCGAACCTGTGACCCTACCCGGGTGCTTAACGGCTAGGCCACCGGAGCTCACGCATTACAATTAGTATATACACGCATATATAAATATAAATTGAAATTAAATTTAAGTTCAGTTCAATTCATTTCAGTTGTGTTTAGTTTGTACTATGGTATTCAATGCTATCTCTTGTCTGCTTGTCATAAATAACATTTAAGCATGTTAATATAACTATAGTTTGTAGGAGATAAACACTATTAAAACTATTACGGCCTGCTTTAGCACAGTTTTAATAGCAATTAAGCTATCAATTTTGCTGGTTGTCCCTTCATGACACCTGCCCATTGTACAAATTGACCTTTAAAGACGGTCGTAATTGGGTAAAACTTTGTAGAGTATTGCTTTATGAAAATATACAGCAACAGAAAAATAGCCATAAATAGTGATGCTTAGGCAATTAACACATATTTTCTCACAACTTTTGCGATCTGACTTGGATGTTTTTCTCACAGACACCACGCCTGTATGTGAATCGTTTGTTTAGTTTTTTCTTTGCAAAATTGGGACTGGTGAGGCATAACACATGTCCCTCACCAGAAATTCAGAGTTTGAATTCACGCTTCAAGATTATCTGTATCAGTGCCTTTTTTCACACGGCCAACTTACACACACACACACACACACACCTACACACACACAAACACACACATTAACTCACATGCACACCAACGCACAAAACAAACTATATACATATATATCATATTATATATATATATATATATATATATATATATATATATGTGTGTGTGTGTGTGTTGGGGTTTTTGACGTTTTTATTTTACAAAAATATCACCAGTGGCTTTTAATGTAGCACGCACGCATTCCCACACACACAATACACACATACGAGCGAGTGTACACTGACACAGACTCAGACACACCGTCATAATTAATCATACTGTCTTAACTATGTTTTGGCTTTTTCATTAATATGTGTTACTATAATATACCGGCTGTAGGTCACACAAGTTTGTACGACTGCAAGTTAAAGTTATATCACCTACCAGAGCTCAGCATGTGTCTGTATATGAAATGTATATATGTGCATATTGTATGCGTGTTTACGTGTTGAATATATTGAATTAACGTGTGTATATTTTTATTATATATATGTTTGATTTATTTTCATGAATGATGTCCCAGCATTCAGTCTATTTCTATACTTCATCCACTTTTCAGTTATTGTATATGTATATTCTGTGGTTGCCTTTCCGTTGTTTCTCAATATTTATTTTGTCGATTTTATGTATATATTACGTCTATATTACATCTATATTACATCTATATTACGTCTATATTACTCTTTGTTGTCTTCATTCGGATGTGGCTCTACCATGGTGACATATGATGTACCGGCAAAAGATAACTCCTCGAGGTTTGATATGAATATCCACCTTATTGGTGTATACATTTCTTAAGCTCTGTTCTTCACAATCCAGTCTTGTATTAATAAGAAAAGAAATCATGATATTATATCTCCTTCCTTCTCTCCAGTTCATAGAGTGAATAAATCATGGTCATTATATGTGATTTTGTCCATAATTGTTATCTTTTCTGGGTGGCAGAGCTGGTCATCATGTTACAAAGCTATCTTGGTGAACGGGGTAAGGTCAATGTTCTTATATGGATGTGAAACGTGGAAAGGAAACAAAACTTACAGCAAGAAACTGGACGTCTTCCGATAAAGGTGTCTCACACGACTTCTGAAGTTAGTTGGCCATGAGTAATTTTAAATAAATTTATTGAAAAAAAAACCACAAACAGGAGACGATGAGTGAAATATGTACAGAACAGTGTAAGAAATTGATAGAACAACTGCTGAGGAGGAAGGAAAAGAACAACAGGTTAAAACAACACTGATATGGACGCCCGGAAGGGACGAGGAAAATTGCTAGACAAAAAGCAAATATGGAGAACCATGTAACAAAGAAATTATATGTCACAGGAGCCGAAAAACATAGCCAAGATAGTTATGGGTTAACGCATGTAAAGGTTTTTGGATGCATAGATGTGCAGATATATAAATTTATCTGGATCTTTGACTATGAGTGCTTTGGACCAGTGCCATTTATAGATTTATATATATTTATTTATCTGTAATGTAAACTTCCCAAAACAAATGGTACAAAAGGGCAAAATAACATCGCATAAAATCGTCTTGAGTTCGCCAATAATGATCAATAAACAACGAAATACTAAGAAATTGTAATGCTAAGAGCCACATTTACATATTTGTGAAACAGTATTGGCCAATCCAATACCCCCCCCCCCCCCCCCCCACAAAAAACGGATCAGAAATCCTCCAGAACAGTTTCTCGAGCATAGGTACATTGATCCATATCTGCTTTCCAACAAATTTATCTTTACCAGATCGTCAAGATTATATATATATATATATATATATATACACACTTATATATAGTTATCAATAAATCTAGCAATATATAAAACTAATAAACATCGGTATCATAGGTACTTTGTCCTAAAAGGAGAAGATTTGTTGTTAAATTGAAATAATTATTTAGCATTTTCCAATATCTTCTACTAAGAGAAAAACCAAGCTAGGAAAATGTAATCGTAAGAACTATAATTTGATTGAAACAAACTAAGGATTCTGAAAGCCCTCTAACCAACGCAAAATATTTATCTCAGCATGATCATGGATTATTTTAGTTCTTCATTAGTGCGGTTTTCTGGTAAAGCTGATGTCAGGCGAAAACATAAAATCTTCGCGTTACTGCAATCTGCCAAATAGACCGTAGAGATAAGGACTTGATGCATCCTTGGTGTAAACTTTACAAACATGCAGACTGCAATACAACAGGTGGTAAGTCATAGCGAAGCCCGTTCTCGTACTTAGGCATATATAAGCAAAACACAAAGAGCGATCAAACACAAAGCGAAATCGCCATTTGCGCACGCGTGTATGTTTGTGTTTACGGAAGTTCGGGAACAGATGTATGCTTATCCTTACAGTTTTGTTCCCACGGCACCGATTTCCTGTACGTTTCGGGACCCATTACTAGTTTCGGGTTGACACGTCCAGATTACTCGGTGTAACAGCCAAACCTATTTAAACAATATTGACTGCTACCACCAAAGACGTGTTCGCCTTTCAGGAGCACAACTAAGTACAGAATAATATAGAGAATACCACTCTCTAAGATCCATTTATGTAAATGAGTCTTCTCACAATACTAATAAATTACTGTATCTGAACATTTCTTTACACGTATACGTTGCTATAACCACCATGACAGGTTTGAGTTTTTTGTTTCCATATAAAAACACCTTAGAACAACTATAATTATTATTCTATTGATATACAACATTTATAGTTGGGAAGTATTATGAATATATGTTTAATTATAATTTGCTTCACATAAAATAGATTTCTTCTGACCCGCGAGCTTCTTTCGAGTGCTGGTTTGTATTGAGCTGTGTGTGTTTGGGGTGTTCGTTGGTTTGCATCTATTACATCGTACATAAAGGTACGTGTATGTTAAATAATAAAAGTGTCTGGTTGATCCCTATACTGACCCCCATGTTGTCAACCAAATCAGTCTAGCATATTAAGTAAAGTCCTTAAGGCTGGCAGGGTTACTGGTTTAGTGTTAAAACTTATTAAACGGGGCTTGCTTATATGTTAAATAATTAATGTGTATGGTGTTTCCCTGCACTGATTCCCATTTTGTCAACCAAATAGCACTCACAAACTAAGTCCCTAAGGCTGTCACAGTTACTGGTTCAGTGATAACAGACTTATTTTCGTGTTATTTGGCTAGACGTTGGTAAAACAGATCCTCAGCTGGATGTCTACTTTGAAGCAGCGAGTATTAATTAAGTATCTAGACACCAACGGATGAGTCTTAATTTCAGTTTAGCATGTACTGCAAAAGATTCCTGTACGAACATTCCAAATGATGTATTACATGTTATCGTGCTTTGACGATTGAATTTTCGTTTTCAGTAACGATCCCACGTCAATAAATTCTTCTTTTCATGATCAAGCGCCAAGTGGCGTGAGCGATAATTAGTTTAAGGCGAAATTATCCGTCGCTCCGACCTACATCGATTATCAAGTAAGACCGTGATAACGTTATATACATTTTCTAAAGTAAACCTTTCATGAAGACAAGATTTCAAACAGATCGTGATTAAAACGAAAAACACAGAGAGAACTATGACAGATTCGGATGTTTGACGTTTCACGGCGATTTGTGTACAAAACGTAGGGCGACCTCTAAATTTAAAGGGGCTAGGTTAAATATCAAACACCCATCGGACATAATCCGTGGCGATATTTAAACTCAGGGCTTTAAATCTATGACCGACTGCAATCCACTTTCCATCATGGAGGCGCCTTGCCTAAGGCGAGCTAATTAAATTATGTTCCATTTATCTCCGTGTTAGTGAAATATACCCCTTTTCTTTTGTAATAGGGTTTATACGTGTCTATCCTTTATTTTATCGATGGCATATGGTGGGGATAAAAATAGTATTGCTTGGACATTGCGGTTGATCAATTAGGATGCCCAATTAAATTATTTCTTTAACAAGTCCTTTTGGCACATCAATAGTGATTTACTTATCCATTAATAACAATGGTTTTAGTAGTATAACAATACGCATGATATCAACAGATCTTCTAAATATAATTGTATTGCTCATTAATATCAACATAAAAGACGATTTCTATAACATAACATTGATTCCTTTGAACATATATCTTCGCTCATATCTGACCTTTAGTTTCATATAAATACAAGTTCATATTTTTTGTTTGGGGGGGGGGGGTTTCTTCCCCATTTTCCTCAATTTCTCCAATATGCCGCCTTTGGAAGAGGAATACAATTACAATATTCAGTATATTGCTAGCATCTTACTATTGTTGAAAAGAACACTTCTACAGCTTATAGTTATATAGTATGTTGATAACACATATGTTAGATAGGATAATGTACCTTTTCGCATTTCTTTCATATACACTATACCAATACTATTCAATTTAATTGGAATTTATTTAATAATGACCCACGTTAAAAATGTGTCTTCCACTATCTATTACAATAATATGGTGTTTACAAGCCACAGCTCTTTATTTTCGTCTATGCTAATACTAGGCACTTCTCACCCGATAGTGAGTAGGCCTTTCTATTTAGTAAAGTTATTTTAATTTCAATTTGTTCTGAATGTATAACAACATGGATGAGAAGTTATGGGTTCAATCAAATCATACGCAAACTCACCAATGCATGACCCAGCAATGAATCATGCCTTGATAGTCCATCATTTATGAATATTTAAATTATGTCTAATTACTCACAAAAGTACCGCTTGACATTGTTTCCTTTAATGACCAAAATGCAATATAAATTTTACTCTTCAGCTAAGCTTTGTACAGATAAAATAATATTCATATTAAATGTTTAGTTTATTAATTACTACAAAGCCCATGTAATCTGTTTATTTGTATTAGCCGTTCTATTGTAGGTATATTTCTTTTTATTACTTATTCACATGCGAAATATATCAATTTTGGATTAGAAAGTGCGATATTTGATTTCATTTTCAAGGTAACTTAATCCTAATTTGCAGTATGAACACCTTTGCATCTATACATGCTTATTATCTAGAACTTACTGCAAATGTGTGTGAGTGATTGTAGGTGTGTTTATATTTAGGTGTATATGTTAACACGCTGAGGCTATATATAGGGCTTGAATTTTCACTTAGGTTAGAGAAGAACTTCGACGCCAGACCAGTCGGACGTGTATTGATACACGGTTCATATAGGTAGGATTTATTCAGCTATTCGAACCCAGAATAAAGCTGAGGTCAGCATCTGAGGTGTCGAAATGCTTTATATACAGGTTTATTTTGGACCACAGAAAATTACTGTTGAATGTAAACTGTGGTGTCAAAATAGTTTATGATATGTATGTAGCAAGTCACCATTGAACCACACGCACCTGTTTGTTGCGAGCTGTGGTATCAAATGGTATGTTTTTACGTGCTTCCGCTTTTTGTACGTAGCCTGCATGTAGCCGCTTTCCTGTGGGCGTGACATATTTGTCGCGTACGAAAAGCGAATTAGCTGGTTCCCACAGGCTGATGAGTAGACCAGACACATGCTTAGGTATACGCACACATTTATCAATATGTGGAGGTATTGAACATTTAATATTTAGATTAATGTATGTATAGTTGTATTTAGATTTATGGAGGTAGGTTTCGAAGGAGGTTTAGATATGTTGATGCTCTGTGCCTGTTGCCTCTTACTATGTACCCTAAAACACACACACACACACACACCACACACACACACACATACATACACACATACACATACAACACACATAACACATACATACTACACTACACACACACATACACACACTAACATAATATATATAATATATAAATATATATATATATATATATATATATATATATATATATATATATATATATATATATATATATATATATATGGGGCCTGGCTGAAAGTTGTCTTTGTCTTGGGCTGGCATTAGATTGTGGGAGACATTTTGGTACACAGCCTTGGTTGTGGCTAATTACACGTGTCTTTTTATACTTTGTTAACCTCAACCCGCACTTTATTTAATATATTGCGGATAGCACAATAACCCATTCATGATTGCTATCTAATGAAACTAACAGCTTGTCAATCAATTCACAGATTATGTGGCAAATTATGGGATTCGTATTGCGTAACAGTTGGTGATGACGGAATAATAGAAGGCGGATAAATCTGGGCATTATCGTGGCAGGAAATCGGGTCCTTATCAAAGGTTGGTGCTAGGTACGGTTGGCGGCTGTTCACGGGTGGCGGATGGCCTAAGCTAGAATATATATATATATATATATATATATATATATATATATGGGAGGAGATTGAGCGATCCTCTCTCTGTCGTGTCTTCATACGTCAGTTTGTGCAACGGGAAGGTGTCACGAAGCGCCTACTCTTAAAACTGATAGCTCAATTACTGACAAAAAACTGACATCTGCGCTAAAGCAAACCGTACTAACGTCATAGCTTCGGCACTGTTAAAACTATATTTTAACATTTTCAAACCAGGCCTATTATCTGCTATTCAAACTATTGTTATAATAACCTTTTTAAATGTTATTTAAAGCAAGCAAACTAGAGCTAGTATTGAATGGCACAGTACAAACTAGCTTGAATACCGCTCTCTAGTGCCCGGGAAGAGCTTGACCTGTCGCTACCGATGCTAAATTGGCCAAGTTTCACTTCGACCTTTTTACACTCCTGACGAAATAAAAAGTTATTGTCTTTGATTAACACTCACATTCATTGATTTAGCGGGACATTTTGGTGCAGGAGATCGCTCATCATAACAATAATAAACGCGAATTTAATAGACAATAACTCAATTGTACAAACATCGGTTCGCCATCTTAGCCGCCTCTCGTTTGATCACGTGACACTGAAATTACAACTACAAATACACCGATGCGCAAAATAATGTTCCAAGCTGCAATTTAAACAATTTAAGCATAACTTAACAATTTAAGCCTATGATTGGACTTATTGTATATTTATTGAAATTCCATAATATTGCTGAGGTACAAGCCGTAAAATTAATTATATAATGGAGATCGGTTAACACGTTGTGCTACATATGTGCTCTAACTATTTTCGCGTTGGGTGTATTTATTTAGTATTGCGTAATCAAATTAATGGCGTCATTATGCGCATGCGCGAGTGTTACGGAATTTCAGCGTGCTCATGCGTATATCCAATGGAAATTAATTTTATCACGGCTGCATGCGAACAAAGTGTTTGAACAGATAAATTGATCAATTGTTTAATTATATCGTATCGGTGCTGAAAGTGTGCCAATCGGATTCTAAACACTTGGAGTAACAGAATTACTTGAAATCAAAAGCTGACAAGTCGTTCGGGAAATTCGAAGTACAACGTCACAAAACATGCACGAGTAGTGTATTGGCCCTGCTCAGAGTAGGGCCATACATTGGCTAAGTACAAACCGGACATAACTGAACACAAGGAAGATAATTCTATTCCTACGCACTACTTAAGGTGAATTTGATATGTAAATAAAGTTGTTATGTAAAACACACCAATCATGCGAGTTCTGCCAAATGCCACCGCCCGAGAAGCGATGTAGAGTTTCTATTCCTGAGTTAGGAGTGCTTATGATGCTCTAAGAGTGTACTCTGCCTGCTATATTCATTTCAATGCAGGATTCCAAGGCCAAACACCTAAACGGCGTACCCCGAAATACTCAAATAGTACAAGGACTATGCAGCTCTAGGTCAACCTTTCTTAGAAATTGCGGATTTGGAAAAATGAACAGAAAACATAACTTCTCAACCGCAGCATACTATGCCTTGTGATATTTGCTGGAGGGTCAAATACCTCAAAAACTTACAATTCTAACAAATACTCTGACCTACTTGTCAGTCTTCCTTTATGATATCCAATATTACAAGCAAAATAAAAAACACATCACTGAAACACTTTACTGCCATTCGAGTTCCAACTTTGGTGTGGGCATATCTGAAGTTTTGATTATCAAAATTATGTTTGAAGACTATATACAAATCTCTCTCTTTCACTCACCCCCTAATCCTCTCTCTCTCTCTCTCTCTCTCTCTCTCTCTCTCTCTCTCTCTCTCTCTGTGTGTGTGTGTGTGTGTGTGTGTCTCACTTTCGCCCTCTCTGTCTCTCTCCGTCTTTCTATCTGTCTTTGAATTTCTCATTCTGTCAATTATTCTGTCTCTGTGTGATAAAATTTCATTCTGATCATTGCAAAGGTTACCAAGTCGGACATTTAAAATGTACATTCAGCAGAAAAAGATGTGACTTCGAACCTAAAGCAACTAATGCTATTTTGTTCTATTCAATTAGATTATTTTCTCGTCAAATCAATTATGGACAATATCCCCACCTGCAGCTAAATCTTCTTCCCTTACCATTGATGTGAACATTTACAGAATAACGTCGATCAATCTTTGTATGGTTTTGTACCCTAATCATTAAACCATAATGGGTGACACATAAATCTGGCGAAGAGAGTTATTATTTCAAAATATACTAATCTAAATAAATTTGATTGTGAGATATATCGCTTACAAAAATGTTTTGTTTGTTTGGTAATATAGACTGCACACGCTCTGAGTATATTTTTTGTCGTTTCACTCATATTTCCCTTGTGTATATTAGCGGCATTGTAAGCAACAAAAATGTTAATAAGTCTACTAATTAAGAAAGAAAAAAACGGCTAAAGGTTACATGATTCGCAAATACCTATATACAGTGGATACAGGATTGACGATCAAAGAGCAAGTTATAGTAATAGGAATTAACTGGATCATCTCAGATTTGGTGATCACTTTCTAATCTAATATATTTTAATTGTGTCAATTACTGTTGATTTCCAAAGAATCAGCACTAACAAATTAGTGATATCAACTTTTATCTTTACGGTAGTCAAATTCTCTGTTCTAAAAATATCTGAACTGTTTTGAAATAATCAGATACATGGCTATTTTTTTTACTGAATTGTATTTTCTAGGTTGTTAATAGAAAGACCATATGGTGGAGATGTTATTTCATAGAACATATGTGTTGTCAATGTGCGTCACATTATTACTTTGTAATATCCCATAGTCATCATTGAAGCGGATTCTGAAAGGGCTGTTACTCAAGTTATACTTCCACTGTTAGTTGTGCCCATTGTGATCAATATTGGTATGAACACCAAATGATCAATAACATAGTCTCGCCATCTTATGTTATTGTAGGTAATGATTTTAACGCCAAAATCAATATTGATTATAATTGAAGAATGATTCGTTTTATTTACCGTTATTTCATTTTTATGAAACCATACACATTTTGTTTTATTTTAGTGAAATGCATTATATCCTGTCATGGCTAGATCACTTTATATCTGCTTTATATGGACATGGGATAATCGAACATCAGTCTGCAAAATATAATTTTGTATCACTTTATCAATTTCATTACTGTGCCATATTAATTCGTACTAATGTTGTACTTTATTCTAATAAATCAGATATATCAGATTCGTGATTTTAAATGGAATGCGATGCCTTAAATTATATGAATATCAGTTACATAAACAAAAAATTGGCAAAATATTATCAATTGTGTGTAAGCCCATTTTAATAATTTTCATGGTTGGAATGGATAATGAGAACGTTCTTATTGGAAGACAATAGATGTTTATTTTTGCTATGGAAATTTAATGCCAAGTACAGTCAATGTTCGCTTTTATCTCAAGAGAAGAAGTAGGTCTCTGTTTAACTTTTTATTTGATAAATATATATCTGATAAACTAACAAATTCAATTGGCTCTGACAATTAGATTCTTCTTGAAAGAGATATAATAACTTACTAGAAGAGAAGTGTCCGTTGCCTCTATTATTAATGTCGACAATGGTCAAGTTGAAATTTCTAATATGTGGCAGGGTTGGAGCAATTACAGTTGCATTCATCAAACCGATATAACCATGCTAAAGTCTGTACATGCTGTTTTATAAGAACCAGACGCACTTTCTTTTATTTTCTTGAAACCGAAGTGTACAAGTGACTTTGATGTCATGGTATGACATGAATTTGTTTTAATATTTCTGAGATCAATATTCACCATAGAGCAAAGGAGCCAGTAATGTATTTGCCATGAATGCACAGGAATTTATAGAAATAAGTGAGTTTAGTGGAAACCTAGATTAGTGCAGACTA
Organism: Paralvinella palmiformis; assembly: GCA_025642065.1. Lineage (NCBI taxonomy): Eukaryota > Metazoa > Annelida > Polychaeta > Terebellida > Alvinellidae > Paralvinella > Paralvinella palmiformis. The sequence continues at coordinate 98,677 of JAODUP010001132.1, read as the reverse complement.
TATATTTAGTATCGAAACGCATCATGCGTGGCGTGACTATAGCCAGGTAATGAATAGGATAATTAAAATATAACTAAACCCTCAACTCCTCTCACCCTGTTAGTAACTTGAACACCTCTATAAATGGACCACTTTTTCACAGTATTAAGTTATTGCTTTGCTTTAATATAATGTTTCTTCTATAACTCTACCAACTCTGTACTTCAACGTTTGTTTTCCGGTTAATGCACACGTGTGTCATCCTGTATGTCGATCGGGGGCCAATATGTAGCCTCGTTTGTGTTCACTAATACATGCTTTAATTTAATTGGGTGTTTGTCATTTGACTGAAGGCCAAATAGGATCATTTGGAGTTGGAGTTGAAACGACAGTTTCACAAAGATGTCATGCACCGTTGCTGGATGAGTGACTAGCTTGGACTTAACAGTCTGAAAATAAACACAAGTTAATCTGAATTGCCTATTTATCTAACTTATAATAGGGGCAACACCTGGAGCATTATTTTAACACATTTTCTTTTTATGTTTACAGAATAAATAAACTGTCATATCATCATGTGTATATATATGACAGTTGTTCGTCAATTGTAAATCAGTTCTATTGTTATCTTTCACTTTACATACCAAGAAATATCTCTTTCATTATATAACACGGTAAATAATCAAACTTTTGTGTAATCGTGAAAGTAATCGCTGATTACGATTATATTTACAATGAAATCGATTACGATTACATTGCATAAGGAAATCACGATTACGAATACGATCACTTGAGATCATGTAATCGATTACAATCGATTACAATTACCGGTTACGATTACACTAACCCTGATATATGGCAATATTATATTTATGCACCCACCGATTATAGTCATCATAATATTCATAATAAATGTGTTGTGCATAAATTAAGATCTATGTAATACGTTATTAATAGAAATTAGTTATACATAGTTATACATAGAATGTCATTTATAACCTAATTCATCTGATTTTGATCATCTATATCCTGAGAACTATAAACTAAATGGTGTTGAGTTATGTATTATAGAATATATGGTGCTTAATTATATGGTTATTCATGGCTATGGTTCAGATGAATTGACGTATACTTTTTATTATTATTAATTAAAATGGGTAATACCATTTGTTATGAAGCTATACCTAAAATATAGACCTATAAGTTCCTAGAATCTACGTTTTCATCCCAGATTGTTTTTTTTCCATCAATGACGGATGATTGTTGACAAGCATGACATCACTTCCTGCAGCCTTTCCCTGAAATCCTATTATCCATAGAAATATAAACTAGATCCAACCTGAATAATATTGATAGCTGCCTATCCAGATTAGCAGACAACAAATATCCACTTGTAAATAAAAGGTTTCCATACATATTGCTAGTGTTTAGCTATAACCGGTTCCAAGTTCGATTCTAAGCGTAGATTCTATCAGTCGACTTTTAATCGATTACACATTTCAGGAAGTAATTTCTGTAACATTTAATTATACAAAGTTACCTAGCCTTTGCTGATAGAGTTCATTAGGGTTAGTAAAATTAGGACAGCATGTTCAGTGATGTTGGTTTTTATAATGTTTACTAAAATTAGCAACAGTCTCTTCTTCTTCTTTAAATGCCGATTGATATAAAATACACCCTCATCATATAACATTGTCTAAAGCGTCTGTGCCTTTATAAATTTGCATAACATATAATACTAGTATATAGTATTGAAGGGACTTTACCAATATGGAAATATACGTTATTAAAGGTGATGTAAAAGATGCAAGTTAGATAACGGTTTAAAAGTACTCGGTTTGTCAATATCTTGTATGTGACTAAACGAAGATATTACTATGGCATCCCTGGTGTACATCGGTTTCCTTGTGGAATATTTCGACTTCTATGTTCTTCAAATCTTATGGTACCCTGATACAGGAGAGATCTTCAACCATTGTACCTCGTCCAAATCTCAGCCAGGTACAGTGGTTTGTGCCTGTAATTTTCAATGATTTCCATAAATCAAAGAATTATAGTATTCCATACATCTAGTAGTTATGCGGTTTACAACTGTTTAAACGCACCCGTGTTCAAGAATCGCAAGATATGACCAATACCCGTTAGTTTAGTATATAATGTCTTACAGACTGCCTTGATATGATCATACATGGAGACCTTTATGTCCAAAATAAAGCCTCTTTTTCTGAAAGAAGTATTTGATATTAACATTGTGTTATCAACAGAGCTTGATAGACGAATTGTTCAAACCCTTTTCTGTTTTAGAGCCGTTACGACTACCATAGCACACCTATTATCTAGCTTAAACATGTTATTATCTATCCCCCGTTGGAAATGGTTCTAATCTACTGAGACCTTGCATATTATCCTCAGCTGATTGGAAGGCAAAATGTAGAAGTGTAACATCGTCATAGATGTGGATGTACGGTCCATGCTTACGGGTAATTTCTACAAAAGGGCTAGTTTCTTTGTACCTATTATCGATCTATGTAAGCCACCACAGAAAACTGTACAAGCGATGCTATAAATGCATCGACAATTACTCTCTATACCAACCTTAGTAATATATGACTCCAATCATTTCAGCGCATCATCTTTTACACAGAACAGGTTATTCATTCACTCTATCAATATGTGATAGTATAGTACGGTGAAAGCAGATTAGGTGTCAGTAATTACTTTCAGTATTGCAGTTTCACTGGAATGTCACTTGTGTAATGCTAATTGATTTTGTTCGTGCAGGCTTAATGATGTCAAATGGTCGTCAAGTCACACGTCTACAATCTTCTTCAGACTATTCGGTAAGAATGGTAGATTGGAGAGACAGGGCACTAATTCCTCCGAATATTCTGGTTGAGACATTGGTTCATTAGCAAAGACATGATATGATTACACATAAAATATTTAGGATCTGTTACAAAACTATTAAATGAACTGGCTGATGATATTAGAAATAGGTGAAGGAAGTTTACGAACATGCTACTTGAGCAGCAATCTGGGTATAGTACCCAAAATACAGGGCTAATTTTGTGATTAATTTTTCAATTGATTAGTCCTAATGTCAGCAATTTAATTGATGAAGATGATTCTCAATCTGTCAGCTACGACAGCCTTTAAAACCTAGCATAAGAGTTTCTCATCAAGGTTCTCTTCTAATGCGGCAAAGGTTTCATGATAATTAGTTGAATGCGATTGCAATGTGATCATTAACCATTTTCTTATCATCCTGACATGCTGAAATGTAATAGACAATGCTACTGCCCTCCCTGATAATAACTAAATCCAGTTTATGAGTAGGGTCATGGATATACTGCAGATATTTTCATGTTTTTAGATGACACCATAGTAATTGAAATTACCAACAATTATAATATCGCCACGCTGAATTACATATTCAGATATAAACGAGTTCCATTCATCAAGGAACTACATATACTGGTTAATCCTAGACAGCATGAACCCGAATGTCATTTAACGTCACCATGTGAATCCTTATCTTCAAAGTGAGAACACGGTTTTCTTCAGATATGCGTCTTACCATGACAGTTAACACTAATTTACAAATTAGGTCTACACCTCTTTCATAGCTACTTCCTGGACCAGAAATATGTTGGATCAGAGAACCAACTGGTAGGAAGAAGTTCACACATGCACTTGCCGTCAATGATCAAATAAGTTATCTTCATACTATTGCCACAGGCAGAACATTTATGAAGGCTGTGCGTAATCATTGTGGCCATTGAGGTGTCTTGAGTAGTGATCCTTATACATTGTTGTCGTGTCTGTAAAACGAATAAAGGGTCAGGTAGGTATGTAGACATGCGCGTTAAGTTATCGCCTTACTTGGAGGAGTACATGAAGTGCCTCCAGGTTTAAGATGAAGTGACTTATTGTAAATCTAAATGTTTAATAATAATAATAAATATAATAATAATAATAATAGGACAAAATTAATTGAAAGTGATCAATTGTTTATTCTGGTAACATACAGTCAACGTCATGGGATAATACACACAAATATAAAATACTACGAACACATATAATACCATTGTAGAATAAATCAGAACGTACATCAATATACCGCACTAATATGAACAAATTAAACTTCAAGTCTATAATATGTAAATGCTCTATATGATACCATTTAGAGAGGTATCAGAAGTCAAAGAAATCTCGAGGTCGGTGTTGGAATCCTAGTTGTACTGGATTTCTCACCTGTACTACACTATCATTACTCCAACTCCATTAAGACAGTAATAATAATTTAAGCAGGGGAGTTTGGTTTTCTTTTAAAAAACGCTAACATGGCATGAAAATTAGAAAAAAATCATTTCTGCGTAGGGACCATAAAGTGTTCATAATTATGGCACCAGCTAATTATAATATCACCTAGCGATCGTTTTTTTTTTGTTATATTGTGTATTTTATATTTTCAAAAGTGCGCATATTTATTATGACGTTAACTGCCGATTCACAACTTATTACAAACTTTCCAATGAACTGCGATAATATGATTTAAATTCCTAATTAGATAACGTGAAAGATATTCTAGTTATTTGAAAGTGATAGTCGAGATATTATATCCAACAAAGAATGTGTGGGTGGTTTGCATTACACAGCTAACCTCTACGTATTGGTTTAATTAAAAGCATCATTCACACTAGCGCGTCACATTTGCAAACGTAACATAATATATATATATATATATATATATATATATATATATATATATATATATATATAGTTTTTTAATAAATGTATTTAATATATGTAGTAGTATCTCGCAAATCATCTTGTTATTTCTATTAATCATCCGATTTATCTTAGCCAGAACGGTGATTTATTAAATTAAAATAAATGCCCCCCCAAAAAAAAAAAACACCAGTAAAATTATAACTAGATAGTACATTTGAGTAGATAATATTTATTATTCCTCAAACAAGTATTTGAGCCATAATTGATTCGATTTGATTTTGATCGATAATAATACTCTAGTCTTACTGTTATACAACGGCATCCTTACGTTAGTGCTTATACGATAACACATCATCGTAAAGTGAGCTCTGATGATGTTACCCCTAATAATTCTGAAATAATGATATAAAGAAGAGGGTGTTACTGTGTCCTGGCAAAACCTTCGATCGTAAATAATGTGATAGTTATGTACATAGTCCCTAATATAATAATGCCCCATTTACGTCTGGCTAATTGTAGGCTATGATCTGTGTTTATTTTCTAACTCACACTGGTGTGTTTACTTGCCTATACAGAAGGGCCAATAATTAGAAATGTTACAAGGTAATTTGCTATTGCACCTTCCTCATACGCCAACTCATCTCGAAATCGGGGTGGTCGTTTAAATGCACTTTCCCTATGCTCTTAGTTCCCATAGTCGAGCCATATTTCGAATAGGTTACTGGCCAATTCCCACATATTACGCCTCAAACAGCACCTTTATATGGGAAGATCTGCGTCGCCCTTATCCGGTCTTCACGATTGATTATTTAACTCACATTTGCAGACAGTGTTGAGGTATAAACTTTGTATACTGTTGATTTGAAGAAAGATACATCAACTGAAAAATACCTATAGCTATAAATAGGGTTTAACAGACTCTTAACAGAAACATTATCACAACTATCGTGATCCGACTTGGATGTTGTACTTCCAAACACCACGACTGTAGCTGATTCTGGGTTTTGTTGAATAGCGTTTTATGGAATGGTGATACATTATACATGTCTCAGTATGAAATGTCGCCACTCTGGATTCAGTCCCGTGAAGAATCGTCCAGAGTCTGCTTTCGTGCTTCAACATATTTCGTGACAGTGCCTTATTACACACGGCTAAAAAGACACAAAACCTTCAAATTTAGCCCCATCCTTGATTCTCATGTTCGGTCATCGTTCATTATGTCGTAAATGACAGTAATTATGTGTAAGTAAGTAATTTGTCTGATGATTCAAAATGTGACCAACAAAAACCTGACACCGTAATTAAAGTTCCCTATAACAACTGTTGGCCGAGTTAAGAGTTCAGTGCTAAGAGGAAAATTTCCCCCTTTTCTTTGGCTGAACGTGTGTAATCAGTAGCCTTCGGGTGCTTGAAAGTTTTGTATGAAACGTGTTTTAATTAGAAGTCTAGACACCAATTGTTGATTATTAACTTCAGCTTAGCATGCACCAAGACCGAAATTTTGGCAACATACAAAATGATGTATTGTATATTATCGTGCTTGGCTAATTAAAGTATCGTCTTAGATAACACAGAATCTCTCCAACAAAAAGTGTGCATCTCGTTCATGACCAAGCAAAGGGTGGTGGGAGCTATAATTAGTTTCCATGGCATAAACATATTTAAGAAACCAAACTTTAGAATAATTAATATCGTATATTATTACGGTGCAAAGAAATACAAATAATATTTTCACAAATTCTTTAAGTAAATCAAGATATTATAACACAACCCATTCACCACAACCTGCCGAAGCATTATAGAAGCTATTCTGCTGTTTCTTCCTGTTTTAGTGGCATAGCGCATGTATTGCATATTCAGAAGACGACAAGCTATAGATAAATAAACGTATACAACAGCTATAGAAAATGAAAAATAAATCATCATATCCAACAATCGGAAAGAAACCCACAGTTGACAACTCAAATTATTAAAAACATATATATCTGTGTATACATAATTGTAAATAAGCACACGTAATAATAAAGCCCAGGGTTCAACGAATGCCATAAACGAAATTAGTTATTAATACTCAACAACAATGTCGTATTGCACAACATTGATCATTCGCCGTCGGTTGAGATTTACTATCTTAGAGGGATTGACAACACAATGAAAATGTAATTAAAGTAATATACCTTTAGTCTTCCTTCAAAACCCATTACTTGTAGGTTAATAAAGACAAATAACAGGTATCTTTCTTTGTAATGCATTATACGTATTCTGCATTTTAAAGTCAAATTGCAATTTTAAGAAATTAAATCAAATAACAGAAATTCAATAGATACTTTACGTTTTCATTTGTACCGAAATTTAATTACACCGACTTCATAGAGGTAAAACACTATCTCGTTAACACTTATTTTAGATACGAGATTATACTTTTCTGTATTGTGTAATCTATATACATTTATTAATTTGTTTGTATTAGTGTTATTCCGACCCATATTTCCTAATAACAAAACAACAAAAGCCTAACCCGCGCTTTATTACTGCAGTATACGGTTTATATAGTAGCAAGCTATATGCTTTTATTAGTGTATTATGTACGTCTATCTGGTCCAAAAATAGAAATATTTATTAAAACACTTATATGCATAGCTTAATCCAGATAAATAACTAAACATATACTAATTTATTGAGTGACCCACGTTAGCCAATAAAATCGCGACATTTGAATATTACTAAAAGCATCATGTAACAATGTGTAACCTACCTATCTAAATTATTTCGAGATTAATTTTTAAACAATTATTATACACTTCAGCAGCGCCAACAACCTCGAAAAGAATCAAGCTCATTGGCGTATCTAGTAGAATTTAACACCAATATTACGTAGAGTGTGTTACCGAGAAATGATATGACGAAGGATGGGCGTAGGGAAGAAATGAGTAAGTTTGCTGCGTGACCTGGATCTACCTATTATAATGAAATCTGTCTTGAATGTATTGAGTCTTTTTTTGTCACCCGGCCAGATATTTCAGTGAGAAAGTTACCAAGCTGTGTAAGAGAAATACATGTACATTTGGGTGTCATCTGCATATAAATGATGGTCTAATTTGTGGCTCTGAATAAGAAAGCTTAGTGGTGTGACATACAGCGTAAATAGCAGCAGTCCCATATCAGGGCCCTGGGGAACGCTGCAAAATAAGGTAACTGCCTCTGAAAAACCAGTCTCTTATTGTTATTGATTGATACCTATTCGTTAATAATAAGTGGTCCCAACTGAATGCTGTGCCCGATATGTCATACCTATCAGGGAGGACACCCAAGAGGAAGATGGTTCAACTTTTAAGGATTGCGATCTGACAGATTCGTGTTTGTCAATAACTTTTTTGTTACATTTATGATGACGTGATGTTTAGTCATATAACTGAAATGTCATCTACACATTCCGGTGGGATATGTATGTTTTTTATATATATATATATATATATATATATATATATATATATATATATATATATATATATATATAAACACTAAACACACAGCAACATATAAATATGTAAACCTTGTATCCACAAAGCTCTACATGCATACATCCATGCACAGGTGATACTTGAATAATGATAATTTATGCATGTCTGATATACTCGGTAGACTTTAAAGCCCAGACAATCCACTTTTCATACATGACAAATTCATCATGTTGAAGAGGTTCTATTAGAGGTAAGAGCATATAAGTAGATAAGGGAAGTGATAATACATGATGCTAGCACCATGTGTAGCAAGTTTATGTCGTCCAAGGAAAAGCTAATAAATGTAGATGATAGATACCTTTACTATCAACAATAATTTGCGATGATTCAAAAGAAACGTGTCAACATCAATCCTACCTAATGTTAACCGCAGTGGCAGAGGGCCGATTCAACTGATATCGGTGCAAATACTGGGAATAGGTAACAAAGTCACTCCTTTTGTAAAGTTATCCTTACGTCAGCCAGCTGACAGCCAACAGTTTAATACCATACACACATATTCGGCACATACAATGCTTGAATGTGGAAGCAGCCAAACGAGTAAACCAACACCGAAGTTGTAATACTGAACAACGGATTATTGCTGAACTATGATGAGACATCGCCTCAATCTTGAGTAAAATTTACGACGGATAAGAAACTAACTCCTCATATATATATTTGCATCGCTTACAGAACATGCATTATGTACCTGTATTTAATGTTTATGTGAAGGACAAACGTGTGTGTGTGTGTTTATTGTATGTATTTATGTATGTGTGTGTGTGTGCTTGTATATATATATATATATATATATATATATATATATATGAGTGTGTGTATATATATATATATGTGTGTGTGTGTATGTGTATGTATGTGTGTGTGTATGTGTGTGTACGTATGTGTATGTGTGTTTTAGGGTACATATAAAGAGGCAACAGGCACAGAGCATCAACATATCTAAACATCATTCGAGACCTAACTCCATAAATCTAAATTCAAATACAACTATACATACATTAATCTAAAATAAAATGTTCCATACCTCCACATATTGATAGATGTATACGCATACCGAAGCATGTGTCTGGTCTACTCATCAGCCTGTGGGAACCAGCTAATTCGCTTTTCGTACGCGACAAATATGTCACGCCCACAGGAAAGCGGCTACATGCAGGCTACGTACAAAAAGCGGAAGCACGTAAAAAACATGCCATTTGATACCACAGCTCGCAGCAAACAATACGTGCGTGTGGTTCAATGGTGACTTGCTACATACATATCATAAACTATTTTGACACCACAGTTTACATTCAACAGTAATTTTCTGTGGTCCAAAAGAAACCTGTATATAAAACATTTCGACACCTCAGATGCTGACCTCAGCTTTATTCTGGGTTCGAATAACTGAATAAATCCTACCTATATGAACCATGTATCAATACACGTCCGACTGGTCTGGCGTCGAAGTTCTTCTCTAACCTAAGTGAAAATTCAAGCCTTTTATATAGCCTCAGCGTGTTAACAAACATTACAGTTTGTTTATAACAAAGAGAATGTACACTAACACAGTATGGACTCACTAAAGCGATTAAACTAAAATAAAACAAAGTAGCAATACCGCACAATGGATTATTACTGAACTAGAACGAAATATCGTCTCAAACCTGAGTAAATACAATTATTTACTCGAACCTAACAGCTAACCCTCATACGTTTCCCTTCATCACTAAGGGAACGTTCATTCACGCTTAATTTAGCGTCCCTAAGTATATGCAATTAGGTGTGGTGGGATCTAAATTAAAGCTCCTATCCACTTGATCTATTTGACCCATGGTCGAGAACAGCGGATTTCAGGCAGATCTCCGATACTGCGAATGACACGTCGGGATTATAATAGCTATACATTTAACAAATTTCCTATATCAGTGTAATCTAATTACTCATAATATGGGGAACAAACTCTGACCGCAGCTTAATAGCCATGGAGGTGCCAAGCATGAATTAAATTGTTTTCGCTGAGCCTCAGTGTCATTTATTTTGTTGTTGTGGAGGTGGTAGATATGGTAATTTTTGTTGGTGGTGGTATTCTTTTTCTTTTACCGTTAGTTTACTTGTATCATAATAAAAAGGTAGTTTTTCTATTTAAAAGTAAATCTTTTAAAAATCAGCATATTTCAACTGGGAATTAAACAATGTATTATAGTGCTTTGTAGGAGAATGTTTTAAACCTATTCTTATAACAGCAAATCAGAATGAGATTCGGTATCTCCACATTTCATCTATTAGATCCTTCGTGAAATCATCCATGTTGATGATGGTTGATGTTTTACGGCCACTTTTGTGCACCAGGGAGGCTAAATGGGCCGAGCGACCTCCAAGGGTAATGAGACGAAGCAAAAGACGAAACAACCTTCAGATATGCCCACTCCGGGATTCGAACACGGGTGGTAGTGATCTGTGGTCCAGCACGTTACCGCTAGATCACGGGGGCGCCCGACATCTTCCATGTAAGACCAATCAAAACTTAATAGTTGCTATTTCCATGTTTTATTTACTTAATAAAAAAATTATTATTTTACAAAAAATAAATCCGTATCATATAAACGACAAACGTACAGTTTGCCTAAACGTTGGTCTTTTATACAACAATAATTCAATCACTGTCCTCCATTTAAAGCGTTTTGTTACAAATTGGCAGTTTCGGATTTTAATTCAGTTGATTCCTGTGTTTCTTGGATACTTCTTCGAGAGCCACCTTCGGGAATATTGTTGTCACTCACTTGTTTAAGTATGTCAGCACCATAAGCTAGTCATGGTCTCAATCCACATGTCAAAACCACCATTTCTTATCCGTTTATTGACCAATAATTTGGCCATGCTCTATTCTTAGGTGCGACTATAGAGTGAAGTATAATCCTAGTATTGAGAAAGCAAATAGAAAACTTTCTTCTCATAGACTATTATGTATGCATCTTTGATGTAGTTGTAAATCGAAGTATAATATTCTAATAGAGTTTGTATCACTACATTAATTTTCAAAGGGATGAATACTGATAATTTATAATTCACCAATTATTACAAAACTTTGCAAAATACTTGATGAGGCGCTTGAAATTCTCTAATTATGCTCTAATTCAGGTGGCATAAAAATTAGATTCTATTTATATGGCAATGTTTTAAACACTTTAATCTTTAATCTTTCTAGAGCACTAGATGTTTACATTAATAGTTTCTGCAAGAATTGCAACAATTTAATCGACGGTACCATACCAGCGCTGCAATAGCCCAACAATATTGACATTGCGATAAAACACATATGTATCGGTCTTGCCAACATATGTCTTTAAGTCATATTAAATGAACTTTCGAATATCTACAAAGCACGAAATTGGCAGCAATCGTAAGCTGGTATTTCATGAAACACAAACATTAAATATATGTTAATTCAACGTGATTCAAACTTCAGCAAAATACATGTCTATTTCGTCTAAAAAACTACAAAATATTGTATTACAGGCTGTTAACTAGTAACTCTATCAATAATTTTTATCTTCACGCTAGGGTGATCGTTTTGCTTATAATAGAAATGTCAGAGGTCAAGGACTACGATAGCACTAATAATATAGATATAATCTTATGTGTCTCCTGTAATAACATGCGGATGATGATTAAGTGAGTGTGCAGTGCAGCAAAGAGAATTACCAACGATAACCATCCGTAAGGAAATGAACCTGAAATTTGAACCACATTTGATACTGACACAACTATTCTCTCTTACATCAATGGGTAACATGGATAACAAAAGTACATGAAACAAGAATCCTACACAATAGTAAGGCATGAGCACATTCAAGAAAGAATGATCTAATAAATATTAATATTAGCTTTATGTGTAAGGCATTAATTTACAAATGTACACTTATGCTGACATTAGCTACATATATCAGTCTGTTCAACAGACAGGAAAAATCGAGCTAAACCATGTAGCCGGGTTGTTGTAAATATAACAAAACTGTGTTCAAACTTTATTTCATGTAGTTCCCTTTTTGGATATAAAGGATATTATTAACCGAAACTGTTTTAATAGTACTTATGACAACACTAAATGGTAAGCAAAAATGTGTCATCTTAAATAGGTTGCAACGGTTATACACAAGCCACGTTTGAACGCGATGACATGAATAATACTACGGTACACTGATTGAAAGATAACCCACGTATCTCTTGAACAAATGGTATATGATCACATAGTTCGGTGGTAGAAATTATAATTGTTGCCGTGTTTTGAATGAGTTGCAGCAATATATTACAGTCAATATTCATTTATAACACAACTCTCGTGGCTAATGAGGATATCATTTACTGTATGTGCAACTAGACATTGTTATGCTTGTAGTAAATGTCTCCCGATTTCCAAAAAGCAGAACTAGTGATCCACACGCCGTTTGCCGCAACAATATTAGCATGATGTATGTGACCGATGCTCAAACAGGATGGTGATGTCGGTTGTCTTTAAGCCTATGACTAATCGTCCAATGGAGAATCTCGGCAATTCCAGCTTCAGTTTAGCATTTATATATATCAGCAATTTCCTGTTGAAATGAACATTAAGTATTAATATATCATATATCATGCGTACGATTGTTCCATTGGGATAGGTTTACCATCATTATTATGACAATATATCTATTTCGCATGATTACTGCCAAACACCAAAACAGAAAATGGCAAAGATCCGAAAACGCTTTGCTAAAGCAAACCCTCTAAACTTTGTATATATTACGTTATGATGACAGTTTATTCCTGTTATCGTGCGTTAACATGTCATTTTAGAAGAACTCAATGCTGATAAGGTGTATTGAATTTATTGTGCTCCTGGATACGCATTAAACACATATGGCAAGAAATGGCCTTGAAGTATTACTTGACTTAACACTTAGGAAAATCCTTTCGGTTGGAAAATATATCAGGTAATCAGCTGCACCATATATGTAACATTGCAAGCAGTCTTGTGGCCTGCCTGTTATCGGCCAATTAGTGGCATCGTTCAATATAAGCACATTGGATAAAATATTTTATAATGATAAACAGAATGGAAATTACACTCAATTTGGAATTAATTCTAACCTTTATGCATTATATCCGTGTACTATTAAATAATCCCCATCCTCTTAGCTATAGCCAAATATATTTAATATAAATTAACATATTTCTATATTTTTGCCAAACTATGTCAAAGCGTATTCGTAATTGTTTAAAACTTAAGGCCATCAAACGTTTACTCCAACTTTTTCAATGACATAACGTATATTTTCTATAATGAAAACAGCTAAACATTACAAATAAATACTATCTTAGACTACGCCCTATCACAGAAATAATTATCATGAATGGAAGGTTCATAATCCTCCATTTCGAAATATTCACATGGGACGAAAAGTTAAAGAAACACAAACGGTACCTTTTGTGGTATGCATCAATAAGCATTTGTATATTTGACCGAACAAGTAAGACAGTGATACCTAGAAGGTAATGCAAAATTATTATCTGTCAGGAAAACGAACTAATTATTTGTGAGTTTTGAAATGGAGACGGGGTAACACATTTGATAAACATATGTTAGATGGTTAGTTTAATAAACCGAAAGCTTCACATTGATGTTATATATGTATATAGCTGGATATATATATATATATATATATATATATATATATATATATAGAGAGAGAGAGAGAGAGAGAGAGAGAGAGAGAGAGAGAGAGAGAGAGAGAGAGAGAGAGAGTGAAAGAGATAAAGAGGGAGATAGATGGGGGTTAAGGCTACACTGAGTGTAACATCGCAGCTACCAATTAAAAGCCTAATCTATTCCGCCCAGTAAGCTTTCCTCTTAACCGGGTATCTTTTATCAAAATAGATCCCTACCACTTAGCCCCGTGCTCATTTCCCATTTCGCTGTGTATCCATAATACTGGCACGGACATGTCGTTATCTTAACAAAAGCTATGCCTTGATATGCAAGGGTCGGTCAAGAATTATGTAAATAGACTGGATCAAGGCCGAAGATAGGACTTGGTACATTACCGGGACACCTCTAGATAGTCCATTACGAGGGTGGCTAGGGTGGAGGTCAGCTGGTGCTCGTGCTTGTATGAACAATGACTATTAGATAGGATGTTCTTTTCGGGTGGTCTTATCGCATCGTTACTAATAGGTATGAATTCTCATTAAATGTGACAATGCATTAAGGCAGAAGGTAAGATGAATATTTGTTCTACTCTGATAAAACAGTCCAGACTATCATAGTTAAAACGATTACTTGGTTGCCTTTATCCTTCAGATTATTGTAATAATAATAATAATAATAATAATAATAATAATAATAATAATAATAATAATAATAATAATAATAATAACAACAACAACAACAACAACAAATGTTAGTTTCATCTTTAGTTAATCGCTTCCATGAATAAGTCAAACCAAAAAATAAGCCAATCTCCAGGTTTAGTTTCATGAAATATTGTACCAAAGCACATACACATACACAATACATAAATATTATTGACACTAGAACACAAATCTATTTGATGGAAAATGCTGAACGAAAACCAACAGAACAGAACATTCATCAATATTAAATAGCTTCTTTCGTGAAGATTTCTATATTTCAGTTTGGAGTATAATTGTTTAAAGAACCGTTCGATATACTTGATATTTAGCAAGTTTATGAATACTCGACATCAACATAGAAATTTGACCATGTCAGTTCCTTTGTATTTAGGCTTTTTTTTCTTCTTTTAATTGGGTTTTTGTATTGTGGAACATCTGTTAGTTCGATCTATCACTTCGTATAGATACAATTGTTATTCCAATTACAATGTTATAAAGAGTCGTTTATAATAACTGCATACATATAAAACAATCATATATATTTGAACGATGTTTTATAATGAAACAGTAAATTTAAATTGAGCTTAATTATGCCAAATATCCATTTGATAATGGTTAATTATCAAGTGTTTAGTTGTGTCATTTTATGTATAGAAGTGCCTTTGTCCATTAATTTACCATTTGTGATATTATAATGAGCTACTACTGGCGGTCAAGACTACAAGAAAGCCTAACTACGGCCTGCTGACATAAATATTGTTCATATCGCCTTCTCATTAAGTCATATATACTTGCCAGTCTAGTGTTGTGAGGAATTAAATTCCAATTGTAGTATATTGTCGATGATAATATTAAAAATATATCCGATAAAAGCGTCCAGAACTAACATTAATATTTTAAAATATTGTCAATAATACATCAACTAACTGTCATTGATGTAAACTTTCTGCAGAATATTACTTTTTATCATTATAATAATATTGATCAGGATGATGTTTACCTTCTAGTCGCGTGTGTGGAATGATTTGTTGTGTAACATCTAAATTCCCTGGTCCTATAATATTGGGATAACAATTCACTTGGGATATAAATTTAAAACTAGGTTTCCACAAATGATTGGCTTCTTTATCAATCTAATGATGTGAATAAACTGCCTAGACGGCAATAGTGATAAATAGCTATTCCTTTCGTTTTTGCTAAGTATACAATATGATTGATATTCAAACCAAATGTTATCTGCAATGAATGATACTGATTGTAGCCATAAATATTACGTAAGTAAATGTCATAGACCTATCTCAAACCTGAATCTTTAAAATCTATACATATAAATTTGGTTGTTTTTGACGCATGGGTATATTAGATCAGATAAATCGATATCTTAAATACAAGCCTCACGTTCGTCTTCGTGAAACACGTCGGCTACATCTATGGCATAATAGTAAACCTCCTATTCCTAATCCAACCTTCTGTTGGTTGCTCTGCTTCTACAGTTATGGATAAGCTTCAACTAACCATAAACTAGAATCAACTGATCACTGCAGATCTTCATATATCAGGGATATAAGCATCGAGTTATCAAAGCACAGTACGTGTATATTAGCTATATTTCCAGCAGGCCCCTAATATGAATTGATTCTTGTAATAGTAGAGTCTTCCTCCCCAGTACAATATGGTGCTGGCTCGTTGTATAATTGGTTAATTACTGGTGCCGATACTCCTGTGGCCATATTTATTTCATTCACAGTCTGCCTCGTCAGGTAAACATCCGAGCAGTTCAGGTGACTTAATCCGACATACAGCTGCATCATAGTTCATTTCCACCGAACCTGTCCACAAAGCAAACATCACGGTATTATTATCAAATAATCACTAATTTTACTAGAGCCACTATGACCTCTATTACTACTACCACTATAAGTAATAGTAATAGAAGTAGTAGTAGTAGTTGTTGTTGTTGTAGAGGAGGTAGTAGTAGTAGTAGTAGTAGTATTAGCAGCAGCAGTACTAGTAGTAGTAGTAGTAAGCAGTACTAATAATTGTAGTGGTGAAGGTGATGGTCCGAATGTTAAATTATCTTAAGCAAAAAAAAGAAAATGATTGATCAATATATCCGAAGTATATAAAAAGATTTACTCGAAAGCGCTGCAAAAGAAACAATCATGAATCATGATGGAAGAGGAACTTGAAGGACATTATCATGCCAAGATGGGCAATGCTCGTCTTTGTCTGATGGATTGATTCCTAGGGTGGTGCATCGAAAAACTGATTCTTCGAATTACGTATCTGTATCTGATATATGTTTAAAAAAGTTTGGTGTTGTTATCTAATGTAGGCCCTCTCGTGATAGTAGCACTTAATTATGTCTAGCCCTTGTCATCAACGGTAGCGCACAGATATATAACAAACGTATAACAGATGTTTTATAGTTATTACTATTTTCTTGTCACATTATTAATGACACACAAGCAATTGTCAAACCTCCTTCAGATAGTACTGCTCAGATGGTGTTACTATTAGTAGCGTGCCTTTCTTTCCATTTTGTTTAAAAGGCATTTGAAGTAAAATATCAACAAATTTAAACAAAATTCATGAAGCCCACAATGATTGAGCTAAAGCTGTGGAGACAAATACATCAAATTATTTATATCCTTATATTCTACACCGTAGTATAAAAACAATAATAATGTCTAATTTCTAAACGTTGTTTATCATCTTCCTAATCTTCTGGATGACTACAGTTAAACAGCTCTAATATGTCAATCCTCATAATATGTAATAACGTGGCAACAGTGTTGTCAACGTATCGCTTATATCACGTTAAATACGACTATCGTAAGCCAGGTCATATAGGTGAAGGATGAAAGCTTCGAATATATTACGATGATAAAATGACTGAACGGCCAATAAAATCAGATTTGACCAATGTCAATAAGAGAGTTACTATTTCTAATATCATCCTTTTATCTGTAGTGGGTTGAGATAGATATTAGTTTACTGTAGCGATAAAAACGCTATCATTGATGTCAAAGCTGCGGCTTAATGGCTAATTTATTCATCTAACGTGGCTAAAAATAAGCGAATAAAACCATTCACGTCGTAAGGAAACCAGAATGGAAGACATTTATTGTCGAGTAGGACGTGCTGATTGCATAAAAGCCTGTTTAAAATCAACACAGATTTGAAACACGCCACGAACACCAACATCATCGCTGAACCAAATGACGCGACTTTTCTTCGGTTAATGAACCCGACGAAGATGATATTAACAAAAAGACAAGCCATGATGCTAAAACCTAAACCGACTTGAGGATTTGCGAGTCTTGAACAAGTTAGTTTTCTTATTACATGAACGTTCTTCAACTGGAGTTTAATACCAGTGTCTAATTAGAAATGATCCAGCTTAGACCGTTTCAAGCTGGTATTTTGTTTTCTCGTTTCAGTCAAAGAAGGATAATCTGGAATCAGCGGTGGACGATGATAGTGGGACATAAAAGTAGAGGATAACATTTTCTTTTAGGAAACAAAACTGCACAGAATTACGAACACTTAAATCACAGGAAAGACGGATTTAAAGAAATCCGTTTCAGTTCGATGATATTATTAGTCAGTCCATTATAAATAGACGAAGCGTATTCATTTGTAACTGTAATGTTTTCATCGTGCTAATGAAGAGCAATTTATGACTGATTGAAAAATGTCAATGCATTATCTTACACGTTTTGTTTACATTGTTTCCCTGGACACCGCACTCCCGTCATAGTTGTCTTGCGTTATTTAAACCTGGACAGTCTTTATTACTTCGCGTACTATTAAGTAATCTCGCCTATAAAGTCACAGGATAGCTAATATAGGTATGATGCACAAATTGTTGACAACTTGTAATCAGGTAGATGTGACTGAAATATAGATATCACATCAAGTGTTTATTAACATGAATTATCTCTCTGACTGGAAAATGGCGTTAAATTATATGTTGACATAATTTAATTGTGTTGTTAATTACAATTAAAGTCACTGATACCTGTTCATCAAACATATCTCGATGGAATTTGAAGAAAAGATGTTGACCTATTTTTTTTCCTGAACTCATTTTCGAAGGTTTATTAATATTTTTAGTTGACTTGTTACATTTGTGTTTATATCGATGTAGCAACGTGTTTGGGAAAGTGTTTTTCTCAAATTTCATATATAATTAATTACATACAAAAATAGTACATCCTCTTATTATCCATGTTAACGAAATATTTATGTACAAACAAGAAATATTTATGTACAAACAAGAAATATATATGTACAAACAAGAAATATTTATGTACAAACAAGAAATATTTATCTACAAACAAGTGTTCAAGTGATGATTGTATAGATGGTCTTTACGGATATATTTGGTTTGGAGATCATATTAATCTCGGTTTATGAATAAGAAAATAATTTTATAAGGCGCATAATAAATCCTGCAAATTAAAATAAATAAGTTTAAAAAGCACACATTAATCCTATATTTAGCATTTTTATAATATTTATATACTAATATTATTATTAAACTATACTGTTATTTGAAATTTGTAAATTATTCACGATAGAACCATGATCGATGGTTGAGAACAAGTGTATTACTTTCTTTAAACTGTGAGAGGGATATATTTAATAATGTCCATTTTAGCTCGTATTTGTTTTCCGAAGACACTCAGAAGCTTACCGTAAACAGTTAAATATATTGTTATGTAATGTATCTGTTACTGTCACAATCAAATACAAATGACTATGTTTATATATTTATCTTTCTAATTAAAATTAAATGAGATCCTTTTAGTGAAATGATAATTAATAGGCCATAGTATATATATATATATATATATATATATATATATATATATATATATATATATATATATATTAGTATATACATAATTATATAATTGAATCGAAATCGAAATAAATAATAGTAATATATTTACAAAAACCTAATAACTTGAATTCTTGTTCTCATTTCATGGTTTTTGTACCAACAATGTTATTTTATTGAATAAATCCATTATTTCCGTATATAAGTATTCCAATATATAACTATTAGCCAGTTATAAATTTTATCAGGGATCATATTGTTGTGATGATCACATTTATCACAAATGATAACACACGTTTATCCATAAAATATTTAAAAATGGGTATTAAATAGTCAATTAATTCTAGTCTATATTACGAAACCAAATATTTAAAATGTCAAATATCCCTTAAAATTCCAATAAAGTTATTGATAAAAAGAAGAATGTAGAAAAAGAAATGTTTTATGTTTGAATGTTTTCTTTAGCAAATATTGATTTCATGCAATATGAAGTTCACTGTTCTCAAATCAGTCTACGCTGGTAATGAAGTGAAACCATTAATACCCGCCTTTCAATCATTGTGGGTTGCATAAGAGATAAATTTCATATTTATTTAATATATTATACTTAACAGTACAGTTGTCCATCAACTAGACACATTTATTGGGCAATTCTTCCCCTTTATAGTAAAGTGTATATATTAAAAACAAACACTAGCACCTGCTATATACAATGATGTATCTAGGGCAAACAGTTCACTTTATGGAATAACTGCACTATCCTATAAATTACAATAATCTATTTAGTTAATTAATGTACTATATATAAAGTTGCACCAATCTATTATTCTAGTTTAGCCTTTTAAATAAATATTTAGACTTGCTGTTTATATCATGAGGAATGATATGAATCCAAAACGTGTAGTCGTCATGTAATAACTGCATGTCTCCGAAATACATTGGCATTTAAACGTCCAATCCGACATATGAAAAGGAAACGCAATCATTTGAGCAGTTGGTGCTGTTTTCCCGTTCATATTACTACCATTGTTATTTCATTGTTATCCTAATGGTATGAAACATCTCCCTCATTTATCTAAATACGGGTAGATCGTCAGATATGATGTGACATAGACATACACGTAAATGTATACAGTAACACACACACAATTAATGGTATCCTAAACAGGTAATGCTTGCCGCCAGGTAAGAGAACACTACCCAATACGTTACAATCATCTCCATCATTGCCACCATCATTAAATCGTTGTCATCACCATTAATGTCTAATATATCCCCTGATCATCAGTCTAACGTCTAACTAATACTCAATTACAAACACTCATAAACACTGGATGTGTCCTTTGATTTACACCTTATATTTCATCAGTTACTTAATGCATCGAAGACATCAGCGACTACAAATGATATTAGCCATTGTTAACTCTCTGGTAACTGGCTACTGTAATGGATGGTCTATGTGTATGTATGCATTAGTATATGGTGACAAAAGAGTCGCTTCTTATTGTACTGACATTGTTGTCTCATTTGACCTGGATAATTAGCCCTGTTCATCCCACATTCAGGTGTCACTACCAAAACACCGAACGTTAGCTCAATATTACCCTGAGAATACACCTGGTTCTAAAAGATGTAATAGATACAACACATGATTTGATTTGAACGAAGAGACTGTTGTACAATATTATATAGAAGTTTATACACTGTTTAAGTATCCATGAATTAAATCTGTTACGATTCACCTAAAAATAAACAAAAACCAATGTATTCAATAGTTCATAACGTTAATTGAACGGACATATATTGCCAGGCTTGCTAGTTTCTTGCCCGCTACGTAAAACATATAAAAGGAGAATCTTAAATCTCATCTCTAGACAAAAGATTATTACATAGTTAGTGATAAAGAAAATTTGTTGTCCTATTTAAAATACAAAAGGACTCAGGATTAAGCTAGTTTATTGAAAAGAAATCGGGTGCCAATAATGCAAGATGTTCTTTAATGGGAAAATATGCAGTGAATCGAACAGTGGCAAACGAACATACCATAGAACTCGCATAATGAACAAGTCGATATCTGTTTCATGAGAGCAATTTTTCTATATGAATATTATAATTGAAAAATATGATTTCGTCTGATGCCCTTTTTGTACCCTTTCTAATGTTTACACCAAGCAAAAGTGCGTCCTAATTTTAATGTCAGTAAACTATATCTTGGATAATGGTAAATACTAGATATATCATGGATGCCTTGTTTGACTGAATTACTAAATGTTATTCTCTTACTATTGTCATTGTGGTTTACTCGGTTGGGTGAAGGACAGGTTTCCTTATCGTATTTCTTTCTTAAGATAAATATACAACTTATAGTACGAAGATAAAAAAACACGATTAACTAGATATCTTTCACGCGGCCTCCCCTAGAACATCGATTATTATTAACTGACATACCGAACAAGGACTTCATTATGTTGCAAGGAGTTCATTCCCTTTAATACGAGGCCAGGCAAAATTTGCTATAACGATTACATATAAGAACTCCTTTCAGTGTAAATATATTTTTTGCAACAAAAAAGTACGTTTAAATATTTTCAAAAACATCATGGAGAATAATGGGCCTAGCCTTATGGATATAGGTCTTGCCTAATAATAATATATATATATATATATATATATATATATATATATATATATATATATATATATATATATATATATATATATATATATATACATATGTGTGTGTGTGTGTTGTGTGTGTGTGTGTGTGTGTGTGTGTGTGTGTGTGTGTCTGTGTGTATATATGTGTGTGTGTGTATGTGTGTGTATGTGTGTGTGTGTGTCTGTGTGTGTGTTGTGTGTGTGTGTGTGTGTGTGTGTGTGTGTGTGTGTGTGTGTGTGTGTGTTTTTAGCTGTGCATAATAAGGCACAGGCACACAGAATCTCGAACCGTAAATTCAAACTCTAGACGTTTCTCCGGGGGACTGAATCCAGAGTGGTGACTTTTCATGCCTTTCAGTTCACATTCGTTAGGGCCGATTTAACTTTAATAACATTAGTGATAGGTTTTGGTTGAATGCTTATACGCGTTATATATATATATATATATATATATATATATATATATAAAACCAACATAACAATACCACAAACAATCCGGTTTATTTTATAATGAAATATTGAAATCATGTACAAAATTGAAATTTCATATACAGCCAAACACAGATATTTAGATTATGTGTTATCAACTTTGATAAACTCTTGTCCATTTCGGTTATTAAGATTTTATTAAAACTTTGAAACGCATAAATGTAATTTAATAAAGAAGCTACTTTTCTTGTAGTTCGCCGACTAAATTCTACCCATGACCCAATGTCGACAAACATATCTTTTTCGTTTTTTTCATCTCCCTCGGCCCTATAAGATAATTAGTTACCCTAAGGATGACTAGGAGCCGATTACTATCAACATACCAAGGCTTCTTCTCCACATTAAGACAAAGCCCATAAAGCTCAACTACTATTGGGAAATATGACTCAGTGGGAATAATGTTACACAATCCCGATTGGGTTGCCATGCACATGTCATTGATTTTAAGATTGCGTTGACGATATATAATGTCATTGGTGGGATTGATCTGGACCCCCCCCCCCCCCACTTAGATGATTTTGGTTAAAGGTCTGCTCGTACGCAATTTGACCCTGGATAAATCACTAGGTAACTATTCTTTATCATCATCATCATCAATATAAGAGAGAGAGAGAGAGAGAGAGAGAGGAAGAGAGAGAGAGAGAGAGAGAGAGAGAGAGAGAGAGAGAGAGAGAGAGAGAGAGAGAGAGAGAGAGAGAGAGAGAGAATTAATAACCCATAATAACGTGATTACAGTAAATATTGTCACCTTTCGATTTTTGGGTTTCCCATTTTCATTAAAAAAATATTTTAATCTGTATTTAACTGTTTAATCAATTTAACAAACCTTAATTCTCACTCAAATTTCCATGTATTATGGGATTGAAATTTGTTAAGTAAAATATTGTGCATTTCCCGGTAGGTATACTGCCTATTCATTTCCAAATTCATGTGTATTCTAAACGAACTAGATGGCATACATAGTAAATACATATGGTTTTACAAACAAACGGAACCTACAATTACCGTTGCAATTCCTGCATGTCTAGCACTAATATCCATTGATGTAAACTATTTTAAAGAGGCGTAAACGCTGGCGAATTATTCTTTGATAAAGAATCAACCCCTCGTGATATTCAAAGCATAAAATCCCCTTTCAAGTTGATTTCTTCATCAGACCTTTCCTTTTACGGTTTCTAAGAAGGGATGCGACAGATAGAACCATGAGCCGATTACTGCGAGACCGAGGCTGGATGGCAGAGAACAACACAAGTCATTATATGTGGAATATACTCTGGCCTTTAGCCGCCACAAGACAAAGTTATCGAATCTCGGGGTGTCTAATGCCGCCTTTGGAGACCTCATAACCATACGGCATATACGTGGAATATCGTGGTTCAAAAGGATGAAGTGTTGCACAATATGATAAATGGTTTCCGGATCCGCTTCCAATGCCGATCTTTAAACTGTTCGTCGGAAAGCTAAATCGTTAATTTAGCGACTGATAGGATGAAAGCAATTATTAACGGAATATACTAGACAATTACAGCAATTCACAAAGTGGTAAAATCATTCAAGGGTGCTTCACATGGCTGCACTTCAACAATAACGCCCATTTCTTAAACATCAGGAAAAAAATGGCAATTGTTGAACCGAAATCAAACAACAAGGGCGATAAACTGGAACATATCAATAACATGATAACTAATTAGATGTAACAGGAATGCCAGATATGCTCTCATTGTTCAGATATCACTTTGTTTCTGGTAACTGACGTCCACTAAGCGTTACTGAGGACACCGAGATCACGGAGGTGAGACTCTAAATAGTAATGCGGGTGATGCTGCTAATTAAATTGATTAAATCACGAATAAATCAAACAGGATGATTTTGATCGTTTTTCTTTCGAGAACCGCAACGAAGCAAAAATTGGAAAATATGTACGCAATGGCCAAAATGTCAACATTTCCTACAGTTTGTTTCATATATATATACTATTTTTTTTTTTTTTTTTTTTAAAAAAAAAAAAAAAAAAAAAATATATATATATTGTGTGGGGGGGGTGTGAAAAAAATAACAGCATCACCAAAGTAATTACTTATTAATAAATTTAGAGTTTACAATAGGTGACATATTCGGTGGAGAACATGGGTAAATAATGCCACAATCTACCCAAGACGACACAGAAATGGTTTTTTTATATTATAATAATTATATATATATATATATATATATATATATATATATATATAATAGCATTATTAGCAGGCCCTTTGCGGTGATTCATCTTATTAAACGCTACCGCTTCTTAATATTTCGAATTGGGTTTTATATCTTTAAATGATTTTGTTCTTGAAGAAATTGTATAATCGATATTATTATTATTATTATTATTATTATTATTTGTATTATTGTTGGTGGTAATAATTGGCAGTGACATTCTCATTATTAACACTTTCACATATTGTTAATCGTTCACAAATAGTTTTCCTAATATACATTAATCAATTACTTATTTATGGGAAGTGTTTTTCCTCTTCCTATTTCTCTCCCGGTTTTCACATTTGGGTTCAGAGGTCATGACCTCGGTTTAGCAGCAGGTACTTCCCATCAAAGTGAAAAACACTTGAAATCTGATCTCGTCTTCTGTTGGTAAAACGATATTAGCCCTACTCTCTATTTGTGGCCGTTATCTGGTAATATTTCGGGCGGGGTGCGGGGGGGGGGAGCCACGCTGTGTGTAGTCTATAGCATATTACACTGCATTTGTCCATATCGTGAGATCGAAGCCGTTTGTTGTCTGCATCTCTGTCACGATTCACACACCAGTGAGAGTCTTCGAGCTGATTATTTCATATACATAAATCAAACTGTGACCAAATCACTTTGCGATTATCTGTTTTGACATTGGCTAAATATCACAGATACTAACGTTTACAGAAGAATAATACACATTTGTGTGTGTGTGTGTGTGTGTGTGTGTGTGTGTGTGTGTGTGTGTGTGTGTGTGTGTGTGTGTGTGTGTGTGTAATCTATCACAAATATTGTACAAAGTTGGTGAAAGTGTAACCTGAAGCAACCCTTGGAGTTAATTTGGTTCAGAAGGATCATTGTCCGAACTGGACAAATTCGGATTCTAAAAACAATCACTGTTTATGATACAAAATTCGTTTAGATTTCAATTCCGAAGTATGGGTGCCATTCATGGCACTGTCATTTAATATACGGTGTTATGGGTGTGCGCATATGGGCATGGGCGCGTGCTGAAACTTATATTTCTTTCCTATTCTTAAATACTAGACAAACGACGTTACCTGGTATCACGATTAAATATATTCACCTGGGAATTACTCAACCAGATCACTTTATCAGGCTAATGGATTAAGTTAACTAGACCTCAACGGTAGCTCAGACATGTACTCGATGAAAAACCTGTCAGTGGTCCTCTTTGATCATAAGCCGACAAAACATCTTCTCATAAATCCTCCCGGTTGTCCAATGCGCATACAAGACCCAGAAACCGATAGGATTATTCTGGGCTTCGGCAGCTCATAGCATTTCCCACCTGTTTGACCTCTCACCTGGCAACGTGCAACCCGATGACAATACAATATGGAGTAAGCTGACATATTGGATTTGGAATCGAGACCGGAAGTGTGCGCAAATCTCCCTCGTCTTGGATAGAGGTTTTCGACATACACGGCGTCATGTTTCCTCAAACATGGTTCTCAAATGTCGCTATTTACATAAGTACCTCGATCTCAGCGCTTAGATACCCGGCTCTTGTTGTCGATATATATCATAGTCGTTTATGTTGTTCAAACAAAACAGGCTAAAAGCGATGGAATCTGTGATGTCACGTCCGGGAAAAGGGAAAGTCATTTAGTCAGTGAGTGGGTAAAAGGGTAGTTAAGTGAGCCAGTGTGTGAGTGAGAGAGTAATTGCTTTAATGAATGATCGAGCGAGTGATAGAAATAGTGAATAGGTGAATGAGTGAGTGAGTGAGTGAATAGGTGATATAGTGAGTGAGTGAGTGAGTGAGTGAGTGAGTGAGTCAGTCAGTCAGTCAGTAAGTCAGTCAGTGTGTTTTTGTGCGTGTTTATATATATATATATATATATATATATATATATATATGTGTGTGTGTGTGTGTGTTATTCTCTCTCTCTCTCTCTATGTGTGTGGGCGCGCGCGCGCTTATTTTTGTGTGTGGGTGTACGTGATCCATACGATGTTCTTACCGTACTCCCTAGACAATCATTAGCGCCAGAAACGTCAGAAATAAATACACCTAATTCTTACACTCTTAGTAGCGGCTGTTGTTGTTACCATGGCAACAAATATGCCCGCCTTTCTTTGGTCTTTCCCTATACATCCGTTCATCTTCGTGAATAAATATCATGTTTAGTTGTACGATGGTGGTAAGAACTGTCTGTGGAGGATGGCTCAGCGAATGGCACGTGTCAAGCTCTCAGCGGTTCGTCACAGCGAGAGATAAATACTGATATTGGCCTTTATTATCGCTCACGCCCTCCGCCATTATGGATCTCGGATCTGACAAAGTCACGTGTTAAAGATGGCTGTCCCACAACATCGAGACGGTATGATAAGGGTAGATTGTTGGCAGAATGTCGTATTAGCTAATTATTAGCTTATACGTTATGTCTGGTACACGTCAGCCTCGGTTTCATAGTCTCTTATACATCATGGCCGCCGACATCACGTGATTGGAATACGGTACACCAAATTGCTGTCAATGGATGGCCGGTATGCTGTCGTGTATGGTGATAAAACACGTGACTAGAAATATCAAATGGCTAACTTGTATCCTAGAATAAGCACTAATCAAATATAACTCTCCCTCTCTATCTATATATCTACCTATCTATATATCAAACAATCTATCTATCTATGTATCTATACATCTATTGACATGTTTGCCTCCCTATCTATCTAACTATATATATATATATATATATATATATATATATATATATACAACTATTTTTCCCTCTCTCCATCTCTCATTCTTTCTTAATATTTCACTCCCTACACACACACCCAAGCACACACACACACACACACACAGACGCACGCTCAGACACACACACACTAACACACCTTTTAGCTTAGTGAACATTGGTGTCAAGCTAGTTATATCGTATACGATTTAACTTACCATTGACCTTAACGCACCTGTTCTTTACTACGGGCTATGGTGTCAAACGGTACATTTTGTATGTGTTTTTGTTTTCTGTGCATAGCCTATCACATTGCTTCACACGAAAGCCGGATTAGCTGGACCCAACATATATATAGGCCTACCTATGTTTTGATGTGTGTAGGTATAGACATTTGACATTTAGTTCCATATATATATATATATATATATATATATATATATATATATAGTTTTATGTAGGTGTAACATTTGAATGTGTTGATGTTCGTTCTGAGCTAGTGCCACCAAATACGTGTGTCCCATGACACGCACACGCACGGACACACCTACACGCACGCAAACACACAGGCGCGCACACATATAGACACACAGCCATATATATATATATATATGATGAGTTGTTGATGGCTATTCTTAACAGGTATAATCTAACACATAACTCATACAGTAGGAGTCCATAATAAATCATTTTGATAAGAGGGTAGCCAGCTGCACTGACAGCATGAAGGCAATGAGTGGGCTTCTTGTTTCGAACTAGGTAGCACAACTCCTGAAGTTCAACTGCAGTTAAGAGGTCAGGATACATAACATGTTGATGAACTGGTTCGATTAGCTACTATTTTCATGCTTTCTCGTCAGCGGTTAAATAGCTTTAATAGCTTGTTGACAAACCAATCAGTAATATAGCCCAAATTGACGGTAAAAAGGCTGAAGTTGAAAAAAGGAAATATTTTGATTGTCCTAAGTGCCATTCCGGAGCATATTATAAGACAATTAATCCTATGAATCAGTGCGCTGGACCTTTTTAGAAATCGTTAGAGTTAGAATCTCATTTGAGAAACATTGTACAGATGGTAATGTTAATGGTCGTTCTGTTAATATGCCGACGGAGAATGGTTTAAATTGTACCTTGACGCAAGAACGCTATCATTACTGCTATGCAATTATACCCCGAAAACAGCATATTGATGTGGAGCTAGCCGATGACAGCGTAGCCAACATGCCAATGATTATGGCTCATTTGACAGGTTCTTCTTGCAGTTGTAAATTCGAGTTTGGTGTTTTGAAGTCACAAGCACCCTTTGAAGTAATCATAGGCCAAGATTATGAACATATTTTCTAGGAATATTAGCGTGACGGTTTAGTTTCACTGTTATTAGAGACAGACCTAGTTGCAGCATGCGGAACAAAGTTGAATTGGGAATGGAATTGCTTTGTCTAATATGTATGTGAACCCAATTGTCATTTATAACGAAATTGTCGATTCTGATGATATATTGTACAGGTTCATTGATAATATCAAAGAACAAGTGCTGCCGCAGCTAAATTCTAATGAGATGGGTGCTGGTTAAATCGTCTCTAAGAAAATTGGGGATGCTGTTAACTATGATGATACTATTGGTACGCGACAAACAGTTATCGTTTTATATATATATACGTGATGATATAAATGATAAACCACCGAGTATTGGTGATTACAGTATAAATGTACGTTTCCTGATATTGAAGAAATCGGGTAATGTCAAATGATAATGATAGAATTGAAGGCAATAGCTTGCCCAGTGTTATTGTAGATTGATTTAACAAATGAATAGTTGATTGGTTTACAGCAATCTGATCCTTCTTTCGAATCTCTTACCTATTAAATATGTTAAATATTAAGAGCGTACGTCCTAATAAATATATACAATAACAACAACAACAATATCGTGACATAAATATTTTTAAATATTTTGAAGATCTACAGTCGTCTCAACACCTGAGTAATTGTGAGGTATCAGCTGATGATCTCTTAGAAGCCAATAACAAATATGTCCAGAGTATCATTAATCGCCATGATTATCTTATTCAAAAATCATCACGTTGAGACGGAAATCTCCTTGGTACTCTGATAAGCATGGATTTGCTAAGAAACTTCCTTAAAGGTGCACTTTGAAATATACAAGAATCTCTGTAGAAAAAGGATTATACTAATTTTTCTAGGAGAAGATGTGTTTCTATTCCACAAGGATATGGGGATGTGGAAAAGATCAAAAGAAGCTCTTCAAATTACCTAAGAACGTGATGGGTAGTAACTCAAATGTAAATCTTCCATACTTAACCTCTGCTGAATTTCAGGCGGACAAGTCCAGCAATTATTGTCATGAAGAACACAATTATCACCTAGTCTCCAGACAAGTCATGTAGCTTGGATCCACTGCCCACTTAATTTTAAAGAAATGTGTGGATCAACATTTGCCACTGATAACAGCCATTATCAATTGGTCAATGGATGAGTCATTGATGTCGTTGTGTTTCAAATGAACCAACACAACTCTTCTGCTTAAGTTGGGTTGGATAAGGAAGATATACAAATTTATTGTCCTATTTCTAAGCTTTCTTTCATCTCCAAACCTATTGAAAGGTAATAGCAAAGCGCATAGAAGAATATTTAGAGCACAATGACCTAAATGAAAGTTATCATAGAATGTATTTCAACATAAACTGATCCTTTGAAAATGCACTGTGATATTGCAGAGGCTCGTGCTGAATGACCGTGACTTAATTAATTATGATTGATTTATCCGCAGTTTTCGATGTAATCGATAATCCAATACTATTGAAATGCTCAGAAATTTTCTTTAGAATCAAGAAAACGCCGTTAACTTTAGTAACCTCCTACTTCGCCAACAGAACTCAGTATATTTCAGTGGTGGATAAAACACCATCAGATGTAGACGTTCATTTTAGTGTGCCACAGATATTCGAATAAAGAACAAAACATTACCAAACCAGTTGGTTTAATTTTATCGGCAATTGAAACTTGTTTTGAACATATAGGTATTTGGATTAACAGGAATGTGCTGAAATTGAATAAAAATAAGACATCATTAATTGATTTCTCATCCAATTTGCATGTGAAGAAAGTTGAGAATCGTCACATTAAGGTAACACCCAATTATATATATTCGTCCATACCTGCGGAAATGCAGGACTTGTATTGTATTATACTCTAGGAATGGAGAAGCAGGTAACTACACTATGTAAGTCTATTCATTTCAGATCGCTATACAATATTGTATTTCATATTCTCAAAGTACTGAATGGAATAGCACGACTGTATCTAAGCTATCTGATCCAAAAGTATATGAAAGTGAGAATGAAGCGAGTCCTATTCACTTTTGACGGTACCAAAAAGCCACACAACAATATACGGAGAGAAATCCTTCCGATCATCTGCTCCCAGACTGTGAAATAAGTTGCCAAGCCATGTTAAACTTGCAGCAAGTTAAGAAATATTTTGTGAATTTCTTAAAACCCACTTATTTAAAATAACCTATTAATGATCTATAAACCAGTTTATTATGTTTAAAATGTGCTTGTGCAGCATGAACTCAGAATATGTCTTAATTATATTTTAGACATAAAGGGCTTACAGCAATTCAAGTTGAATAAGTCGTTATTTAAAACATATATTATTATTATTATTATTATTTTGCTAGTTTCCTAGGGTAGAAACACCGGATGAGATTATATCGGAATAAGTGTCTAACTTTAAGTCCGCACTTATATCGCAGTTATGTTCTATTTATCTATTAAGGGTATTAAGAGTTCAATGTATAATCCAGAGACTAATTGATAGGTCGAAGGTTTTCATATTTTTATGAAAAATATGTTGACGAAGCTGGATGTTAATGAACCACAATTGTGAGTTCGACAGTTAATGTAGATTTTGTTTGCCTAGAGGGTGATTCCACAAACTAACACGGGTTTCTTGCCTTTTGAAGTGATGTTTTGAAGTGGCCAGTTTGAGTAAATCCATCTATCGTGAAAGAACAGTGGTTCCATGAATCCAGTGAGAAAAAGTTAGTCGATTATTTTTTGAAAAAAACCCGTTAGAGTTTGGCAAAGGTTGTTGGTGAATTACTAGCGTCGTGTCTACTCTTGACTATAAGACAATACAGGAAAATGATGAAATGTTTTTCATGTGAATTTGTTACAGGAATGGCGGAGCAGAAACGATGTGGTTTTGTTTGCAACTAAAAAGCTTGTAGACAAAACAAATTATTATGTGGAACAAATTGAATTTTGGACTGATATAAATATTTATATGAGTCTCAAATCACCAAAAGCTTGTTTTAGTTCAGCATTTTTCATAGAATATTCCGATGTGTGCTTTCAGAGATTGCGGCTTCACGTTCTGGCCCGACTGGAAAAAAATATTCAAATAAATTAAAATGTTTTTTAGAGTGGGAAAAACTGCATTGTGTGTTAATTCAGTACTGAAATTACCAAACTTTCAGTTACTCTTTCTGTTACAAGTTGATGCTTTTCAAAGTAGTGTTTGTGCCATATTGTGACATATCGGTTCTAATGGCGTAGAAAATTCTATGGAATATGCAAGTCGAACGTTACTAGATAGGGAAAGAATTTATCTACCACAGAGAGATAATGCTCTGGACTTTTATGGCCACGAGATTTGTTTGGACCTAACTTAAAGGGCATTACGTTTATAGACGAAACATAACACATTGATTTGGGATGGTTCCATAGAGATAAAAACCCTAACCAGTAATTGTTGTTTTTGAATAGACCTTGCAGCATCGTTAATATATACTACGTCATAAACATGGTAGTGATGAGGTGAACACGGATACGTTAGCTCGGTTATGATGTAGACTTCGTATTTAATCCTTGCCACTTCGCCATGTTCACAGAGAACTGTTCATTCTAAATGTTATGTACTAATTTAGTTTTAGATACAAATTAAACAGTCGTGACCAGCTTATTGTTCTGTCTCTGGTGAAGTGTGTTGGCGAGTTGGTGGACAAAGGCACGAAGAGCACATTTATCGGTTTTACTGCTCACCATACAGAAAGCTGAAAGTTTTGGTAGTTTTATTTTGTGTAATGATTTGTTAGGCTGAGCATATAAGTCCATTGACAATTATATCCTCTTCTGTGCAATTGTTGCGTATGTGTTATCATACATAATTGTCCTCTCGCCTCAATCCTCAATGATAACACAACGATAATCGTTAATTATACGCCCTTCCGATATTATGTTATCTGAAAGTGGCCACATAATATAAAGCAGGATGTTAAGTAAATAAATTTACAAACAAACCTATAAAGTTGAAATTGTCTCCATCGTTTCCTCTTAATTGCATCACGTGTTCAAACGATATCTCATTTATACTGAAGTGGCACGCCTGTCGCGGAGATGTGAAACACAGTGCTGCTCCCTAGCGCCGGGAAGATGGCAATTACGCTTTAATTACACACTAATTATTCGGGGACCGAGTCACGGAGACAAATCTAGATTATTTCAGCTACAGAGAAACATGCCGCCGTTTAAAACTTGTTTCTGGCTACAGAACTGGGGGGGGGGGTATTTGGATTTCCTGAAGAATCGACGGAAGCCATCGGGAATTTAGACGGAGTAAGGTATCTTAGGTAATTGTTCACCTAATGGAAAACAGACTATGAACGCTTTGGTGGATTCGATATTTGTCACCAGTACTCTTTCCATCGAGTGCAAACTTGTCCACATATTTGAGGAGCCACCCTGTTTTAGCGCGTGAGAACCTGGAAACGGCCGGGTCTTGAGAGTGACTGTAAGTGTAACTTCTGTCTGTGAGCTGTTTCATCCGTCGTTGAAAAGCTGCCGCCTGGTTATTATAATATTCCAATGAGTAGGCACTCCCCCATTCACTGGGATTAGGGTATACAGAACGATAACCTGTTCTGCGAGCAGAGGCAATAAACCAGCGAGTACAAATCGTCTAATTCAGTGTTCACAGCTTAAAAGAAACGTTCATGGCAGCTTAGTCTATGCTATAAATAATAAACACGGGACGGAAATGTAGCATTTCTATGGCCATAAAGAGCAAGGGACTACATATTAGCGACATATTGGGACTAAAGGTCATCCGGTGTCGCCTTCTTTAAGTCGACCCTTGCGACGCTTAAGAACACCCAATGGGCTAATTCTAAACCGTGATCCTTCGGGGATTTCTATTCTTAGAGTTACTAATGTGGTTCAGAGGTGACGGACTTTGTCTTGTCCGGGGAAAAAGCTAGTCAATATTACAAGCAACGCCTCTTTTCGAAATACAACTTTTGAATTACGTCATATTCGCTGCTGGACAGCTGTAGATAGAGTCAATAGCGAGCTAGCTGATTGGTTGATGTGGAAAAATGGTTATGTTATGCCTGATCCAGATTTCAGTGAATTTATTAATCGATATATTAAGTATACTGTTAAAACAGATAACACGTTTCTACTTCATTGATATCAATCTGAAAATGGCAAATTGTATCCAGCCTATACACTTCCCAGTTGTAATTGAAGAGATAGAGAACAACAAAGAGTGATCTATTTATATAGTATAGCAATTACCAAGGGAAGATTAAAAATGTAGAAATACCAAAACTGTTGGAGGAAGCATTTCAGTTTGCGTGGATACAGGAATTTCCAATAAATTGGTGAGATACTGAAAAAATGTATTATGCGTATTAAATAAATATTTTCGATTTGCAGACTAAGCGGGCTCTTCAAATCAACCAAATTCTGGATCGGCAATCAACCAGGAAGACGTCGTAAAATGTGATTTGTGTGCGATTGCATTTCATTTGAGTGAAAACTAAAACTGCAAGTTAATTTAGCATTTACTTCATTTTATAAATAGATAACAATCAAAATTAAGCTCTTCATATGTTCAGTGATGTCATAATATAATGAATGCTGTCAAACGAATACACAAATTACAGTTTTCACTGATATATCTTGTATGTAGCATTTTACATGTAATAACAATGTTCAGGTTGAATGCTGTCCATAGGCGAGTCATAGTCCTAATACCAACAATGACACACAGTGATAGCGTTTCAACATCCTTCATCATCTGAGTTTTTCTAAATACAAAATACAAGACAGCAGACAGCCTGGAAAAGACATCACCAAATTTGTATACGGCCATCTATATAGCTAATTATGAGCCAACTAGCATTTCGCTTCGCACTGTGGCCTTTTAATATTATCCTTCGTTGGTTACGAAAACAAGCCCCGACCGCGACAACGACAGCTTTTCTGCTCCACTTCGTCCATGAGGTGTGGACATCAATCAGAAATATCTACGGTCGTCCGAATTCGGCAGCACGACAAACAATGCCAGCCGTCGGTGCGTGAAAGCCACATGACAGCACTCGGAAGCGTGGGCTAAGATGACCAAGCAATGGTGGCATTGTGCGGCCAGGTCGGGGTCGGACAAGTAATTATTTCATTTCGGCGAAGGTTAATAGATTTTCGCCGCTCCGGACTAGTTGTGACCCGCAGACGAGCGGTGGTGACAGTTCGTCTTTTGGCTGAAGACCGCCTTCCTTCGTGTGGCGAAGGTGAATGAACTGAGCATATTTAATCATTCACGTGTCAGACGTCAGAAGATTGGTAGGACATCGGTTGACGCTCTGCACATCGACGTCGGTTGTCATTACCGACTGTCATCTGTCCAAGTCAGAGAGACACTTCTCTCCACTCTACCGGAAGTGGATATGCTATTCCGTACGATATACTCCTGGGGCCGCCGGATAATATTTTGGCGCTGGTTTCCTAGATTCTGAAATGACTTAGCAGCTGTGTGTGAATGTGCCAAAACAAACTACACTCATCATTTTTGTCAGTTTGACCGTTTTGACAATTTAAGACTGGATTTAGTTTTTACCTTTGGGGATGCTGTGCCTTAGCAACGCAAATATGTCAAATGTAGCATAAATGGCAACATTGTGGCTACTGTTGGTTAGCCATAGTCAACTGCGTGCAGCTTAAGGCTAAAGTGTAAAACGTAAACGTATTTAGATCTTCGAAGCAAATCATCTTAAATGCGAATCGGTTAAGAGTTTGACTGAAACTGGAATAAGAATTTATCTTTAATTGAGTTCACTGTCATTTTTGAACTGCTAGCCCCACCGACTATATAATTATTTCTGACAATATAAAACACAATGGCCACGTTTAATCCGTTCTTGTTAACTTACGATAAGCTTTAAGAATCATTAAATGCATTTAATTGTTTTCGGCATCTGCATTCGCACTTCATTATCCAATATAGCCCATGGGTTTCTTACAGACAAGGAAATGTTTATACAACTCGATCCTACGTTGAATAAGAAAACCAATCCAATAGATCTTATCCTTGTTTAAAATTATATTTATCAGATGCCTTTAAAGTCAAGTACTCCGGAATATTATCGGCATAATAATGATATATAATGCTAGGCCACTTGATAATTTCACCAACTTAATTAGGGTAAGTGCAATAATGTTTTTGTCCTAAAACGGATCCTTGTGGTATACCAAATGCTACTGCAGTAAAGTTATATTCGCACGTCAAACAGACTCTGTTCTGTCGTTGAAATACGCCTGTAATCAGG
>JAODUP010001132.1:30000-57500 GCA_025642065.1 Paralvinella palmiformis | reverse complement strand
TTATGCTAATTTATGATAGGCTTGGCAGAAACGGGACGAATAGCAGATATGGATGACAGTCAGCATGCGGCCGGCCGGAGTAATGGCTAATAGCATCAGACGAAGAACTGTTTCTAGGATGTGGCGGAGGTTCAGTGAAACTGCCAGCTATGCCACGAGAGCTAGATTTGGACGCTCAATGAGGAACGCACTCCATGAAGACAGGATGCTGAAACGTGTTTTGTAGCGACGACTATTCCTGTTCTTGGAAACTGTTATCCGCATATGGAATCACCAGATAGGCAAAGTGGTTTCGTATTCAACTACCTGGAGAATGATTCATAGCGGGTCTCTCTATACAACAGAAACGCCAGAGGCAAACCACTTATTGATCCGAACAATAGACGTGCTAGACATTCTAGCACGTCTGTTGTTCGGATCAATGAGTGTAGCTCTGGTACACCACCAGATTCTAGCCTAGAACCCGTTGGTATATCGAAGTAATATAATGGAACAAAGAAGATAACTGGTCCAGAATTGTCTTTTGGATAAATCGGCATTCACTCTTCCCTTTAATGATTGATAAATGGGGGGAATGGCGGGAGAAAGGGACTGAAATGGAGCCAGGAAACATTGCAGGATTTATCAAGAGATGATCAGTTTCTCTTAATGGTATTTAAATGTATTTCATAGCATGGAGTTGGTGAATTAGTCATGATGAACGGTACTATAAAAAGTACTGAATATTTTGAATCACAATCTTCTGGATTTCATTGAGAATATGTTTGAGGGTTCCATGCTTCCATTTATATTCCAACACAACAATGCACCAGTGCACACAGCACGAAATGTGTATACCTGGCTAGATGAACATGATGTCCAGGTGATCCAGTCGCCAGCTCAGTCACCTGACCTCAACGTGATCAAGAATGGATGGTGTATTTTGCAGAATAGGGTCATGAGAGGTCGTCAATCAACAAAATTAGAACGGATAGAGTGTCTGTGTAGGGCGTGTGGAGGGAGATATTACGTCAGATTATCTGCACAAGCTGTTCAACTCTATGCCCCGATGACTTAGGCACGTTACCAAACTAAATATGATTTGCTTAGTTCAACATTGAAGTAGCTATTGGATTAAATGTTCTCCAATTATTCCCAAGTAATGTTGTTATATTATTGTTGGTTTTGATTTCATGCACTTTAATGATTTGCTTAGTTCAACATTGAAGTAGCTATTGGATGAAATGTTCTCCAATTATTCCCAAGTAATGTTGTTATATTATTGTTTGTTTTGATTTGATACACTTTTGGTACGGATTTGTACCTATTGCATTATACCTAATTATCGGTCAGAAAGATCCTAGATTTTGTATTACTGTTTTAAGCTAACAAATATTTTACGATTACACATATTGGGTATCGTTGACTTAGAAACGATCCTATTGTAAGAATTAAGATCCAAGGTACGGTTAATGATGTGAAATATTGTTTATCCGAATGTCTAGAATTTCGCTGAATCTGCTTATAGCATTGCCTGTAATAGTTAAGCTTGTATTTATTTTCTTATACTATTACTACTAATACTAAAATTGCTACTCCTAGTAATGTCGCTTCTACTACTACACCTACTAATACCACTTCTACTATTACTACTACTACTAATACTATTACTACTACTACGACGACTACTACCAATCCTACTAATGCTGTTAATAGAAGTATTGTGATTATTATTCTTATTCATGTTCTTATTTTTAGTAGTAGTAGTAGCAGTAGTAATAGTAGTAATAATAGTAAAGTAGTAGTAGTGATAGTAATAGTAGTAGTAGTAATAGTAGTAGTAGTAATAGTAAAAGTAGTAGAAGTAATAATAATAATAATAATAATAATAATAATAATAATAATAATAATAATAATAATGATAATAGTAGTAGAAGTAGTAGTAGAAATAGTGATAATACTAATTAGTAGCAGCAGCAGCATTATACGTGATATTAGTAGTAGTATAATTATTAGTATAGGTATTATTTATTATTATTATTATTATTATTATTATTATTATCAGTAGTAGTAGTAGTAGTAGTAGCAACAATAATAATTACATTGGTATTAACAACACTAGTACCAGTAGTATATCCAATAATAGTAGTAGTAATAATAGCTGTACAGATAAAGACATTACTTTCATATAATTATACCCGTCTTTCTATCACGGCAAATGTAGAGCTGAACATTTTAACAACGGCGTCGGGGGAAGTATGATAATAATAATAATAATAATAATAATAATAATAATAATAATAATAATAATAATTGTTGTTGTTAATATTCCTGCCGAGGTTAGTATTTACCAGAAATTCCGTTTCGGCTGTTATATGTAACATGACGTATATAACTAACCAAACGGATGTCACACATTAATGGCTAACAACGCTTTGGGATGCCGCAATTTCTAATATATTTGTATTGATTCGGACTTGTTATTACACAATTATGTGAATCAGACAACAATAAAACTTATGGTGACAAAACTTGAGTTGCGTTTATTGTCTGATTTAATTATAAACAAACGTCGATATATTGATATAACCCCTTACATAAAGTCTGGAGTACGTCCCTAATTGTTATCAGCAATCATATTGATAATATCTGCGTACATCAAATATGAGCTTTATTCTCGCATACTAGTAGACATGTCTAGCAGCTAACAAGTTATAGATGACAGTCCATAAGTAGGCGATCGACTGCATTTTGTCATGTGTTTTCTGTCAGCTACTTTGTGTTCAACCGTCCATCCAACCCGTTATCAGATGGCTTCAACTAGGTAATATTTCAGACTCTGCATATTTAGTATGAGAATACCGTTTATGTTTGACATCGCCACATTGTGTTAAATCCCTAAATATATCGGTTAAACCTAATTAGTTAGCAATATATCTAGGGTGTATGTTTGACTAATATATTACCATATATTAGCATGTCACATCAGTATGACGAGCTGTTTAATACGATCTTAAGAACATCCACTGTTTAAAAGCATACTTGACACAATAAACAGTTGTAACTGTAGTCCATGTTTTTATTACATCTCGAATAGACTATTGACGATTGTAATTCCCTGTTATATGACATATCTGATTGTAACATCAATCGCCTTCAGCGAATTCATAATATTGCAGCTAGTATAGTAACATAAATATGATCATATCACCCCAATTCTTCAAAAACTACTTTGACTACCTGTTAGGCAGCGTATATATTTTAAGATTGTATTTATAACTTATACAGATATTAATGATATGGCCCCCATAATACATATGCGAAGTGGTGTCCATTAGAAAGCCATCTCGAAAACTCAGGTCATCCAGTCAGATACTATTGCAGGTGCCAATGTCCCGGCTCAAGTCATATGGTAATTGTATATTTAGGGTTGCAGCCCCCCACTTATAGATAGGTTGCCGGCAGATATGTGAAATGCGTCGTCGCTTTAAAATTTAAATCTGCTCTAAAAACACACTTGTTCAAGGTTGTTTTTACAGATAAATAATAACTATCTTTTAAATATCTTATTGGGGTTTCACAGACATATTATGTGTGATCTTATTATATTACATATTATTTATACAGCGCATTTGAATGGCCCCTGATGGTAAGGACGCTTTATTAAATATACAGTATTTATATTATTATTATTATTATTATTATTATTATTATTATTATTATTACCTTAGATACTAACCTTCATAAGCCATGATGCCAACTGGTCATACACTATCTAGTCGAGACTTGCTATGCATAGAAGGTTATTAGAAATATAAGTTGGCTGTGTCTCCACCAAGATTTGATCTATATTAAACCTCAGAAATGGTCATATCTTATAAAGACTGCAGATCATTGGACGATTTCACTGATTCCATTTGATCATTGCCTGTAAGTGAGCAATATGGCACATCGTGAACGACGGTTATCTATCAAGTGCACGCTATCAATTCAGCCATATGCACTTGGAATACGAGCACTCATCTATTCTACTACTTCTTTGAACGATGCTGGTGGATACACCAATCTGCTGGAATGGTTTCCACTTGAATAAAGTGAGAAATCTGCTCAAGTTGGTATTTGAACAACACTATTCATCCGAAATGGTTCTCAGCGAATTGGCATAAATATTTTATGATCTTGATAATTACTCGTCGCTGAAGATCATAACTATAAAACTAAGGACTGAAATTAATATGTCCTGCTGATATTCATTCGATCTTTAGTAACTCATAATTGAAGATTTTACAAATTATTCATCACCAATATGCTTCTCGCTTTCCAATCGGCATCGTATATTGCATACGGAAAGTCTACCATGTTCTACGAATATGAATTCGCCAAATCATGGGAAGTGTTCATTTGGAATATAAATGATGGACGTCGATGAGATTAAATACGTTTTATGTGCACAAAGAAACGAGTATACACTCCAGTAAACTTCAGTTCAAGAATGGGTTCACCATTTTGATCATCTGAAACATGCATATTAGGATTAAGAGCCCGATTACTGAACACCCACAGCAATACCGCTAGCTAAATATGTTGCACTTTAGCAAGTTGTACTTATCACTCTATGTGAAGGTAAATTAATGTGTGACAACAGATGCATATGTCACAAGGTACAACTTTACTTTAAAAATATATGATATTAGTGCATTATTCCTACTCGCACCAATTTATATATATATATATATATATATATATATATAAAAGGATTTCTACTGTATTTTATTTGATTCACGTTTCGGGTTTTGTATTGCTTGAAACACTTGATTGTAATATTTATTTTATTTCGGTTTATGTTATAACAACGGGAAATCCGTGTTTTGTATTATTTGAGACAATTGATAGTCAAATTTATTTAATTTTAGTTTGATTTGTTAGTGTAATCAATTAGCTTAGTGAAACATCAGCGGACTTCTGTCAATAGATTGCTTGAATCGGCGCAAAGTGAACCCATTATGTAATTAAACGGAAGGGGATACGTTCCAAACACTCAAACATACATTGTTTTTATTAAATTAATCCATGTTAATTTCATTTTTAATGCTAAAATCAATGTAAATGATTTACTGTCACATTACATTAACATAAAACGACAAATAATAACTTACATTTTACTTAAATACTGTATAAAGTGTGTCCTTGTACTCACCGAGACGACTCTATCCCAAGGCAGGCTACAATGTATATAACGTCCCTGAAAGTTTAATTCGCTAGTGACGCAGGATGTGACTTTACTGTCGTCAATATAGGCCTAGCCATAACCCATCCTTTCATGCGGCGACAGACTGATAGTCATATCGTGCTGGAGAGGCTATGAAGGGCATTCACATCTGCAGTAGATTTTTTTAATATCAGGAGTTTTCATTACCTTAATAACTTCCTCGGGCTCTTCTTTTTCTTTGACATATGTCTCCGTGTCTTTAGAACCATGAAGGTACTATGCCAATTCTTCTACTTCTTCAGTTCAAATGCATCTTTCCTCGTCCCTCCCCCCCCCCCTATTAAAGAATAAACATTATCTATCACTCTCCCCAATCCACACCCTCTAGCTAACTCAGAGCTTCCCTTGATTGCAGCAGCGCTCTCAATCACCTTCG
The DNA here is from genome assembly GCA_025642065.1 of Paralvinella palmiformis. Classification (NCBI taxonomy): domain Eukaryota; kingdom Metazoa; phylum Annelida; class Polychaeta; order Terebellida; family Alvinellidae; genus Paralvinella; species Paralvinella palmiformis. Next base: position 51,876 of record JAODUP010001132.1, on the reverse strand, counting down.
AACCTTCAAAGCAACACCTGGACTCGTATGCTTCTAAACTGTATTCAGAAAATGTATTCTTTTCCAGGCAGCATAAACAACTTTATGACATGTAACATATTAGACGAGCGCGAACAATCTTTACTAATGATATCAGGTGTTGTGTCTGAAACATTGACCATTTCCTGAAGGATTCCTGCAGATAGTAAGCTTTAAAGGTTGTTATGTTTCCCAGCTCCATCTGCCTCTTAAGTGACGTTGTATTAGGGGGCACATAAAGAACATTAAAAATGTCTGCACTTGATCCAGATTTGTAGGATGTAAATCGCATACTTGCATGCAATATCAATATATAACTATACGGAGCATAAACACACAATGTTTTCTCAATTAAGCGCCAAAGAAGACAACAATATAGAGACACACTACAGATAAGAAAGTTTGAAAACAACAGTAACACTGTTTTAATATAAGATAATTCATGTTCGATTAAGGCAGTCTTTGTGGATACAGGCTATTAATACCAACTAGTTTTGGATTCGACTATTTATCAAACAAAAAACACCTTTATTGACAGAAGTGATTCTAATTCGAAGGTTTGTTTATGAAAACCTAGTTTCCCACACGCTACCTCTTAACAATATATATAATGCAAAGTACATGACTCAATACTTCATCCATGTCTCTTCAAAGAATATTGTTATCAATAAATTAGTTTCTTAGTATATATTGCTAACACATAAATTGTTTCTTATACAGGTTAAAGCTGGTGTCTCATTCCATTTGCATTGGCTCAATAATAGTGTAACTTTGTTTGTGTAAAAAAGGTAATGTAAATCCTTACATATTTGACTCTATAAAATCTTAAAATAATATTGTTTTCTTCTAATAGTGCATAAGGTTATTGTTTTACATTATGTTTTCAACTGGGTATATTTCGTGTATTAATTGTACCTGGAGAGGGATAATCCACACATACTGTATGTCATTTGCCTTATTTAACACTCGCTAAAAACGATTCTACCTTCCCATAATTGGAAATAAAGTTTGCTAAGTACAATTTTGACTTACCAATTTACACCATAGATGGGTTAGATGAAGGGAAAACATGACATATACTGGGATTACAAACTTATCACACTAAGCGATTCCAAACGATACACCCCTCATTTTATATCGTCATCACAAAATACCCTTTGCATTCTATACCTACACACTATATGGGTTCAACTTACGAAGCTGTCAGATAGATATAACATGGTGTGTAAAAGCGCTTTTCAAGCTATGCCATTATTAACGTTGTGTTGCTACATTTCAAGCTCTACACAACATCCTATTTTATACACCTTTCTGATAGGCATATCTATTTTGTTCGTGCGGTTAATACAAATATATCCTATTCTCTTTATTAATGAAACGTATAATTATATAGGTCATATTATCCTGTATGGAAAATCATTGTTATAATGAGTTATCATTTCGCAGTTCGACACTATGCTGCCAGTGTTCTGCGTTCCCTGTTGTTGCTGACGCATCATTTTAAACTTTAAAAAACGTGGGTTATTTTATCTGCCGCTAGCAGATGCTTAGTGCTAAGGTCATCACAATATAAGGTTGTTATTGATGTCATAACCTGGCTGCAGCCTTCTACCATGGAAAAAAAGATATGCTATTTCTTCACGAGTATAGGGCGGCTATGTGGTGCAAAGATAAGCGATATTCTAATGCATGCAGATTTAGTTTAGTATTAGTGTCATTATTAATCCACCAATGAGGCTCATCAGAACTAGATATGCGACTGATAATATACGGTATGTTCAGATTTCGTTTAGTTACGATATTATATGGATTATTTATATTGATTAAAAGTATTTCTTTCAATACAATCTATTTAGACTCGCATATCCAGATAGTTGTTTAATTTGGATGATTTTAATAAACATTTCAGTTTAGTACTGTTGGTACGCACTGAATAAAGGCGACACATAAAATGCTGGAATACATTTAACAATATTGACAAGATAAATATAATTTAACGTCATTATAACTAGATTAATATAAGTATGAATATATGTAGGCTCATGTTCTGAAGTGAACGATAATCGTGGTATTACTTATAATAAGCGTATACTACTCGCGATTAGAGATCATATTAGACACAACAGAGTGTTGACTATACTACAACTTAATACCATTCAAGGTATAATCGTATAACCTCTCAAGCCTTATAACAATTAAACATAAACGAGCATCAGCCGTATGTATTAATTAATATCTTATATTATGTACGATCAATGAACAATAGATCAAAACCAAAGAGCATATCGTACAAGATATAGTATACAAACAAAAGATAAATGTCGCAGAAATGTCTTAAACATGGCTTAGAAATAGAGATGCCGCTTGGTATCAATGTAGTGTACTGAACAATGATGGATATGTTTTAATAACTCAAAACAGGCCGAATAACAGAAGATGAGGTGGACTGGCACCGACCAGTACTAAAGCGTTTTATGAAAGATAGCAACAGGAAGAATATTTACACTGCATCATCTTCATTTGAAATAGGCGAATGGAAGGTCATAGTGAGAAATAAAACCCTCACAATGATAGCAGCATAGTCACCACTGGCAATAAGTGGTGAACTAAACTCCTTAACAACTGTCACTGACGATTTCATAGATATTGTTTAGGACGAACTCATAAAAAACAACGCCATACGTATTCTGGGTGACTTTAACATCCATGGGGATGGCGATGATTAGGTCATATTGCGATATATTGCAAAAAGTTATCGACGTAAACTTTGGAATCCATGGAGTGATACTTGATTGGGTTTTTCTTTACATGTATCTTCTTAATAGATATGTTCGTGTTAATATCAATGAAAGCTACTCAACGACAAGGAACCTGGCATTCCCGGTCCCAGAGGGAAGTTGTCTCAGACCAACTCTGTACTCAGTATATGCAAGCACTATATAGGAGGCTTTACCAAATTAAGAAAACGTTAATGGATATGCAGATGAACATGGTGTGAAAAGAGGTTTCATTGTTGACATTGCGGAAGAAGCAAAAGCTGTCAGGAAGTGGAACAGTAGTCTAACTACCATAAAGGGATAGATGTACAACAACACACTCAAAATGAACTATAGAAAAAATGAGTTGATTTATTATAGTCAAGACCTCTCCTAAAAGACCCACATCAAACGTATTTATATGTAAGACTGCGATTTACAACCTGTTCAGGATACCCGAAATACGAGAATACCCAACAGTGGATGCCTGTAAGACAATTATTCTGGAACTTGTAATTACACATCTAGATAACCCCAATGTACTGTTTACAAGATAACTGACACGAATATAAAGAAACTGCAGAGTGCAGAATGTTACTGCCAAGTTGGGATTACGCAAAGGAAATCACGAGAGTGCTATACAATCAGAAATATCCAATCAACATCGGTCTTATAACAAGCTTTAAAAATCTATCTTTTTGAAAACTTATAATGTTTAATTTTAATATTTCACATCTATCCGGATTGGGGAGGGCTTTGATAGCTATCTGGGTCCAAAATACGCGATAATAAATAAAATGTTATTTTAATTTGATTATAATCTTTTCTGTTGGGAAATATATAGTGACAGGTAATCGAATAATATTTTCAAATCTATATCTTTCAAAGAATATTTTTCAGGTAAATCTGCGATCGGATGGAGATGCTACTTCTTACGAGTTATTCATTTACTGGTTGAATTCTATTCTTCCGAACTAACTATGTCGAAAATGTTTTCTCCTAAAAGTGACATCTTCCTAATGCGTAACATATGTAGAACGACGGTCCACGTCCAATAGGCATGATATACACATATAGACAGAATAATCTGATAAAGACGATCAAAGGTTTCAGTGTATACACATTCCAACACGAAATTGTTCCAACATCGTCATTTCATAACATTATGCATAGGATAGAATAAAATAGAACACTGTATTTCTTAATATTACTACTACTACTACAATAATAATAATAATTATAATATGTGACATTTATATAGCGCCCTATTCAGCTAAATAGCTTGCTCTAAGACGCTTTACAGTATTATTATCCCTGACTCAGACCGATTTCAATCCTGCAAACATATCAACTTCCAAGGTTGGATACAACGCATGCTGTCACTTGAGGTGCAAAGCGTTACTCAAACACATAGCCATCACGTCGTGTCAAGTTCTCATGTTATTGATGAGTGAACCAGTGGCCACATGTCAGCATTGCAGCTTCGGAGCCTCGAACCTGTGACCCTTTGGCTACCAGTCCTATGCTCTAATTAACTACGTTATTAGGGCTCAGGCTTTTCGTTTGATATCGTAATTAGTTTTATGTAAAGTGTTTTTATGTTTTATCAAATTTTCTCCATGTTATAGGATGCATAAGCCGAGTGGATTTTAATGGTAATGATGAAAAATTAAACATGTACCATTCCCAATAATAGTTAACCGTGATTTGTATCCAAGATTCAAGAGTATTGTGATCAACTACTCTGTTGATATAATAATTTCTCAATTAATACCCCATGTAGAATTCAACAGGTATCGGTACAAGCTTTATAATGTAGGTTTCCAAATTCTTGGTTTTCCTTCGATTAAACCGTCTGATATGAAAGCTGAATATGCTGTTCAGTAAACAACAAAGGGCACACACTTTTTGAAATGTCAGATAACGTGTTTAATACAATCACCAACTTGATGATTGTTTACCAATGGCATCATGTATCTAATTAAGTTATGCAGATATATTTATCTTTATATACATTTTTGTGTTTTGAAGACAGTAACATTTATATTTCACTTATTTATTTTTTATTCCAGAGTATAAATTCACTAATCGACATTTATATGTCTCGGTGCCTTATTCAATATTGCAAAAACGCCCATATAGACACGCCCGATAGCTCCCTTGCACACACAAACACATACAACCACACTTACACAACACACACACACACACACACACACACACACAGACAGACAGACAGACAGACAGACGCACACAATATACATATTCACTGAGAAACACACACCAAAATATAAAATCAGTAAAAAAAAGTATTAAAGCCACTTTTTATGCCCAGCAGAAGAAACACTTTTCGGATTGCGTTGAAGGCAAGCATCAGGCCTCTTAGAACACGTTTAACATTATGTACAGTAACCCTAAGATTTATTACATAAGACTTAATTATCGGTCCAGTAATTTATTTGCTGAATGTTTTACAACGACTCTTTAGTATGTGATTTTGATTTAACCGAGAAACTGTACTGTTCTATTTTCTATATTTAGATATTACGATCAGAGGTTGTGTATCCGGTATAATGTTTTTACCAACCTTTCAGAATTGTGGTGAATCTTATCTTGTTCAGGGTTAGGATCGTCAAAAACATCCAGACTTTATTTCTATTTCTAATATGATTGCATTGATTGTAAGCTGTTATTACATAATTATGTGGATCAGATAATAGTGAAAATTATGGCAACAAAACGTATGTTGCATTTATTGTCTGATTTAATTATAAACAAACGTCAATATATTGATCTGACACTTAATATAAAGTCTGGAGTACGTCCCTAATTTTTGTTTCCGGTTATGTTGACGATATATCTGTACATCGCGTCTAAACTTGAAACCCACGAACTTGTATATATCTTTAGCAGCCGATGTATTATAGATGACAAACAAAAGGTTATCTGTTTGAAGCAGGGAATGTTAAGAAATAGAAAACGAAACAGATTATCTTACTGAAATAAGTTGCTGATTTTGTAGTTGCTTATAATGGCATTATTGTTCGTACACTGAGTGGACATGGAACGTGTTATGCCATGGACCGTAATGATGCTGAAAATAGGGGAAGACCAACTTGAACCAGAACCCATTGACTAAACCAATGCATAATTAGTAACTAACGATAGCTGATTTGACTAGAAGTACGATAAAACCAACAGTTTCAGATATTACAAATGAAATCACATCGGACAAAAGTCCAATCTTACAAATCGTAGGCAATCTACCATATTATATCATAAGTCTTTGACCACCTACATTCTGTCTACCCTCCATACAGCCCCTCATCAGATGGATTCAACTAAGTAATACCTCAGACTCGGCACATTTGTTATGAGAAAAACTTAGATACTTTCGTTTATAAATTATGGTTCCTACTTGTCAGGTACTATATATTCAGCAATTATTATGCATAGCAATGTATTGAAAAATATCAGCTAGATGTGTATCCAATAATACTTAATCAACCCATCTGCATTAGACCTCAGATTATTGTACGACTTGGTTGATTCCTTTTTATCATTTGCTCTAAGTGATCAATAAGGTGCATAGAGAATGGCCATTACTTCGAACATTAATGGAAAATTGGTTATCATTCAGGTACACTCTGTCAGGTCATCTATATACCAGAATACTGGATATATGTTCATTCTGAATTTAGATAATGTAAAATGTTTATCCTCAACACCTAATAACCTTGAAAAGTATTATTTACAAAACAAAGGTGATTAAACCAACATTATGACTTCAGCTTTATAGCTCAAAGAGGTTTGACACTTATGGTGACCTGAAGGTTTAGAACTGGGATGACGAACTTTAAGATAAATTAGCCTATGTCATACTGGTAGTTACGTCTGCGGTACCTTTGTAGGGTGTTGTTTTAATTGAACATAAGAGAAGATGTTGTACTAGCTACCACTGTTACAAAGTGCAACTTTACTATAAAGTTATATGACCTGGATAAATTTGTCAGTGTCATGCAACTTATGCACAACTGATGAATATAGAAATGATTGCGTAAACAGTTAACGTGATAGTTAACTTTAAAAGAATAATATATTTATTTCCCTGTACATCCCAGTAGATATATATATATGGCATAATGTCATGTAATATTTATAAATTCAATCGACATAGGGCTTCTTTATATACAGTTAAACAACATTAAACATGTAGTTTACTATAATTTCTCTAAATCTCAAAGATGATATATTATACATTTACTACGCTGTTTTCAATTATCAAGAACGTTCAAAAATTATTAAAAGCAAATAAACAAATATACGTACCTCATGTTCGGTCTGTGTTTTACGATACTTTTTCATTGTTTATATATCACAAACGTAAAACTTTAAAAAAAAAACTATTAAAACAATTCACACTTTCGCTATCATCTAATAACACACAGGTACCTATCTTTGTTAGGAAATAGAGAATGCTAGAGAGCATCATGTTTCTGTTTACATGCAAATTGAGGTGACGAAGAATGCTGTAACGAATGAGGTGTCCTTTGGAGACTGCATACGTGCACGCAATATCAATATGTCATTAGCAGCAGCAGGTAGACTTTATATATCATTGACGTAACGCATATTGAAAGCACAATCTGTCTGAATTAAGAACCGACTAAGACGACAATTTATAAATACAAAGGAAGGTTGAAAAAACAACAACAGCGATGGAGATTTTCTATTATCGAGAATATCTTCGGCTAACGTATCTCCTATTGATGGAGGCCATACAAACCAGCAACTAAAAATCGTGTTTTATGTATATAATATACCTTTACCAACGGAAATGTTTCTAATTCGAAGATTTGTTCATCATATCCTTGATTCTCACGCAATACCCGTTTACAATGTATATAATACAAATAATTAACGCAATATTGAATCCATGCCCCCTCGAAGAATATGGTTCCATCGCTAACCTAGTTTCTTAATATATATTGCCAACACATAAATTGATTCATAGACAGTTTATAGCTGGTATTTCTTTTCCATTTCCCATTTGTTCAATACTAATCTAGTTGTGTCGCTCTAAAAATGCTAATCATAAGTCTTGATACGTTCCATAGCATATCAGGTATTTTTCTCTTTAGAAATCGTAAAATAATATGTACTTACTATCACTGCATAAGAGTAATAGTTCTACTTATTTGCTAGACTATAATTCATCAGCGGCTTTTTGCTAATGTACTAATTGTGTCTAGGACTTATTAAAACTGACACTCTCTTTCCATAATTAATTTGAAATATAGTTTGATAATTACAATGTTAATTTACCAATTCACACAATAGGTGGGTTTCTTAAAGATAAAACATATAACTGGGTTACAAGCTTATCAAAGCAAGCGAATCCCACTAATATACCCTACGTTGTATGTAGTAATGACAGAATACCTTCGCTATTCTGCTTCTAAATATTGTATACGTACAATTTACCATGCTGCCATACAGGAGGTCGTTTGGATAGTAAATGTTATATTCTTGTTATGCCAGTATTAACGTTGAGTTGCAATACTGGAAGCTCTACACCAAATTCTATTTTATACACCTTTCTGATACAAATATATACTATTTGTATGGTTGATAATAGACGTCCTACTGCACCTGATAGTGGAACTCATAATTATACATTTTACTTAATAGTAGATGATAGTTATCGTGAGTTATCATTTAGCAGTTCAATAATATCGGTTTAGTTTCTTCCATTCCATATTAATACCGACAAATCCTTGTTAACACAAAATATGGTTTATTGTTATCTGTGAGTAGCAGATGCTTAGTGCTAGGATCATCAAAATATAATGTTGTTATTAATGGCAGTACCATGATAATACCTGCTGATCTGGAAAAGCAAAGATATGTTTTAGGATCGACTGTAAGGTGCAACGATTAGTGATTTTGTTATGCATACAAATTTTGCTTATTATTAATGCAACTTTGCCTCAACCAATGATAACAGATATGTGACAAACTGTATACTCTATATTTTGATTTCATTTAGTTAATCGATTTTATGGATTGTTTATATTGATTAAATGAATATCTTGCAATATAATATATTTAGATTCTTAAATCCAGAGTACCTAAGTACCTATTACATAACACTTAATTACGTTTTACGACCACTGGTACATATCGGATGGTGTTGACCGAGACACTGCTATATTGTGTGTGTTCAGTTGCTATGATAAGACGTTGTGTTAACGCTGTTACCAACCTTTAAAAACTTTGGTGAATCTGTCCTTGATCAAAGGTAAGATCGTCAGAAGTATTCAGACTTATTGGTCTTCTAATGTTACTACAACCAATGCAATTCCCAATTCTGTTGCCGCTAATATAATGTCTTTTCCTCGTCCTTCAACTAGTATCACTACTGCTACTTCTACGATTGTTATTATAATTGCTACCTTAGACAGCAGCTGTGTGGAGCTAATTCCATCTAATCAAACCTTCAAAAACGATAGATTTTCCTATTTTAATTTCAGTTAATCTCTCTATCTTATGCCGAATTAGTTGAGCTAGATAGCAAAATAAAGTTGCATTTATTGTCACACTAAACACTAGAATAGACTATGTAATAAGCCACTAGGTGGCGTCATTGCTGATTAAAGTCACGAAGTAGGGCCGAATATTGATGTTAAGTCACCGAATTATATTTCTTATAGTTCAGTTATCCGATCGTTTATTAGAGTGAAACTATAATAGGTTAAGTATTTAGTAGCATTAAGTTATCTTCAGTTCGTATTTAGTTCCTATTTAGTTTTTTAGTTTTATTTTTATTGATAAAATGAGGCATCATGTCACTGCTTCATAATAATAATACTAATAATAATAATAATAATAATAATAATAATAACTTGTAGTAGTAGTAGTAGTAGCAGCAGCAGCAGTATGTGTATATTGTATAAATAATATATATATATATATATATATATATATATATATATATATATATATATATATATATTATATTACTACTGTTGTTGTTCAACATCTTGTGTCAATACTGGGTTCTAACAGCAAATCATTAACTTTGCAACATGAGATTTTAGAAATATAACAGTTCACGAACCCACGATCTGTTTGGAGTAACCTGTCATAATAAAAGCGATAATACTAAGGACAACAAATATATGTTTTATTATTATTAATAATAATAAACAAGAACTGTTCTAAATATTTCTGTCTAGCTAATTACTGGCTTTTGGAATTTCAATACAGTTACCATCATTAATATGGCTGATATAACTTTGCAATTGAAAATCCCACATGGGCAATAACATTCTTATTATTTTTGTATTGATTGGATGTTGTTATTACATAGGTATGTGAATTCGACAATAAGGTAGTGTTACTGCCTTTATTGTAATATTTAATTATAAACAAATATCGATGTATTTATATAGCACATATTGTAATGGCTGCAGAACGTGTTTGCATTATTTTTATTGTATTATCAATGCAATATGACCAGTGTAAATCTGTTCTAAAATCAAATTAATTCAACCGATAAAACGTTAATGACGCTAGCATTTTAAGATGATTGTCAAGACGTACTGCACTTATAATGTTATAGGCAGCCAAAATGGGAAAACAGTTTTTGGACTAAAAACACTTGGATTGACATTCATGCACTGCGGGGACATCAAATATTTAATATCGTGTGCGGCATTGGTGCAAAAAAGGTGGGGGTGACTTTATTGAACCGGAATTCCTTGGCTGAAAGATGATGTATGGCTGCTACTACTAGTACATTTTGGCTACCTACCTTTCAATACATAATAAGAAATCAGCAGTTCAAGGCACCAATAATGTTGCCAAATTGATCCATTCGAAAAAATCCACTCTTTCACATGTTAGGTGAGGAACTGTAACAAGTGATTTCATCTAGACAACCTCTCATGCACGGAGCATGTTTATTAACAAACGCTATACACCCACCTTCGTAAACCATGATGCCTACTAGTCATATAATATGTATCTAGCACTTGTTATACCTAGAAGGTTACTGGAAAACATTAGTTGGATCTGTTTCCATTAATATTTGATCAACTCGTCTACATTAAACCTCAGAAAGTCGGTAAAGCTTCTAAAGATCTCATAGGATTGTGCAATTTGGTTAATTCCCTTCATCATGTACTGTGTGGGAGAAATAAGGCAGTTCGTGTATAGCAGCGACATGCTAAGTCCATGGCAAATTGGCCATGCACCAAATTCGGTAAGCTACAACCTGCGAAGTCATCCATATGCAGGTGTAATATAAACACACACACATTCTGCTGCTTCAGCTGTTTGTATGATGCTAGATACACTAATTAGTCCGGTAGTAGTAGCTTAAAATCATCCAAACATAGAACAAATTGGTCACAAGTTAAAATTTTCAGGAAAGATCCAGAAATATGATGTCAATAACACACTAAAAGTCCCTTATGGTAACATGGGAATCCAAGATGACCTCCAAAATGGCCGTCATTATCTAGTTTGTATGATATCTTTGCAACTAAGCTTATTGCAACTGCAAATAAAGTGTCTTAATATGGGTCTTCAATCATGAAATGTCATGAAATCATTTGTTAAATTATTTGAAAAACATATATCTAAATACTTAATCATTCGTCATCTTGATGAATTCTGGGGTGCAAACTTCTCTGACCAGACGATCGAAGAATTCCTGATGCAGATGACGAAAAGATCTGGATGAATGATGCACGGTTGGGGTATAATGGACGGTATCTTAACTAAGTGGGTCCATGCACTACCTTGCTGTGTTTCTACGTGTGATGCTTTGGACCAGTTTACAGGAGTGCACCCCACTACTTCAGAGCAAACCTTAAACCTGAATAAAGACCTGTGCTCAGGAACCCAGTCTATGGACAACAGGGTTCATGATATCTTTGTGCATTGGCTGATGGCACACCCACAATTTGCTGGATATGACCCAGATTGTCTGGTGTCCTCGCAAATGGATGGTCAAATTTCACTGACATCAAGCTACACAGAAATGATAAAGTGACGACTATTGGTGAAAAGTGTAAGACCATCAAATGGGGACAAAAGGATGGTGGCTGATGAATTTGCTCCTCAGCCACGTTCCCTTTTCAACGATGGTGTGATGCAGAAATCAGTAAAGAGTGCCGTGGGAATCATGTTGAAATCATGCACCACTCAGCAATGCAACAGGCAATAAAATTAAATTTTTGTTGTAGATGGTGGTCACCTGCTTTAAACAGTTGTTTGGTCACACCCATCTACATATGGTGGTGTATGTCAGTCATATATCATACACATTGAAGCATTATGGTGCTCAATCAAGCGTGGTGTTTAGTTGATATGGTAGCACAAATCTAACAACGATAGCTGAGCAGACACGTAGAGCCCAGACACATACATCCAGTGAAATCATATTCCATGATAATAGGCCAACTACCACTACCGAGCAGCAATATCGGCTAACAGTAATAATAATAAGAGATTGATATAAACTACTTGAACGTATGTTTATGGCTGACATGCACGTCAAGCAAGCTGAGGCAGATGCAGACACACTGATTGTCTGAACAGCCCTGACCAAAACAGAGTCAGAAAAGCTGACCGGCATTGTTGTTGGAACAGATACAGACTTAATGGTAATGCTGGTGGCTCGGGCGACCCCTTCTACAATCATATGTATGCTATGCCGCAGCAGTCTCATAACACTGTACAACATTCATGAAAATCAGCAAGCTATCGGAGACACAACCCTATACTTGATTTTCCCACATGCCCTGACAGGCAGTAATACTCTGTCTGCAATATATTTTCAGGGCAAACGCAAAGCATTCAACATAATCCACACAAACACAACGACTATGAACTTTTGGACACAATCACAAAGACTGGAAGCACGTATGACGAGGTGAAAAGTGCAGGAGGAAAATGTATTACCAAGCTGTACGGGGCCATCAGCTTTGAATCATTTGATGAATACCGCCAGGTCGCATACAAGCGGGCAATTGGTCAAACTTCCCTAATCTCATCATTTCAGCTAGCAGATGTGCCACCAACTAGTGCTGCAGCAAACCAACATTTCTGCTACACGTATCACACAGTTCAGGAATGGATGGGAAATCACTTGTCACCAACGAAATGGGGTTGAGATCACCGGGTGATACACTCACACCAATGGAAGCTGACCTCGCTGTTGCTCCAGACACTTGGCTCGATATGGTGTGCTGTGGATACAAAGAAGATGGCAAGACACGTGGGTGCAAGAATCTTGGAATATTTTGCACCTTAATATCATTGGATGGTGATGAATTTGAAGATACAACACCATCATTATTAAATAATGATTTAAATGATGAAGATGAGAACGAGAGACAATCAAGATGCTGTAGAGTACTGCATACTTAAATATATTATCATCTATTAAAATGACTTAGAAGTCAAATGTTTTTTTTCTAATCTTGTAATGAATGAATGAATGACATTGTTTGTGCGAAGACCTATGTTGAGGCACTTTATTTCCATGCGTACTATGTCTGATTGCTACGATATTATAACAACTAGCTAACGACGGTCATGTTGAACGCCATCTTGGATTCACAAGTTTGCACAAGGCAAATATCTGGGTACTATTAATTTATTATTTACAACACGTTTCTGGACCTTTCCTGAAATGTTCAACTTGTTACCAATTTGTTCCATGTTTAACCTAATTACCATGACCTAAATCTGTTGGAATGGAGGGCAGTTGAATAAAGTCAGAAAACTGCTCAAGACGGTACTCGAATAAACCTGTTTATCAGAAACGGTTCTCAGCGAGCATCTTTTCAGTCAGTTCACATAAATATTAAATTAACTTTATCAGGACCTCTTATTGAACGCAGCAACTCGTAAAATATCGATTGAACAACTGAAAACGATAATGCCCAGGTGATTTCCATTCGAGTTGAACGGACTCATTTTTGAACACCTCACCTGCTACGAATCACGAAGTAGATTTCCATCTTCCATGCTTTGATATCAACTGCGTATGCGGATTCTACGAAGCCTTATTACCTTGAATTAATCAGGGTATCGGGTATGTTCATTCTTAATTAAGATACTGGAAACCTGTTGACCACAACATCGAATAAACTGACATATGCAATATTCACACACAAAATATCAATGAGACATCTAGCTGACTTAAACCTCATACTTCATCAATGGTTGAACACGGTGGAGAATCTGAATCCCGCCGATTGGGATTAGAAGAATGCATTGTTCTCCGCCAAAGCTGCGAGTCAACCTATGGTACATCAGCAGGTTGTAGTTATCGCTTAGTCGCTTATATTTTGTATTAAACCTATTTCTTTCTCGATTATGATATTCATATTTATATTAACGTCGCTGTTATTATCTTCGTTGTTGTGATTATTTTATTGTTTTAGTATCTGCTGCTCCTATTGTATTATCCCCTAAACATCATTTTCCCCCAAAAAACTACCAATTCTAACTTGAATTTGGTACCGTGAATAATATAGGAATCGATTTACGAAACATACTTCTCACTTAACACGAGTGTTTTATATATATATATATATATATATATATATATATATATATATATATATATATATATATATATATATATATATAAGTAATGTAATGGGCTACTGTAATACGGATAACGTACAGTGGTCTGAATAATATACACCGTACTAAATTAATGATTTCCTATTAACCCAAAGAAGATCTTCGTATTATTTGCATCAATCGGATATTTACCGATGAGTTAACAGATGCATTTGTGTTATTATAGAAAATTGGATCAATTAGATGGTAGTGTTATTGTTATGTGTACAGCAGTAGTTTGTTACTTATCATGTTGTAATCTGCATATCCTATATTGATACTTGTTGCTTGTCTCATTCATAAACTATCTTCCTCCTCTCTCTATTCTTTCCCCCAGCTCTCCCCTCCTCTTCTCTCTCTCTCTCTCTCTCTCTCTCACTTTCATTTACACACACACACACACACACTCTCTCTCTCTCTCTCTCTCTCTCTCTCTCTGCTTAGCTAGCTATCGATGTGTTATGTTGTATATATATATATATATATATATATATATATATATATATATATATATATATATATATATATATATATATAGTACTTGTCTCTCGTTCTGTACATATATGTTAATATAGTTTTGTTACTGCAAGTTTCTTCTTTAAAAAATCGCATCTAAGGAAATTATCCTGAATTATCTTCATTTGCTCTCTATTTAATCCTGCATCATCTATCAATCTCTTTCTTCCGGAGAACCTTCGTATCTATTGTCTATGATTTCTGCCGCACGCAATATCAGAGAGCTCCATTCATCTAGTTTTTACTTGTCTGTTCATTTGGGTAAGTCTCATGTTGGCACGCTTTTTCAGTTGATATCCCTACTCTTGGGAACTCACCTCCTTAACATGTTAAGGAATCAAGTAGCATAGTTTACATCCGAAAATTCAAATTATTTAGGATTGTTTATGCCTCCTAATTTTCCAAATGTTCCACTGCATCCAATCATTTGTTGATGAATTTTGCATTGTACCTGGACTATGAGTTTGCCCAACCCTCTACTAGATAGGCAACTGAGCTCGATTTGTTTCAACGATAGAAGGTTTTGTAATTGTTGTATTTATTATTCTGCATATTAAGACTGTATACATTTATCTTACCATAGATTCTTATTCTGACATAAAATCGTTTAATCTTCACACAGGTATGGCATTACGCATGTATGGCTGATAGAGTTAAGGCTCTTCAATATATTCCGTTTGTATACGTTACGATACCAAAAACAATTCTGGAATGTGGTTTATAACAGGCGCCCCACTGAAACTCATACTAATACAGGTCACACCATCATAATCTATAATAAGTCATTGTTATCATGAGTTATTTCTTAGTGGTTCATCATTATGCTGCCAGCTTCATGCCATCCCTATTAATATTGGCGAGTCCATGTTAACACAAGACATGCTTCAGTCTTATCTGCGACAAACAGACGCTTAATGCCAAGGTCATCACAAAACATAGTGATGTTATTAATGGCATTGCACCACTGAAGCCTGGTAAGACGTAGACAAACAAAAGGTATATCACTTATTCGGGAGAATAGGTTAAATTATATGGTGCCAAGATTAGTGATTTGTTAATTATACCGTTATAGTTTATTGTTAATATAGCTATAACTCTATGCCAACGAGATATCCACGAATTACAGGTGGCACAAAACTTCTTTCTAATATCGATTGCGGGTACGAAAGTATCCTTTGGATTATGGCTTATTTGCATTATGATATCGAGGCTAATACTTAAGTTGTATTTTGTTTTTATAACCATAACCATTTAGAAATGTCGTAAATCAGTTACATCAACCACCAAGTTATTACTCTTTCGTCTATTTTGCCATACATCATATATCTTGATTTGTATTTATATTGTTCAATTCAGAGTTGATTTTAATCTAATTGCAATATTCCATATTGCGAAATAAGTATGACAAGTAAAGTTTAATAATCGCTTATGCATATCTTTCAATGGAATTGTAGCCGCTAGTAAACATAATCATTTATATAATGCTGCAATGGCATAACTATATTTCATCTTGTACCAGTTATTCGTTTCCTAGTAGAATTTACCTAAAATATAGTAATGTTTTAATACTGTTACCTGCTTTCAACATGAAGGAAGCTGATCCGGGTTAATTTGACATGTTAGACTTGAATTTCACATGCTAGCAACTTATGCATGGTTCTGCTCAAGCATTCCAATAAGCGAATATTCCTACATCCCAACGTTCTAAACTTTATGTATATGATAGAATGACATAACATAGTGTGTTTCTAAATGATAAATCTTTTACGAGTGAATTGTTCCTGTTTTGGAGCTAAATTTGTGCATATGGTGGCACACAGAAGCGGAATGACACCCAAAAGTAAGGTAGGTAAATGAAGTAGGAAGTAGGAAATGCTCGAATAACATCCACAATATGTGTGCGTAATCTAGGTGTCATGTTTGATTCCAACATGACAATGACACAACAAGTCGCTTCCATATGCAGATCTGGATATGCACAACTGCGCAGCATTTGGGCGTATCAAGCGTTACCTATCAAACGATCCTACTAAGTCATTGGTGCATAGACTTGTAATATTGAGACAGGACTATTGTAATGCGCTCATCCATGGACTACCAGATACCATGATCAGTAAGCTGCAACGTGTACAGAACACGGCAGCTCGCATTGTGACTAGAACAGCTAGACATAATCATATCACATCTGTGTTAAAGAAACTCTATTGACTGCCAGTAAAATACCGTGCTCAGTTTAAACTTCTGGTCCACACGCATAAGACATTGCACGATCGATCTTCTGTGTATTTGAGAGACATGTTACAGATGTATACACCAGGTAGGACTCTAAGATCCCAGAATACACAACTATTGGTAGGACCTAAGATGCGGACCACAGCATATGACACCGATGTTTTAGTTATGCAGCACCCAGTCTCTGGAATGCACTGCCTGCCGATATTAGAAAATCTAAGACAACAGAGACTTTCAAAAAACGTTTAAAAACACAGTATTTTCTAGTTCACTATAGCCATTGAACAAATCTAGTCATTTTAATAATGTGTATATATAACATGTTTATATTCTATTTTTATCTTCTAGTTAATAGCAGTTCGATATATTGTTATATCAGTATATTATAACGATTTAATTTAGTTGATTAAGTTTATTTTATTTTATTTGTCTTATACTATTACGTCAACAAATATTAATCACCAATATATTGTAATATTTTATTTTACATTTAATATATATTATTTCGTGTCATTTTAACATTTTACGTTTATATGTCTTGTATTATAAAGCACTTTTGAATATGATATAGTTTATGAAAAGAGTGTTATATAAATATAGTATATAATAATAATAATAATATCAAAAGACGATTTGTGGGATGAATACGATGTGTAGCATTCCTCTGGACTTACCTGTTAATTGCACGGTTATATAACAAGAGGAACATTACGATTGATCTTGTTTACAGCATCAGTTACAAATCTCACAATATATAATAGCTGTTCCCTCACATACTGTTACCCACACATCGTTAAAAATATGTTCTGTAGACCAGATATGCTTTGGTTGTTTTTACCACCTGAACATATAAATAAACAGGTCGTATATTCGTAAGTCAAGTTCTTGATCTTTACTCTAATGCATTATATTTACACACTTAAGACAAAACCCTAAGTATTCAAGTAAGCTTAAAATGACAACGAAATAAAATAAAGAAACAAATAAATGTAAGCATAAATTAAATCCAAAATCCAAATGTAATTTACATTACAGTAAAAGTTGGTTATAAATAACTAGGATCTAGCCAAATAGTAGCTTAATTCGAATTGTTTAGCTGGTCCGTCCATTCTCTTCCATAGTAAATAAATTGGGATATAGGCAAATTTAAACAACGAAAACTTACTTGATTTGAAAAACAATTATGTCGCAGCAGCATTAAACTAAACACTGCGCTGATTATAACGAAAGATGAATAAACCAGTTCAAACATCGTTTTTTTGACACAAAATTGCAACCCATAGTCGAAGTCCAGACAAACAGTGAAATCTAAGACTCAAACTGTTAAAGAATATGGTGTTCCGTGCAGCACATTGTCGACGTGGTTGAAGAATACACTTAATAAACTGTTCACCAATTATCGCTCATGCGTCGGTAACTACGTGATACATACATGGTATCTAGATTTGAAAACTAGGATAATTCGAAATACCATTATCATGAAAGGAATTCTCATTCCCCTTGAATTTCGTTGCAAGCAACCTTTACTGTACTTCTCCCTGTGTGACCTATCTGATAACTTGACCAACATAGAAATATTCATGTACTATAACACTTACAGCCAACCATCTTCTGGCTGTACGTCCTGTCGTTGAATCGTTATTTATAGATGGTAGTGACATTAAATGACATTCAGGATAATGCTGCTTTGTTGAAAAGCTGTCCATACATAAAGAGCCATGTATTTGTTTATGTATGTATAAGTTATGGAAATTAAGATTGAGGCTATACATGAGTAGGTTTGTGTATATATCTACTTGAATACGGTTTGGGGCCTACAAACAAACAAACAAGCATACACACACCGCGCGCGCGACACACACACACACACACATATATATATATATATATATATATATACTTGTGCGTGTGTGTATGCGCGCAGGCGTTCTGGTATGCTTTTATATAGACACACACACACACATTAGGTTCGACTTCACCACTGTGTATTATAACCTTAGTGTACTAAAGTTATAGTTCCATAATTACTGAATTACCAAAGGTCAACATGACACAAACGTGAACATCTACTCTCATAATAGAGTCAAATTGGGATTCAGCAAGTCAATTATTCTGCAGTTCAGTGCGTCGGTCATTTAGTCAATGAGTTAGTTGAATTTAGGGAAATGAAAGTTTTAAGAACGTTGAAATTTCGCAATTCAATAAATCAAAAGTGCCGAGTCTAAGTCGTTGTTATAATACCAATTCTCTATAAACCAGCACTGTAAGGAAGCAATTACTTAGGCAGCAAACATGTAACAGGAAGGTGTCATTTTATTCTGGTGCGAAATCGAATCTTGAAGAGCAGGTCTCTAATGTTACGGCAAATGTGCATAAAAAAACCTAAAACTGAATTAAAACACATTTTGACTCACATACAGCAGACAGGGTTTCAAGACTCTCACAAAATATCTCATTACCTGCCGTGCCTGAGAGCTGATGTTTGGAAATATTTATCTCTGTACAATGCTTGGTGGCTCGTTGGCAACTTCAAAGGCGAACCAATTCTGTGTCCTAATGGGTAAGAACGTGGGCATTTCTTACGCATGCTCATACTGTGCGGAAGGTCGGAGGTTCGAATCCCAGTTGTGGCACTATAGTAGGAGGACTGTTTCAACCAACCAGTCAACAGACAAGGTTCTCTCCACCGAATATGTCATATATTGTAAATTCTAAATTTATTAAGAATTTGTCCCTTGATGAAGCAGTAAATTACAGACTATATGCGTCTCCCTCATTTGAGGTAGCTAAGCCACTTAAAATAACTGCCATTTCGGCCTTTATTATAAAAACAAGACTCAGATATTAGCAGGACCACTGGTATATATATATATATATATATATATATATATATATATATATAATTACATGATTTAGATGCAATATTGCAAGTAATTGTTGACAAAGGTGCAGCATAGTTAGGTTCTTGCAGTAGGAGGTTCGTCAGAGATTTTATTTTTGGAGGGTTTATATAACAGTACATTTGATATTTGAGTCGTGAAATGCTAGGGACTTGAACTAAACTTTTGAATTTTTCATCATTTATATACTTTCAAATAAAAAAGGTATTTGTTTTGGTATTGAGAGGAATTACGTTTTTAATTCCCCTGTTTCTCCATTTTAAAGTAGTATCTAATGTAAGCCCGTAATTTATCACTGCCATGGAATCATTTTAAAAAAATAGATCCTACCCTAAAGCGAGTATTTTCAGTTTTCTGCACATTTAGCTTGTACGATAAATCAATGAATTACTCCTTATCCTAATTCAATTTCATCATGGCGATATTCATCTAAGGGCTTATGTCTGCAAAACAAGTTCCAAATGCAGATAAAATACCATCCGATGTATTACATGATTTCCAAGTCATCTAGACATAGATTCTTAATCAAGACCGATAACAATTTTTTGTTGAATAACCTCTACAATTGTACTTTAAGTGATATCCTATGCGCACTGCTATTACATTTGGAATACATTCAGAATTGAAGGAAAGGTTAGATATATATCAATACATCTTCTTCTTTTCCTCACCGATTCTAAATCTGCTGATCAGCGGAGATAAAGTGACTCGTTTTGACCAACACGGCATCGCCGACTAAACCTTTGCCTTATTTATCAGCGGCATAAAAAGATCCACACATTTCTCCAAAAGCGAAGAAGACAGTGGAACTATGTTAAATGACTCGATCGAACTCATGGCCTCAACTTCAGTAGCTGGCCGTAACATCTCGAGCATCTTCCTATCAAACATAATATCCACATCCATTCCAATAATTCAGTCATGAGTTAGAGAATCAGAACTGATTTAGTTCTTGCTCGTTGTTCTTTACCTCATGAAGAAACTGGGTCATCTTATCCGGCTGGGGTTAGTAAAGGTAGTATGTATGTGGCGGATTGATATTTGATTTGCAGCTCATCAACTTCAAGTTTCTTTTGATCGTTTCCGCATTGTTCTCTATTAGTGCAACAGAAACATCTCCTTTTGGCGAATAAGGGATTATTTAATTTTACGGATGGCTCTATGAATTTCAAACTTCGCCTTTATGCAATTTCCGAATTATTATAGAAAACCTAAGGTTACCGGAGTACGAAGAAGCGTCGGGTCTGAACGTATTGATTTTTCTAAAAAGAAGGAGCATGGTCCTTAATACTACTTGTAAAACCCTTATTATGGCTTCTTTCAGTTCATCAACTGATCCCTAACATTCAGTCAGGAATTCAGACAACTGTGAATCCGCCATAGATTCTCAAATGTTTATGCCACGATATATTCTATACGTGATCTTTATTCGCATAGAGTCCAGCTTGTCTATATTATTGACGAACTGTGTTTTTGATGGTGGCGATTGCAATCGACAGTACCATAATGACAATACTTAATATTCAGTTTTGGTTAAGTAGTTTCCAGGTACTGGATACATGATAGAGGGGTCGTAATTTGGCATACAATTATAAGAGCATTGTATAACTCGTGTGCCTTACCTAAGCTTCAGTGGTTATATAGTGGCGACATAAACCATGGGGCCTTCGGTTTAACACAAAGAAGTTACCTAAATATATGTACGGTTTCCTTAAGCAGTTTTCCCCGAGCCATATTTCCGAGGTAGAACCATTGTCACGCTACCAAGGCACTTGTTAATTAATGTGCTGTCTGGCGCATTGTCTAAA
>JAODUP010001132.1:0-25000 GCA_025642065.1 Paralvinella palmiformis | reverse complement strand
GGTTATTAGTAGAAAGCAAATTCAAAACCATAATCCACATTTTGAACAAAACAATCGCTAAGCAGTGTCTCCATAAATTTCGATTATTCTCACCTGTTAGACAAATGTTGACAATGACGCCTTTCTCATCTTTCCAACAAAAAGATAACCTCTCTGATGTCTGTCCGTGGTAGGGACCCAGTTATTGATGTGTGTTTATAAAAGGAAATCCTGATGTAGCTGGATAAAGGTCAATATTAATAAAAAAGGGCAAATTACTTAGATTGATTGGCAATATACGATACACGAATGGAAGCGACCGAATTCGGGATTTTTGGACAATAATAACGTGCCACGCACGCACACGTGTACGGAAGTTCGCATATTCGTATACATATACCAACAGGCACGCGTATATCAGCAGAGAAAGTAGATGAATAGACCACCCAAGGTGTGTATGGGTGCTTGCTTACGTAAACCCACCTACGCAAACGCAACTTACCGACTCCCCCACAAAAATGAGCAGGTCACGTTCAATATTTCGGTTCTTTGTCTTTCTGAGAACTGCCATAATACGTCATGATGTCTGACTATTTGCGTCATCGTCAGCTACACCAGAATTAATGTCCGATAATCAATTTGTCGTTGTCTTCGTCTCCGAGTTAATGGCATCAGGCATGAAGTATGAGAACTTTGTTTTTTAAATTCTCCAAAATAAAGTCATTCCTGACCTCATGTCAATGGGTTTGATATTGATATAGTACGACTGGTGCAGTAGGCTTACTTTATAGGATATGTTCAGTGAGATTGATTCATTAATACCAGACCCTTAGGATGACTGTAATTTAAATGTATTTATATCACTACTATATCACGCGCTAAGGTTAAGTGCACTTAGCCTGAAAGTATAAAAAAATGGCTGCGGTATGAGCTACTGATAAGATAGAACTAATTTAATGGGTTTGGTTTAACATGGCAGACATAAAGGGAACAATGCATTGGAATTGGGAATTTACGCATACTGATAATCGGTGTAATCGATCGATCTTCCAATCAACCAATCAGTCAGATACTGATTCATGTTATTTCGGATGGCAATAATAAAACTGTGTTCAAATAGATAAAAACAAGTGTATTATATAATTAGAGGAAAACATATTACTATACAACAGCATATATATAACATAACTCAGATTTATGTTTCGGAAGATATCCTCCAGCCAGCTATTGTTTTGGGGATTAGCTCAGAAGACCGTACAATTAATATGTTTACATGTTAAAACGTCATAAGAATGATTGGGTCATTCTCTGAAACTTCATGCAGATTACTTAATTAAACCGTAAACTAGAATCCACATTTAGTTTTACCCAATAGGTAAATCTCTCTCCCTCTCTCTCTCTCGCTCTCTATCTCTCTCTCTCTCTCTCTCTCTCTCTCTCTCTCTTTTCTCTCTCTCTCGGCTCTCTCTCTCTCTCTCTCTCTCTCTCTCTCTCTCTCTCTCTCTCTCTCTCTCTCTCTCTCTCTCTCTCTCTCTCTCTCTCTCTCTCTCTCTCTCTCTCTCTCTCTCTCTCTCTCTCTCTCTCTCTCTCTCTCTCTCTCTCTCTCTCTCTCTCTCTCTCCTCTCTCTCCATCTCTCTCTCTCTCCATATATATATATATATATATATATATATATATATATATATATATATATATATATATATATATATATATATATATATATATATATCTTTCTCCCCTAATTCAATAACGGTTCTGTGTATATTTTGATTGTCAATTTCAACTGATTACAGACAGTTACAATATGAATAGTGTAGTAGGAATAATACATATCTAAATATTATTATTATTATTATCATACAAGTTTGTATAATATAATTAGCAGACTATGATTGACGTAATAGGATTAGCATTATTATAATGATATACTCATTTGGCATAAATCCTGCCTTACCTGCTATGCCGTAACGCGGGACTAGGATGACAAGTAGGATTATGAGGGATGGCATAAATCCTGGTAAGTGTCGTCCTATATCTACCGAGAAGTAGCATGATATACGATAGCTACGGGATGAGAAAGGATAGGGTCATGGATACAAATGACACCTTAAAGGATTGGTATGACGTGTGATGGGAGCAAAATGGCGTGTTGCAGAAGAGGGGTGACTTTCGTTTAGACCAAGAAGACATATTATGGGGCTACGGTGACGTATAGTTTGACTGGTATGGCTTACTAGAGAATGATGAGGTCGATCAGTGAATGAATGAGTGGTTTGTTTACACAGCCGTATGGTCACAACCGACTTATATGGCTTAAGGATGATTCCTCAGGGAAACATCCCAAAGACACAGCTGTTATCGGTTTCGAAACGATATTTCGGTATCCATGATTATGAGGATTAATATTTCAAATAATAAAATATACTGGGATTATAAAGAAGTATATTTACACCAAAATGGCGTAATATAATAATAATAATAATAATAATAATAATAATAATAACGTAAATTTATAAAACAAATAAAAACCCGCACATAAAGCATCCTTACTAGGAGCCATTTAAATCTAGTGTACCATGATACTTGAATTAAATGTGTTGAAAGACCAATGCGAATTTTTGGACAACTTACGCATTATTTGTCGCTGAAACAACCATCGAATTGGCAAAAGATTTGAATAGCTTTAAGCTTATCGTGAAACGGTGCACTTATCACATCCAATGACAACCACTTCTACGAACTGGCTACTGCTATGCTAAATGCACCACCGCAATGCGACTTGAGACAAGACGCGGTTACTTGCAGTAGTAGCTGATTAAATGCCTTGAGTTTTGGGGGACGTTTCTAATAGACACCAATTCACATAAACATTACGGCTCGATGAGATTGATAGAGTTATAAGTTGTTAGTAAAATATTTAAATGGATGCACTGCCCTATATCAACGGCAGACAAAGTAGTTGTTGAAGAATTGGTGAGCTATTTGATCAGGTTTTAAAGTAGTTGTCACTGTGCCAACAGCCTCGTTATGAATTCGCTGATCAGGAGGAACGACGCTCTAAACTGACGAACGAGATAATAGGGAATTGCGGGCAAGCACTATTAGGATAAGTCCCATCCTACGTAGAAAGTTCCTAGACTAGGCTAAAAGTGCGTCAATTCTTGAAACTTTAAACTCCTTCTAAATTATCACTTGTTAGATTGATGAGTAAATATATATAACTGCATTTCAGATGCATTACACTTCTGGATTCACTGTAAACGTTATTCAATAAATACCCATTGTTGTTGTTGTTATTATTATTATTATTATTATTATTATTGTTGTTGTTGTTGTTGTTGTTGTTGTTAATTATGTTCCTGGTTTAAAACAAATATGTTTTGTCACTTAGATATTGATAAGATGAAAACACAGACTGGGAAGAAGTTCAAATTCGATTTATGGTTTATCATAGGCATATCAGTGTGTACTCTGTGGAAGTAATAGTGTTATAGTATAGGTTCCATGGTCATTGTTGTAATCGTACAGATAAGATTTGGTCATAAACAAACACCTGTCCACCATGAAACACCATCATTCCCTAGACAAATCCTGTACAACTCTCTCTCTCTCTCACTTCAATCAGGGCAAAGGTGTCATAGGAAGTGTTAGCGTGTATTAAAAGGGTAAATATCACTCGTACATTTCGCACACTTCAGCCACACATCATTTAGAAGGCTCTTACGGCAAAATAGAATGGCCGAATTTAAAACTCGAACCCACGGAGGAAATATCGCTGTAAATGATGAATATCTTACTTATTAAAATCTTTGAATGAGTGGCTATTTAAAAATAATAGTTTTTTCTTCGGATTCGAATTAACGAGCTATAACGCACGCAACACCAATATTCATATCACAGCTATTTAATCGAGAAACTTCACATCCAGGAGGGGGAACTGACTGGGGAGACGAATGAGAACGGCGTTTGTGTACACCACCTGTCGGCCGGTATATATTTCCCTTGGCATAGCACACAGACCACAAGATAATTCCCATGCAGACAGATGCACGCCATATAACATGAAATGCCATCGTGAAAAGGACGGACAATATATGCCTCTTACCTGCCTACACCTGGACTAATGAACCATCAAACAAGGGGCTATTGTCTGTGACAGATATTGACACCGGTGACATGCCATTGTAACGAATATCCCCTAGTCGGTTAGTCATTGTTATTGTGTAAATAGCCACAGCCACATCGATCTACCTCTATTTATTCTGTATCTGGATATATATAAAGCTAGATAGATAGAGATAGATAGATAGATAGATAGGGTAGGATGGATGGATGGATGGATGGATGGATGGATGGATGGATGGATGGATTGAGGATGGATGGATGGAGAGAGTACGTTATAAATATTTCTTATCGGATGTTAGATTGAATTTGCTGACTGTAGACTTATTGTTCTAGTGAGACGATTGTTGTGGTCGTGCATGTTTTGAGTGTGTATGTTTGTGTGTGTGTGTGTGTGTGTGCCAGCGTGCGTGTTTCCCACAAGAGTGTACATAAATTACATCCATATCCCTACAAAGGCCGTTTCTTCCTTTCCAATGCACGCTATATATCTCCCTAACGTATTTCCTCAATGCGTCATAACAACATTAACAGGCTAATAACATGTGTTATCGGCGCTGACAGATGATAACAGCTGAAATAGCTAAAAGTATCAGATAGCAGATGAATATCAATAATTTCAGCGAATAACAGTCGAAATCACCAAACTCATTTCCATCTAGGTTCAGCTTAAATCCCAACCAATTTTGTACTCTTCGTGCGGTCGTAAACCACCGGTATTCTTCAACTGAAGGTTCCAGTCTCGTTCACTAATGTCCTCTACACGTAGAGGGGTAATACTGAGTGATCGCTTATGCTAGATTCCCAATTATACCCGGTGTTTGTTGAGACAGGTTCGCCTGAATTGGATCATATTGCCCTTGCCAGGCCATACACATAGAAAAAGACAGACACCCAAACACACACACTCAAACACACACACACAAACACACACACACACACAGAGAGAGAGCATTACGCATCGATAGTAATCCCACTTATTGATACCTATATTGATACAGTGACAGAGGGAGCGGATGTTGCTGGCCGGGCATTATATAGTTGTATCAATATTATCCGAGTCATCTCTATATATCTATTGTTTAGGTTTGTTCTTCGTGGCCTCTCCGTATAGGCTCAGCTTTGGACAACTGGTTCACAACGGTAAACAGTGTAACAGATCTCATGATATCAGTAAGTGGATGAAAACCAGGCCTACGTGTTGATGTATATCAACCAGACTGTTGGTGGCCAAGGCAGTAGAGTAGTGGGCTAGAAGACTTGGGTTCCTTGTTTCGCCTAACACGTCGATTGACTAGAGAGATTTACTGCGTTCATCAGTTGGTTAATGCACTTAGACTAGCCAGCTCATTGCACTTTGCACGCCCCAGAATTGGCAGCTCCTGCCTGTAAGATCCCCGGGGAGTGGAGAATGGGGCCGATTTGTATAGATTGGAATCCTACAGGGAGTAACCCAGACTTCAGAGTTATGCCAGGTTGGACGTTGACAATAAAGCAGCAAGAACTATCACGATAATAAGAGTGCCTCACGATATTTGCTTTTAACATCGTAATGAGATCTGTTTTTTTTTTAAATCTATGATCTGTGTTGTTAATGTGTAGATTGTATTACGTTGCGGTTAACCCCCATTTGATTTTGTGAGTTTTCATTGTACGGCTCTGAAAATCACGGATATGTCGTGAAAGATAAGTTGCCGGGAGATATTAGAAATGCGTCGTCTTTTGAACATCTTAAATAAGATTGCTTTCACAGATAAAAAATAACTAAATATCTTTTAGTTTAAATATCTTATATGGTTTTTACAGACATATTATTTGGGGATATATTTTTATTACATATTATTTGTACAGCGCCTTTGAATGGCTCCTGCTAATAAGGTCGCTGTATTAAATGTACATTATTATTATTATTATTAGTAGTAGTAGTATTATCATTATTATTATTATTATTATTATTATTATTATTATTATTCAAGTTGATGGCGAATTAGATTATTTGTTGGGTGATAAAATGTATTAAAATAAATGGCTGAAACAACAATAAACACATTCAAGTGTAATACGGACGAATTCTGACTACATATGTCCTAGAGTATCAATCATCATCATCATCAGCTACCTATAAATTCCCATATTTTATTAATTGGAAATAACACGGCTTTTTTGTCTATTTCTTTATACATTGTTGGCATTTGTCCACCTTTGTCTGTCTATCTGTCTCTCTACCTACGCTGGTCTTCCTTCAAACTCCCTCTCTTGTCATCATCAATATTGTCTTTTAAGTCATATTTTCGTTAACATCTGTCTCACGGTGTTAATAGTAAAACACGTGATACATATATCAACAGTTAACAGCGCTGATAGATGAATCATCCCTCAACCCATTCATCCATTCATCCATCCATCCACCGAACTATCAATGAGCATATGTTCAATAAAGAATGTCTCCGTGCACACAGTGAGAACTAGTCGATACATTCGATGAGTGAGTGAGGAATCGAATGAATCAGTCAGTCACTGAGTCTGTTCTTCGTTTTACTTCAGCGCTGATCACACCCGAATCAAATGGAAAATAGGTACGATTCGGATTCGAACGCCGAACTGCAAGTTTGCCGTGCTCTACCCACTGTGCCACTCGGGTATCTATCATCATCGCTCATATAGCCGAAGCTAGTTAAATCAAGGTCGGCTTGAGTGAAGGTCATAAAGGAAGAAGGACATTTGTTAGTCGGCCCAGATCAGTATTAATTCCCAACATAATAGAACCATTAGTGCCGATAAATATAACACCCAAAAATGCATTAAGAGCACAGATGTTTATGCTGCATACATTGTGTATTATTGTGCCTTGATGCATAAAAAAAAACGTATATAAAAGCACACACACATACACATACACATACACACACACACAGACACATACACACATACACACACACAAACACACACACAATATATATATATATATATATATATATATATATATATATATATATATATATATATTATTATTCGCCTACAAGTAAAACAAATTGACTAAAATCGATGGTCTGTTTTTGCACCATGCGACCAGAGAAGGACCCGAGCACAATCGAAGGATATCGTCGCAGTATGACAACACTAACTAATCAGCACGTCATTGATATCAAGCCCCAACACTCCGGGCCCTCTACTGACAACGACTACCAGGATGCTATTGTTTGACAAGGAAGCGAGTCTCTTGGCGCTTGTTAGAGACATCGTACAGTATGTGGTGTCCCTGCTCCCGGGTCCAGGGCGCCGTGTAAACACGACCGATGTCGAGCTGTGATGTGGGCCAGGTGGCCCGCTGTAAATCATGCCCTTTCAATGGGTATTTGCGGCAAGTATTCGCCGAGTAATGGTAATGCCTCTCCGAATGCCGCCTATGGTCCGGGCGGTCAGAGGCATAACGACTGCTCAGGGATAACGACAACGCTTCCGGGCGTAATTTTCGCCGGTTCGATGCTTTTTAGAGGTCGTCTACGTTACGGTGCCCACGGCTCGAGGGCTGCTGATGCTGTTTATGGATGTGTGAAGATGCTAGAAGATGTGTAAACTTATGGTTTTTCAGTGTGAGGTTCTGTGCTGGTGATTTTCTTAAACTTGTGATGTACTAAAATACTGTTCAGCTGTTTTGATGCATGAAATGGCACAATTATGTTATAATTGCTATGTATATTTAATATATGCGGCTAACTTACGTTATAAACGTTATATATTTATATATATATATATATATATATATATATATATATATATATATATATATATATATATATATAATTGATAATCAATATTATATAAAAAAAAAATTCTAAATACAAGTAAAATAATCCATCCACTAACATATTCAACAATACTTAGTTATTTTCTCTTAGGGGTCATCAGTTGCTAGTAAGATGATCATGGCAGTTTTCGTATTAACTGAAAAGATATATTTATGTTTATTGTATTTTGTAGTAAACTAGTAACCTCAATGTGTTAATCATACCTATTTTGGGGACCAAAGCTTCAAGGAACCAGCTAACACTTATTTATAGGAACCCAAAAGTGTTTTAAAGTGGGAGCCTAACATTAACCCTGAATAGGACGGCCTAATGAGTAGCGGCGTACGAAGTTCCACTGTATGCAAACAATATTTCCATTTCTTCATTAGGCCCATTTCCAGCTAATGACCATTAACTCTCAAAACGAATTGGCGTACTGAGATATAGAGGTCCATGCATATTATATCAGCCTACACTGGGTGAGTGAACTGTTTAGCAATGGGCCTGGTCACACCTGGGACACATGGCCGAGGGCGTACTTCACATATCCCATAAACATCTTAATCTAGTCGGGTATATAGTACTCTACTCTAATCACTGGGCTATGGGAAAAAAATAATAATAATAATAATAATAATAATAATAATAATAATAATAATAACTGTTTATTGTATGTCGATTTGTGATAACAAAAATTGAAACGGCAGTTCCCAGGGTCGGGAATGGGAAGTCTTTCCTTCCTATTTTCAGGCATATTCTGCCGAAGGACGATGGGATCCATAGGACGAGGCTAATCGTGCACACTATCCTTATAATGACGCTAACGGGAATATAATCCATACTCTCTGGCTAAGTCCAGTACTGGAAGTTTACATCCAAGATCGGCACCGTAAATCAAACGGAATATAACCGCCTTGAAATAAGTAAACTATGGATCTCATAAAATCGGTAGGGATCAATTCAGTTATGTAACGGGGAGATGTTGTCGTATCCTAGAGTATTGAAATGTTTATTAATTTCGGGTCTAATCTCCTGAAATGCGCGCAAAATTGTTCATAAGCTTGACGGTGAACTGAAACAGAAGGATGTGTACTGTTTAGCGAGTTGTCTATATAAAGGACAACTATAATTAGACCATTCCTCGTGGAATTTACATCCGTCTACGAATGTGACGCTTTCCGATCGATATAGGGGCCATTTATGATCATCAATCTGTAATCTATAAAAGGAAGATAGAGGATAAATAATTCAATAGTGAGCTCCGGTGGCCTAGCGGTTAAGCACTAGGCACTTGGTGCCAACGGTCGCAGGTTCGAACCCCGTAAGAGGTCGAAACGTTTCCAGGGATTAATTTCTCGGCTCACTACATCGTGGGTGGCTGACCGCGTTAAATGGCGCTGCCGTCTCCACTGAATTATTTAAAATAAAGGGGACGTTAAAAACCCTGAGGACGTAAAACACTCTGGCAGTGACCACCCTCAGGGTATTTCGGCTCATCTTTCCGTACTGCTCCCCTGTGAGTGGTGGGGGAGGAGGTTTCTCAACCACTCCAACATAGAGGCTGTGCTGAATAAGCGACAGCCTGGGGATTCTCCCCGAACGACAAAACCAAACAATTCAATAAGCTCGTGCTAACTGGACTACAATGAGGGAAGTCGGTTATATGAAAGTCAGCGCAATGGTTACACTAGGAGCAACCTTATCCGGAACAACGATCCGAGTCGGGGCGATGTCTATTATCGCACGTTTATTATCCGGTTTCCCTCCGAGGTTAGCCCATTATCCTTTTAGTTTTCGGCGTAGTCGGATCATATTGCGTCACGTATGCGTGCTCATCGATGGCATGCGGGTGCATCTAGCAATGAATGAGAGATCAGATGGACGAGATCAGATGGACGAGAGATCAGATTTTATCCGCTTCGTTAGAGGCTAATGATGATTGATGTTTTACGGCCACTTTTATGCGCCTGGAAGGCTAAACGGGCCGAGTGACCTCCAACGATAATGAAACGAAATCTCAGACGAAACACCTTTCAGATAGGCCCACGCCGAGATTCGAACCCAGCTGGTAGTGGTCTGTGAGCCAACGCGCTACCGTTAAACCACCCAGGCACCACATCTTCTTTAGATAACTTGGAACGTTACGTTGTTGATGTTCGGCCGTCGATGATTGAAAATCCTGGGTAATTGAATGATATTAGGAAAATATATATATATATATATATATATATATATATATATATATATATATATATATATATATATATATATATATTCTATTTGGATCAGGCACATATTCCTAAATTCACCAGTGTTTCATTTTGATTGAAACTTTCAAACTGCTAGCCTGTCTGTGGATACGGTTGATCATATCGTACATAATATATGATTAAAACATGGACTACTTTGTGCAAAATTATAAAAGGTGTAATTCAGACAATTATTAAAAACCTGTATATGATTTGTATATAAGCAAATATAATTACTTGTATTTTATCGTTAATTCTAATATTCTATACGAATTTTAATACTCATAAATTGGCATCGTTATATAACTCAATAGGACTAATATAGTTTTGGAAGCGTCTCCACGATTTAACAGCAGGCTGATAATTTTAACCTGTGAAATATCTGGCATAGATAATGGTTCAATCTCATAATTATTGTAAAACATGTAACCAATGTCAGCTTTTGTTTGGCTTCAGTTGGTCTTTTTAGTGATGCAAGTTGTAATGCTAATCGATGTTTACAATTACGGCTGACGTTAAGATGAAGTGGTCCTACAATTTGGTCAAATCATTCCAGTTCTTAAAATAAAGTATATTACAAGTAAAGCAGGGTATTATCTAGAAGATGTTATTGACAATTAATTCATCTACGGGTGACAAAGAATTTTCAATGTTTGGGTATTTTGTTCACTTAAAAGATTCCTCCCGTTCGATGGCCATCTAGTAAGTTGTTGTTTTTTTGGCAATAAACTGTATCTCGAACATGTCACCGGGATGTGGCTTGCGTCAGTTTCTTATTCTAAGCTTAATAAATTTATTTAGGATTATTTAAGATTTTGGAAATTCCACTTTATTAACGACTTTCGATTCAATTTGTATCGTCACCAACAAGAGCGGCATTTATCACCGTCGTCGTCGCCATCAGCTTATTCTGAACCACCGGAATTAGCGGCACCTAATAATTTATTTTATTAATTCACCATATTTGTTAACACTTTGTATCGCACATAATCATGTTTAAGGAAGTTGTTTAACATAAGCCACATAAACAACAAGAGTGTTAGCTTAAACAGGCTTACATCTTAAACAAGGGAATATATTTTGAACGCATTGATATGGCTAATGATGATAAAACTGCGAGAATTAATCTCATGAGATGATAAACTGATCATTATGGCTGCAGATTCTGGAGTAAGCTAACGTCGTGAGAAAAGAAATGAGGGGTTAGACCAACTGAAGCCGTTCATCGAATTCGATTCTCTTTTTGGTTAGACAGCTTTTTGTTTGGCTTCGGTTAGTCTTTTTAGTGATGAAAGTTGTAATGCTAATCGATGTTTAGTTTATACATCGGTCGATAACCTCAAACATGGAATAAATATTTTGTGTGAATTGTGGAATATCCGTCTGCCACTTGTGTGCTATTCGTAAACATTTAAATAATTATAATCTTACATAGCACCATCATCATCGTCGTAACCATTATCATCAATAACATCATCATCATCTTCATCACCATCATCATCATCAATCTATAATATGATTATCATTAATCGTGTTCATCGTTATTGATATTAATCATTAGAATATTGATAGGTATTCCAATGCTTTTAGTGTTACTGCGCCGACATTGTGGAATAAGTTGCCTAGTCATATTAGAAATTCTAAATCACTAAATGTTTTTAAAAAAACATGTTAAAACATTCCTATTTACACAATATTTTAATTGTTAGTGTACTCAGTATATTTAGTGAATTTGTTAAACATCTCTTTCTGTTTTGTACAGCGCCCCAGAACAGTGATTACCTGGCTTTGGGCGCTTTATAAATATACATTATTATTATTATTATTATGTACATCTAATCAGTTGTTCTACAGCCATTGGCTTCAATTAATATAATAATAAATATATAAACTGATTGCGTTACTTACGTCACCGACTCTATTATTAGTGATGAGAACGCATTAATTACGCCATAGTTACCATAATAAGTTAGTAATGGAAATAGATTATTTTAAACCAAATCAATACAAACGTTTAATTAAAACGATTCTACGAACGAATGACGTAAATACACGTTTTTAGAGAGAGTTGACTTTTTTCTCTGGGATGCCTTTACTTCATTTAGTTTAACATTTATTTTCCTGGTACACTAAATATTGTGCTTCTATTTATAGCACTTATTCAGACTTGAGGATTAGCCACGTCCAATACGCTCGGGTACAATATCGAAAAATATAGTTCTTTTCTCAATGTGGAAATTCAACTATATCTACTTATTCTAAGTCGAAACCACACTTAAAGTACTTACTCAAACCTATAAAGAAGGCTGGCTTTTTACTCAGTATTTGCACGAAATTTAAATTTAGGTGCTAAAATTATTCAATATTGGACAAAGATGACCATTAATCTATTGTATCAGATAAACGATACAGCATATTTGGCTGCTGATTGACGATATATTTTGACTAATACAGATCACGTCGGGTGGTTTAATTTAGTTTCTATTTATATGGCAAAAGCTAGCTAAACTGATGTTTTATGCAGTTGTCCAGTGAAATGGCAGTTGTTCATTTACGTGTAGTTACATTGCCACATCGATATGACAAAACAATATTAGCACGTGATTTAAAACGTGATTTGAGCATGATACTACCAGGGTAGAATTTGTTGTAGAACGCATGTCTAATAACACAGTCTCTACGTTGTGGCAATAGTATGCTTTGGTCTGGACTGTACCCAATAATCTGCAACAACAACGTGGGATTCTAAATACACTATAGATCGATATAATGTGATATCATGTCATAATACTGGTGTCGCATAGATTGTAGCACGAGTACTCTATATGAACCAGAAGCTATTCACTGCTTTTTCTCACCACGTAAATGTTTATAGACGATACAAAAGTACACTCGCAAAGGGAAATATATGTGTAGAAACAAAGGGAGAATAATTGCAGAGAAACCGATGTGTCCTTCCAAGCATCCTAATGCTTATAAATAAACTCCACAATCTGTCTTTTCTTCATAGTCTACACAACTTGATATACAAAACACGTTTAAACTTAACGATTTATAAACTAGGATAATTTAAGCTCGCATCAGTTAACCATCTACTGGTATTTTTCGCATTCACTTGTTCTAACAACCTTAAATTAGTAACTTCCAGGTATGTTATAGATAATTATGTACGTCCTAAACGTCAATGCCATATAAAAAGGCGAGGTGTAAATAAGTAAAGCCGTTGCTTCCAGCAACAATATTTACAAATAAAGGTGTATATGGTATTAGTGAAAATAATAAATTAATGTTCCCTATGAGATGATGATGGAATTGCAATATATTAAATTGAATATTTAATAGATACTTCTGGTAAAGACGTATTTGGAAACACTATATCAATGGAGATGTGTTGATAATTTCAATCAGCCATTTCTATATCAATGAATGTTAGAGTATATTACTTGAAATATTCATTGTATTGCTAACTGAGATTTAATACATATTACCTGATAATTCTACCTGATTATATATATACACACACACACACACACACACACACACACACACACACACACACACACACACATACAAACACACACAAACACACACAAACACACACAAACACAACACAAAACACACACAAACACACACACACACACACACACATATATATATATATATATATATATATATATATATATATATATATATATATATATATATATATATATATATATATATATATATATATATTATTGTATAAACAGCTAAATAAAGTTAAGATGCTAGAAATAAGATTTGACCGGATTTACTTGTGCTATTTAATATTGGCCAAACAAGTATTGCCTGGATGATTGAAGGAAAGCACAAAGTTCTTTCGAGAAATTGTCATTCTCATGAGTATTAACTGTGTATTTTTTTCTCCTCCACAAGTACCTATTAATTGACTGAAGATCTTTCTAATGTTGGTCTGAGCTCATGTCATGTTTTCAACTTCCATGGTGCTGTCGTTAAGATATTAATTGTTACTGCAACCTATTTATGTTTCGCTGAAAACTAAGTAGCACTTATCATGACAATCGTGGTGACCTTTGTAATTGTAGGTGTACGTTATCGTTTTAAAGGGGCCTTTATATAGTGGAGAGAATCGATTATAATTTTACATTCAACGGCGCATTAAACAAGTTATTGAGACTCATATTAGGCCATGGGTTATGAATAAACTAACTGCACCCCCACATCTTAATGAACCAATGCTTTGTTTAACATTCGGATCCTCTGAATACGAAAAGGGTATTTTAAAAGTGATAGTATGTGGATGTAACAGCTGTTATGATCATTAATAATAGAGTACCGTATAATCGCGCCGTTTAAAAGAATGATATTATATATTGCATTGTTCGAATGCGTATTTATTACTTGTTTATTGGCTATATCAATCTATATTAATATGACAGAATATAAACACGTTACTATATACAAAACTACCCAGTCCACTCGATTGCAAAACAAATCTCCATAAATTGCAATTTAAGGCTACTAATTTTGCAATATTGTCATGATAAAATTCAAATAACAAAATAAAAGTGAACAAATTACTATATTCTTAAAATATTGACACTTCTACAACCAATAAAACATATGAATAATTATATTCATTATTACTATCACTTTCATTATCAAAGTCTACAACAATAGGTCTATGTTGAAGGGTGAACGTATCATCTCTAGAAAATACCACATCGTCGTCATCACTCTCATCAATCTCCTGAACATGGTATTTAGTGTCGTCGATACGTGCCAAGAGATACATCCTTCAATTGTACCATAGTGGTTGAAATGTCTCGTTAACCTTCGTCCATCCGTTCGTTGCTGGAGCAGGGCGATATGGGTTAGCTTCCACTACCCCTTTCCAGGTGATAACTTAGTAGTACGGTCGTGGGATATGCTAATTCTTCGTCAACATCATTGGAAAGTAGAACTTTGCGTTTAGAGCAGAGATCATTGATTTTGATTACATCACAGAATCCAGTCTACTTAATCTTGGCTGTCGATACACATCTTGCGTTAGCGACTTGATGGTTGTTACTGTTCAATGTCCCTTGAATGCACTTGTCGTATCACATTCAGAATATGCATAGAGTACAATTAGTGACTTACAGTATTGGAGTGTACCAGATTCAGCAAGTTTTGTTCTATTCAATAGTATTTGACTATTTCCAGTGCCCGTACGATACAGAATTGTTGTCTTTCGGTTAATGGTATAATGCAGAAGAATGAAACATACCTGTCTGTAGACTTAATTAATTAGTCCCTTCGCCTTTGACATGCACATACAATATAAAATTCTGGTGTCAGACTATTCCCGCAGGATTGAAGTGAAACAATCGCGAATTTCTTTAATGTCTTGTATGGTTTGTTTTATGTCCACCTTCAAAGTTAGGCAGGCTAGCTTCCCTATAACATGCCACAGCTACCTAAGCAACTCTGCTTCACTCCTTGACTAACAGTTGGGTGAACTGTTAATTGTTTGTTGTCATCTTTGGCAAGAAACATTTTCCAACAACTTGGATGTTTTGTGTTTTCTCTTCTGTTAATCAGTTGTTGTTTTTTTCTGTTCATACTCGTCACTCTCCTTTAATACATTTGATTTGGTTTTAACAGTATGCGTCTGTGCCTAATATAACATCACATTCGCCATTATTTACAGTTTGCTGACAAAAGTTCATGCAACCTTTTGCAGCCAGTAGAATGTTGCATTATCACCATAAATCACCATAATTTCCTTTAATGGTGGCAACGCCTCATTGGTTGCATTGCTATTCACATAATCGGCTGATCTAATCTCGGTAGACTTTGCAAAAACGCCATCTGCGGTCGCCAAACCGAACGGGACTTGTGTCGTAGGACATCCCAATAGCTCTTCCAGATCTGTGTGGATATTGTAATCTCTTTGATAATTGGCAAATAGTTGGAACACAACATTAACCTGTTGCCTATATTGCACTACCATGTCACTGCGGTGGAGAGCCTTCTTATTTTGTTCAGGATATCGAGTATTTTCAATTTCAACCTCTTTATAAGCTGGAAAAAGGTTTTCCAGTTTCAAGACGGCTAATGGTGAGTTTTTATTAGCTGCAGCAATGGTATTTTCCAGTCTTAGAACATATCTGGTAATTGTTGTGTCATGCAGAGTGGCTCCTGAAGAGAGTATAAGGTTATTGGTCTCAATATCGAATAGGTTCTTATCTTTCTTAACTCTATTTTCTCTCATTTTGACCTCCGCTTCTCTGATATCCCGATCCTTATAATATGTACTTTTGGAAGCTCATCCTCCCATCCGCATGGCCACATTTATATATTTTGACCGAGAATGTATGGAGCGAACTCATCCTTTAACGCATTTAAGTTTGTTAACATGCCATTCACTGCTGAACCTGAAGAGTCACGCGAATTTGCGCAAGCTGCGTGAACGTCTCCTTATCGATTTGTCAACATCAGTACGGATACCTGGGATGAATGACTGTACAATCCTGAAAGGTGAAATAATAATAATAATAATAATAATAACGATAATGATCTTCCAAGAAAGATAATACCAGCTATATGGGGTCATGTAGGATACCCAGAGTTCTGCTGTTTTGCATATAGAAGGAACACGAACTTCTATGCCGAATTCTTGATAATAATCAACTAATTTCATGAGATCATCATTATTGGTTTCATGTAGCAGTAACTAAATACCAGGAAATGAGAAGAGGATCTCTGGTGTATCCTGGGTCCCATCAAAAATTGGCTAAGTAGTTCATCGTGGCATTTGTGGGACAAAAACCTCTCAAACAAATAGCTGCTCCAATGCTTAATGCAGCACATTGTGCGTATGCATTTACCCGTTCATACTGCTGGCCTGTGATAACTCCTTTAAGAGATCCCGAATTGATCAAGCCAGCTTCTAAAATAATGTCAGACAATCCCGAACATGCCATCTGTTTGCCAACCATCTTCAGAAAAGCATGGACGAGGTAGATTTGTTTTTGGTATTTTTAAGGATGAATCCAGACCAATGGATATTCCTTCATACACACTCCTAGTTCGAATATTGCCATCACAAAGTACTCTTTCACCTCCGCTTCAGCCTGTTCAATGTATGTAAGACATTCCTGAATGGTGCTCTATTCAGTGATAGATTTCGGGATGACAGGGTAGTAGTCTATAACTGTACGTTTATCTGGTACGTTCTCTGTCTGGGAGATGAATCCTGACAATCCCGCCACAAGATGCTAGTATAGAAACCGGAATAGGCCAATTAGCCATATAGTCTGACGTGTGTGTTTTATATGCTCTTTACCAATAATAATTCATCATTTGAGTTCTGCTGAATCTGAAGCTTAGGATCACTCATAACAGATACACAGCATTATGGCAATTAAACATCTGCCAGAACTAATGATCGGTGACCACTCCGAGGAAGTGTAAGTGTAGGTTCATCTAAATGAGAGGTACCATTACCGACTCGTTCTTGCAATACGATGTCGTGTGCTGTCATCGGATAAACAAAACTAAGTCAGTATAGCAAATAAACATGTATAACCTGTAACATTGCAAATCAAAACGCTCGTCGGGATTATACTGTACCTCTTGAAATTCCTTTTCACATTCAGGACATCCTAAAAGTAAAAAAGAAATGTTTTCATTAAGAAGTGCAGGTGTGCAGGTGGGTAATTCCTAGCCCGTAGCCTATATTTGATAAACTATTAGAATAGTAATAATCATAATGAAACGACAACAAAAAAAATGAAATAAAACTATAGATAAACGTCATGTATATGGCATGGCATCATATAAGAAACATGAACGATTGCGATTCGTACCAGGTATTGAGGCATACTGCGCACTATGCTAAGTGCCGTCATATCCTTTGATGTTACCAGAGTAATAGGACAACAAAGTATTAAAGTACGATTCCCTAGTTATTTAGTGGCAATCTGAGAATATTCAATGCAACTATATTGCTATGTCTATGTACTCCACGGGCTAATATTGGTGAATGGCGCTAGTATGTTGTTTAGTACGTTTATCATCATGAGCTGATGTTTTGCCGTTTGTCGGCGGCAAAATGTTTAATTTATTTGTATCTTCATTTATCGTCTTCGACAAATAATTCCATTCATTCTTCGCGCAACAAATAAAAACGAACTTTCACAGATTAGCCAATAACACGAAGCATTTAGCTAATTATTTCCAAACGTCAATCTTACCACATAACTGATGACACTAAAACAAACGAGTTTAACAAATCTTGTATGAAACTCGAGATTTAAGCTGTTTATAAATAAACTACACAATAGGGTTTAATTTACAAAAGAACATTCATTAAGACTTCAGAATACGATCCTTTGCTCGATTAATACAGCGAAACATTTATCCCATCTCTAACGTCCAGTAACTTTGACACTGAACAAAATTTACATAAGAGAAGAGCCTTTGGCTTACCCTGAGATCCTCACCACTAGTGCGGAAATACCGCACAAATACAAACATTAGTATGATACTTTCCAGAGATGATAACCATGATAATACTGATAAGTGGAACGATTCCTAGATTTTGTCCTCTTTCCTGTGAGGCTATGTAATAGCTGATTGTTTTGATCTTCAGGTTACGAGTGTCTGTTAAAGGTAGGATTCTCGAACCTACAGCGAGTGGTTATGTAAAACATGCGGGTACGGATGGACCGACCTCTCTCATACACGAGTACACTTGTACTATCCCGCATCACATTATCTAGACAGGTCATACAGTTTATAATTGATAGGACATTAAGTGGACAGGGTTTCATTAAACATAACCTTATAACAAAATACAACAGAACAACTAAAAATATAACATGATATTCTTCTACCGTTAATATATATATATATATATATATATATATATATATATATATATATATATATATATATATATTATTATATATTAACACGATAAAGAAGATACTGCATACAAAAATGGAGTGCATTTAAAATTAATATATTTTATATAAGGATGTGAAATTCTTTTTGTCGATACTTTTTTTTAAATTATGTATTATTTACATAACCACTGGTGAATTTTATATGATCAAAGTTTATGCTTCAGGAGATAACAACAAGGAAATATGTAGGTTTTTTTAGTCCAACTTTATCATTATTATATAAGGATAATTAACTCTGCATGTCCTTACAAGTTTGAATATGATGTTAAACTTTTCAGTTTACATTACATACTATTAGAGTATGATTACTGTAAGAACATTTTATTGAATCGAATATATTTCTGGGCCCAGCTTACTCATAATAGTATCTTATAACAAACTGCTTTGATAGGAAGTGAACTTATAATATATTGTCCAAGTTTAAAAATATTGATATATTGTCAGTTGCCGAAATCCCGCAATCATATTATCATTAGTAGCACTCAGAGCAGATATCCTTATATTTGGTAACCATGGAATACATTATTTAAATGCTAATAGTTATATAATATAATACAAAAAAATAAAAATAATAATAATAGTAATAATATGTAACATTTATATAGCGCCCTATTCAGCTATATAGCTGTTTTAATGCGCTTTACAGTGTTATTATTCCTGACTCAGACCTGTTCTAATCCAACACACCTCTCAACTCCCAAGGAAGTATACAACGCATGCTGCCAAAGCGTTACTCAATCACACACCGATCTCGTCAAGTCAGGTTTTTATTTACGCCTATCTGGCTTATCTTGATGTATGTATTAAAACATCACAAAAAACAAAATTTTGCCGATAAGATAGAGAGAGAGTGTGTGGACTCAATGGCCGAGACAAATGTATATAGAAAGGACATATTTCTAGTACATATGATTCCATAAATATTTCATTGATCAATAATAAAATCAAATAGTCAAAATATTATTAACTGTATTCTTCTCCTAACCAGTAAATCATTTCAATCACTTTTCTGAATTGATGGAAATTTATGGTACATTTATCAAACTGCTCAGCCCTAAATTGTAACTAATGCTGGTTGATGAATAAATCAAATTAAGGGTGAATTAGATCCAAAAAAAAAAAAACATTCATCCAAATGATTTTCTCACTCAAACATGCAAATATATTTTTTCCAGCTTCTCTTTCCATAATGATCTAAAATAGTTTGTTTTTCTCGCCAAATTTGCTAAAACAATTTCAACTAAATAGACTCATTGATAATGAATTCCTCAAGTTATTATCTCTATTCATTTCCTAATTAATTAATGATCTACAGACTTCTTCACGGATTAAAAAGTATTACATTTTGTTTTAAATCTCCAAAGCCATCAATTCTCATTCTCTGTCGAATAATGACACAGAAAAATAAAAATCGAATTTCATCAATAAAAACTAAAGCTCTAGATCTGGTTTCAGTGGTTTCCTAATAGCTTCGGTACTATGCTATATTTTCATGATCCTTTTAAACATCTTGGATATAACTTATACTATATCGAAGTATATATATATATATATATATATATATATATATATATATATATATATATATATATATATATATATATATATATATATATATATATATATATATATATATTAAAAGGCACAGGCACAGAGAATGTCGAACCCTGAATTCAATCTATAGACGTTTCTTCAGGGGATTAAATCCAGGAGTGGCGACCTTTCATGTTGATGCATTGCAATTTTGTAGTTTTTAATTTTTTTAGCACTTTATAATGTAATTAGGCATCCTCCTTCAGCTATCTTACAGAGCTTTTGATGTTTCGATTCGTGATGTTTATAAAATCATTATAATGATTTTATTAATGAAATGATTTTTCGGGTTTCTTTTATTCAGTTTATGTTATTTGTGCAATTATTTGTTATGGGTACCTTAAGATAACGACTGGCACATTTCTTTTTCGTATTTACTGTTATTCGTAGTGGATTCATTCCCTTTGATAATAGTTCGCCTTTAGAAATATTTACCTCGCTATAAAACACATCACCAGATACGTTTTTGCGTTATGAGGAATACTGAAAGCGGCAAAACACGTTCTCAAAAGAAAAAGAAAACACTACTACTTAGCCCATAAATGATGTTTGCACTGCACTGAATCCAAAATAGATTACAAGAACAAAGAAACAATAAACGGCAGAACATAATTAGAACTTGATGATGCCAGCACGAGATGAAGCCTGAATTCAAGATGTTATTTTACTGTCAACAAGCGGCCAGTTATTGAAAGAACAGACGCATCGGATACAATAATCCACCTGGACTGTATTCATTCAAGTGGAAATTAGTTGTAACGGATACAAGACACAAAAATGGCATTTGGCGCATTCTTTTCATATCTTCATCGAGGAAATGCGTCTTGGGGTTTGAGCATAAAATGTACCTGGTATCACATGCTTTATCCTGTGGGAACGAGAATGGATTTTGTGAATAGTAAATTAAATCGATCGTAATGCTATAGGTAGATTCCATTGAACAGCATTTCGCTGAAGTTTTCAGTGTTGTTTGCTTAAATCAAAGTAGGCGGAGTGACATCTCATCGTCATTAATCGAAGTGGGATCGGGTTTAAACATTCGACTAACGCCATATATCTGGTAATCGTTCTGCCACAGGACGATTGATCGAAGATAGAGGTTGATCGATAGAGGTAGAGCAAAAATAAGTGTAAAGAAATGAAATATATTAGGTAACCTTTTGAGTTCTTTGATCAGTGAAACGAAAATGAGACTCTTTGAGTTGGCTGAATATGTAACTCAAACTGAATTTCGTTATTCTTGCTGTTTGTGGTAATTCCCATGTGTGGCATCGTTAGCGATATATATAAAGCTTCTTCTATCACTCTATTTATTTTCTTATATATGATTTATGTACATATGTATATGTACACACACATGTACACATACACATATATACATACACTCACATACATGTATGTGTGTGTTTCGGTGCGCATGTGTTTCACAGCCATTTATAATTAATAAAAGTTGCTAAATGAAGTGCTTCCTCAAATGAGGATTTCTTCTTTAAAATTATTTTGTTTTTGTT
This sequence comes from Paralvinella palmiformis, assembly GCA_025642065.1. NCBI lineage: Eukaryota > Metazoa > Annelida > Polychaeta > Terebellida > Alvinellidae > Paralvinella > Paralvinella palmiformis. Next base: position 2,803 of record JAODUP010001132.1, on the reverse strand, counting down.
TTCGCCGTCTTTGGGACGAATGATCTTTGTCTGCAAATATTAAAATTTTCTAGTTGTAATTTTCTAGATGAAGCGCCAGTGCATTATCATTGCGTGATTTCACGTTATCAGATGTGAATTTAGCAAATGCAGGTGTTCCCTATGAATTAATATGGATGATGCTTAAGATCCCGATGGTTACGTAATGGTACATCTTTTCAAGGCTAAGATTCAAAACAGAGACATAGGAATATCAGCAATTAAGTATCGAATCATTTTAGGAAACCTTTGAAATAATTCATTACGATAATATGTAATATAACGAAGAAAAACACAGCCGGAGATGATTAATCAATTACCTTGGTCTTCAACAAAATATGGATTTCACGACGTATATCAGTGATTACAGATATTTTATAACATCTCTGTAGATGGCTTTTCATATCCTGAAATAAGTGTTCAAATTATGAATTTCACAGTGTACTGTTAAAATACGTTTAGTTGCACTTTATATTTTGGCTTGCATTTATGGTCTAACAGTGATCACTACCCGTTAAATATTTCAGTCTACCGTGTTTAGTTATTTTTGAATAATAGCCAAATTATCATTCCAATTCATGAACATAATTAGATTATAATTAAAATGCGAAAAAAAACTCAACGATCTATAAGAAATAATTTGACTCACATCTAACATACGACAATTACAGAAAACGATTATACTCACCTGCTAAGCTACTGAACACTACGACTAACAACAAGGGGCACCACTAGTGTACAATCAAGTGTTTGTTTTGTGTACACTAAATAAACCAGATAACATTTCCCCACCGAATTTCATAATCTATCTCTTACATATACTTAGATAAATGGAACCTAGTTTGTTAACTTTTAATTAAACTTCTAATTGTTCTATCACTAGGGGCCATCATCGAAATAGAGCCCCTAAAATGCTGATACATTTTAATTGGTGATATTATCGAAAAATCAGTGTTCGATTTATGATACGGAATAGTTTGCAATTTGTATTTTAATTTACCCCCCCCCCCCTCCCCCACAAATGGAGAGAAAATATGAGGTTTGTTATGGACACCAATTGGTAGTTAGCATTCAAGTGATCAGATATGAAATCATATGCCGACCATCTTCAGAAAAGCATGGACGAGGTAGATTTGTTTTGGGTATTTTTAAGGATGAATCCAGACCAATGGATATTCCTTCATACACACTCCTAGATCGAACATTGCCATCACAAAGTACTCTTTCACCCCCGCTTCAGCCTGTTCAGTGTATGTAAGACATTCCAGAATGGTGCTCTATTAAGTGATAGATTTCGGGATGACAGGGTAGTAGTCTATAACTGTACGTTTATCTGGTACGTTCTCTGTCTGGGAGATGAATCCTGACAATCCCGCCACAATATGCTAGTATAGAAACCGGAATAGGCCAATTAGCCATATAGTCTGACGTGTGTGTTTTATATGCTCTTTACCAATAATAATTAATCATTTGAGTCCTGCTGAATCTGAAGCTTAGGATCACTCATAACAGATACACAGCATTATGGCAATTAAAAATTTAGGTTCATCTAAATGAGAGGTACCATTACCGACTCGTTCTTGCAATACGATGTCGTGTGCTGTCATCTGATAAACAAAACTAAGTCCGTATAGCAAATAAACATGTATAACCTGTAACATTGCAAATCAAAACGCTCATCGGGATTATACGGTACCCTAATATTAATGGTCATAACAAATATTGCATCCCTATATTATGATTCTTGAAATTCCTTTTCACATTCAGGACATCCTAAAAGTAAAAAAGAAATGTTTTCATTAAGAAGTGCAGGTGTGCAGGTGGGTAATTCCTAGCCCGTAGCCTATATTTGATAAACTATTAGAATAGTAATAATCATAATGAAACGACAACAAAAAAAATGAAATAAAACTATAGATAAACGTCATGTATATGTCATGGCAGCATAAAAGAAACATGAACGATTGCGATTCGTACCAGGTATTGAGGCATACTGCGCACTATGCTAAGTGCCGTCATATCCTTTGATGTTACCAGAGTAATAGGACAACAAAGTATTAAAGTACGATTCCGTAGTTATTTAGTGGCAATCTGAGAATATTCAATACAACTATATTGCTATGTCTATGTACTCCACGGGATAATATTGGTGAATGGCGCTAGTATGTTGTTTAGTACGTTTATCATCATGAGCTGATGTTTTGCCGTTTGTCGGCGGCAAAATGTTTAATTTATTTGTATCTTCATTTATCGTCTTCGACAAATAATTCCATTCATTCTTCGCGCAACAAATAAAAACGAACTTTCACAGATTAGCCAATAGCACGAAGCATTTAGCTAATTATTTCCAAACGTCAATCTTACCACATAGCTGACTCTTGTATGAAACTCGAGATTTAAGCTGTTTATAAATAAACTACACAATAGGGTTTAATTTACAAAAGAACATTCATTAAGACTTCAGAATACGATCCTTTGCTCGATTAATACAGCGAAACATTTATCCCATCTCTGACATCCAGTAACGTTGACACTGAACCAAATTATATAAGAGAAGAGCCTTTGGCTTACCCTGAGATCCTCACCACTAGTGCGGAAATACCGCACAAATACAAACATTAGTATGATACTTTCCAGAGATGATAACCATGACAATACTAATAAGTGGAACGATTCCTAGCTTTTGTCCTCTTTCCTGACGAGGCTATGTAATAGCTGATTGTTTTGATCTTCAGGTTACGAGTGTCTGTTAAAGGTAGGATTCTCGAACCTACAGCGAGTGGTT
>JAODUP010001131.1:0-102649 GCA_025642065.1 Paralvinella palmiformis | reverse complement strand
AAACTCAACATGTTTTAATAACGACATAACTTTCTTACATTGGTGTAATAAGGAATCTGGATGGAAATAGATAAGATGTCTGGCACGGGCAATGTGCGTTTTATGGTACATAGTAAGAGGCAACAGGCACAGAGCATCAACATATCTAAACATCCTTTGAAACCTACCTCCATAAATCTAAATACAACTATACATACATTAATCTAAATATTAAATGTTCAATACCTCCACATATTGATAAATGTGTGCGTATACCTGAGCATGTGTCTGGTCTACTCATCAGCCTGTGGGAACCAGCTAATTCGCTTTTCGTACGCGACAAATATGTCACGCCCACAGGAAAGCGGCTACATGCAGGCTACGTACAAAAAGCGGAAGCACGTAAAAACATACCATTTGATACCACAGCTCGCAACAAACACGTGCGTGTGGTTCAATGGTGACTTGCTACATACATATCATAAACTATTTTGACACCACAGTTTACATTCAACAGTAATTTTACTCACTCATCTGTGAATAAACAAAACACAAACGTAGAATAAACACAAAATCTACCAGTTTGATGCCAATATTTTATATGCAGTCCTGCTTACCGGGTCCGTGGAATACTGCCACCATGTGCATCATTGACCTAAAATAGCAACAAGAAAACGTATACCACCAGTTCTGTTGAGACAGGCATACCATTATCCGAAGATAATATTAGAAGTTCATACTTTTAATTAGGGGTCTGTCATCATAGAGACACGAGCACTTATCACTTAATTGCATTTGATGCAGCCTATAATAGAAATTACGCCAGTCTTCTTATCACCCTTATCTTAGTTAGCATTCTTCTATATTCCCAATATAAACACAAGCAGCTTAAAATAGTTAAAATGTTGAACTGTTTCTGTTTGGCTGAAGATACCATAAACCCAATATATGTGATATTATACAGAGTTCGGGATACGTGGAGTAACCTTTTCTTATCGTGTATTATAGATAGGGTGGTCTTATGGACTCATATTTACCTTTTTAAAAATCAATAACTTATAAGGCTGAGGTATCGAGATACAAAATAAACAGCGCGCAATTCAATCCAATTGATGCGGAAAAATATCCTTTATTCTTCTCGGTATTTGGCGGCATACCGAGTCAAATGTCTTCGGTAAGTCGCACATAATCACTGCATTTCTCATTTTGAGCCCATACTCTCTAGACGGGTGTTTCTTAAAATATTTCAGTGTCATTCACCATCGAGTCTTTATCACAATATTTCATTAATCAACGACAATATTTGCTTATATGTTGGTACTTTTCGTCATATTCTCTCCCATATTGTTTTCCACAATTCACTTTGTCGCTTGAGCAAAAATCATGCATTAATCCATCTCTTGCCTAAGCGTTTATTTTATTCGAATTTGGTTAACATCCAACAAATATGTGAAGAGATTGCTAAATAAATTAATAAGGAAAACTATTAGCTTTTTTATAGCTTACATAAATTAAAGTTAGTAAACAAGTCTTCGATCCTCCAGTGTTGCCATTTATAACTAAAAGGTTATATTACAGGTAAATCTGTAAAATAACCTGCAATTAGGAAATTAGAAAGCTGTAGTTATAGAGAATAAATTTAAATTCCAGGTCATCTAGCATTAAAAATTAATAAAAGCTTATTTACTACCTTAATGGCAATAACATTTTTAAGTATATACAAATATAATTGCCAAAAACTATTTTTAGTTCTATAGTCTCAGTTCATCAATGTTTATAATGTAGGTTATTGATATTTAGATACTAGTCAGGTCTCTCATCTCTCACTTTCTCCCTGAACTTTGAAAGTTTTTCTTCCATCATGTTTTATCGAAGACATGGATTCTTTTTTAAACCTAACATATGAGTAGGCATGAAACATCTTTAGGGATAATCAAGTATGGCACGAATTACTTGGTGGTATTGGCGTTACGACAACACGATAAGACAGATACTTTTCATCAGGCGAGTTAATATGGGTTCCGGATCGTATGGATTAACTTGATAGATACCTGTTGAATTCCGGATTGTGTTGCTGTTTTTTTTTCTTCTGCAGATTTGATTTTTTCTTCAAACGTTATTTTCATCTGTCTGTACGTGGCACTCTGTAATTAAATGATACCCCCCCCCCGTCAGGGTTCGAACCTCATTGTTATCTGTATTGGTGGGATGTTTACCTTGAAAGCTGTCCGTCGACCATATATCTCAGGTGTTCAGTGGTGAGGCTAAGCAAAATACTCAGTCGCCTATTTATCTGAGGTGTGTCCAATCTAACATTGTGTCCTCTGTTCTCCAATTTATGTCAGTATTAAGTTGACCTAATTCAGATAACAAGCTATTTATAGCTTCTATTGATTCTCCTGCCAGCGCTAGCTTGCTCTTCTTAAATTCGACAATGTGTAGCATCTGGATGAATTATGGATAGTTTGGTATCATAACCCTTGTGGTGTGGAATTTACGAGTCTTTATAGCTGTAGTTTATAAGCATCCACCAAATTTTCGGTGGGATCTCAGGTACTCAATGATGTAGCATCCTACGTATTCAGTAGTGTATTCAGTAGTGCGTTTAATGGTGTATCCAATACCGTATTCAACACAGCATCATATTTATTAAACAGCGCGGAAAAGAATCATATAGCGTGAAGGAAGCCATCAGTACTTCTGTTTACAGTAGGTTTACTGTATCTCACCACCTTATGTGACAGGAGAATATCCAATGTAATTTGACAGTAACATGATCTGTAAACAACCTTCTAGTATGATCATGATGTAGTAGATCTGTAGATAATATGCTAACGGTGTACATTTAGTTTCCTCTCACGTGATGAGTGTATACAATTTATGACCATTGGTGTGAGTTGATTTGTTAGCATTCTCTTGGCGAATTCGTGTTTCCAAGAACCAATAAACTGAAGCGAATCCCTTATTTGTGCGATTATAGATATGAATTTCATATTAATACCAACTATTCGTATTTTCATCAAATTGAGCGTAATTTTTAGATAAAAAACCGTTCGATTTATAAAAGATAGCGGTATAATTCTTTTTTTTTCCTTTAAATGTGACTGTCGAAATTTACCGGTTTGTCTGAAGTGAATTCCAGTTAGTTTCACTGACATATTTTAATTGGCTCCTTGTTCGTACTTTAGCTGCTAGCACTCCGATAGCATTAAAAACTCCTCTTGTGTACACAGGCCGATTTGATGGCAAACAGGTCCCATAAATGATCCGATCAAAATACCACTTATTCCTCCGAGATTTCAACTAAATCTCTGTAAAATTCCCTAGAATACGTCGATGAACACCAAATTAGTCATAAATTGCAAAACAACATATGTTTCAACTTTGCGTAGAATCCGTGTTGAGAGGAGGGTGGTTCTAGGTGTTTTTGCGATGTTTTCCTTATTTTCTGTAACTGACATGAATTCCGACAAACGGTTGTCTTGGATAAACTCATTAGTGTTTGCACCTGTTCAACTATCATCTGGTATTTACCTAAAATCGTTAAAGGTTTGGCGATTCGGTGTTTTTTTTAAATATGGATATATTACAACTGATATCAACTTTTGGTGGAATACACTAGTGTCCCTCATTTGTTTAGGAGAACTCCAAATTATTAAATGGAATTCCCATGCGGCTTCAGTTTGTGGGGTGTTTCATCAGATAGTACACGTTATGATTTGGCCGTTACATTGTTTCGTAATCGTGTGTTATCTCTCGGCCATATGTCCCGAATAATACCAGTTGCTATACTAAACAAATCGATCACATCTCATCTATTGAATACTGTAGCATCCTAGAAATTCGGTAGTGTATTCAATAGTTCATTCAACAGTGCACCCAATGCGGGTTTCATATGGGTCGGACAAGTTCACGGTGTAAGCGGGTACCACGGATATCCCCAATATCTTTGGTGTCGGTGATGGGCAAATATATATATGACATTGCGGTTGTAGTGTGTCCATGGGTAGAAGATATTTTGTTTTATGGCTAGGGCTATATATATATATATATATATATATATATATATATATAGAGAGAGAGAGAGAGAGAGAGAGAGAGAGAATATGTGTGTGTGTGTGTGTGTGTGTGTGTGTGTGTGTGTGTGTGTGTGTGTGTGTGTGTGTGTGTGTGTGTGTGTGTGTGTGTGTGTGTGGTGCGTGCGTGCGTGCGTGTGTCTGTTAGAGCCCTGCACAGGTTGGGTTGACCCGTTCGGGTTAACCCAACCCATACTCGTGGTTCGTGTTGGGCGGGCTAAAACCTTTCTTCGGGTTACGGGTTTGGGTTTAAGTCTTGTGGGTTAGGTTGCGTTCGGGTTGTTGTCTTGTGGCCTGGGTTGTGTATGGGTTGCTTGAAAGAAAAAGGATTTTATATATTTTTAAATCCAAATTTTGTTCATCCACCTCCCTTTATTCAGCCACCGCCAAAGCTTACGCAATACGAATACGATACATTGCCATATAAATAACCTCCGCTATTATCGCCACATACTGACCATGAAATGTTTCTGGTAATCTGTGAATTGATTGACCAGCTGTCAAGGTCATTAGGTGGCGATGATGACGGCGTTGATAGTATGACCAGTGATATATTAAATAAAGTGATAGTTGGGGTTAACAAAAGATCAAAAGCCACTTGTAATTAACCATCCACAAGGCTGACTATCGAATATGCCCCACTTCAAAGCCACCCAACACAAAGAACACTTTCATCCGGATCCCAAAGTTGGCATAAAAGCGAGATTATATATTAATAGGTTAGATATATATAGCATTCACCGCTCACGGAATTGGTCCAGTGTGTGTTTATTCAGCTAACAAACAAATTTCCAGTTTGAACAGTTCAAAATGAACCTGTTATAATAGCAGTAGGTAGTTAGTGTCTGGGACGCTACAGGGAGGTGCTGTATTGGTATTGTTGTTAATTAGTAAGTAGTTTGACTGCTTATACATGTTTACGTGTACTCCTAATCGTTGTCTTAAAGTGCTATCAAGCAACACATATCTTGTTATATAAGATATGAGGTAAACTAAGTTAGTAACACAGCCTTCTTTCATTGTTGATACATGCGCCGGGAAATTTGTTACTATTGGATATTAGTACATATTGTGTTTTATTGAAGACATTTAATGTATTCTAAATGTATTGTAACTAAATAGTCACTATAAGACACTACAATATTTTAATATAAAGATATAAAATAAGTTATAGTAAATTGAGTTTGTTTTTCAGTAAATTATCTTAATAACAGGATTTTTTTATGTTTAGGGTTCGGACTCCTTTCTTGGGTTGGGTACGGGTTATAGTCTTGCGGGTTGGGTTGGGAATGGATTCAATATAAATTTTAGTATGGATTCGGGTTGGGTTCGGGTTGAGTTGTTTGGGTTGGATTGAGTGAATAGTTCCTGGTTGGGTCGGGTATGGGTTCATCTTTCCAACCCGTGTGTGTGTGTGCGCGCGCGCGGTGTGTGTGTGTGTGTGTGAGAGAGAGAGAGAGAGAGTGTGTGTGTGTGTGTGTGTGTGTGTGTGTGTGTATGTGTGTGTAAGAGAGAGAGAGAGAGAGAGAGAGAGAGAGAGAGAGAGTATATAATTGATAGCGTATTTATTTGTATCTAAATGGTTAATAACTTATGAGTAGTTTACCATCGTCGATGAAAAACAAATATAACAACAATTATCGTTTGTTTACTTGTTTGGTCTGTGTCAATAGATGTATAAACAATTAAAATACCTTTGTTTGTATGTTAGTTAGTTTGTTTGTTTGTTTGTTTGTTTACCTCGAATTGGTCCACTTCGTGTTTACAGCCTACAGTTTGGACGAACATCTGACAACTGAATCCGCAACAAGGGCAACAATTCAGTACACCATCTGATCAAAGGTAGTCTTGTCCATCGAACAATTAACAGTCCAATAAACTGATCAGTCCACTTGATATATATACAAATATTAGTCCAGTGGACAACCCGGTTGTTTTTAGGAGAACAACAAGATCTTCCCATGTTCTCCATTTAGACAAAAAAATACCTTATCATCTGGAAACAGCGATAATGGATGATTATGTGAGGCAGGTGGCTCAGAGAAGAAACCATATTTTAATCAAAACGAAAGAACATTTGCACGTCCAGTTAATATGTAAAGTTTCTCGAAATTGTGTATCAGAAATGGGACTCAGACTATAATAAAACCCATAAGACACTAGATAACAATATAATTAACGATTAAAGGCATCCGAACCAATCCATCTCATCATTAACGACAATAACATACGCCCGATAGAGGGCATAGAAACAGTCTTTGGGTACAATTACGACAGCAAAGAGGGCGCCACTTGTTTATATGAAGATCGTCGATGTTGTTGACCTGGATGGATTAAAACACAGAGTCATATTAGAGAATTCTTTCTTAATAAAATACTGAATACTAAAAATGGAATAAATATTTTGGGAGTATTTAAAATACGAAGTTATTTTACACTAGCTATATACTTGTTTGGCTTGATGTTCGAAATAGATGCCATTAATATTTTTTTAATATTTCTGTTGTTAAGTCCGATTTTTTATCAGTGAACTAAATATTCCTCTTTTGGGGTCAGTTAATGCACCCCATTAATAACCGCTAACGGTAAGTCAGGTGTATGAATATCAGTATTTGGTCAGATAAAAAAATAACTATATAAAAATAATAATAATAATAACAGTACTGGTGAATTCAACAGGACTCGTCTTGAGGCAGCCCATTTAGAAACCAAACACAGACTGGGTGTGTCTCAAGTTTTATGTCACTATGTATAAGCTGTTTAATAGGCATTTTTTATAAACAGATTATTAGAACGTAAACAGCATTTTGCTGAGCCGCGAACTGCCTTTGAAAATGAAGTGTACACGTAATGGCTATGCCGTAACATATGTCAACCTATTCCATCTGGAGAGGATTATCCGATCCTTGTGCATTTTGATGTCGGAGCAAATGACCTTTGTTTCTTTCATCATCCAAACTAGAACTTGAGGAAGCTTAATGGCTCTCCTCCAATAATTTATAATATTTCTTAATATATCCCATGTCGTGTATAGTCCACAAATATTATTGTGAAATTTAGGGTTACTTTTATAAGCATCATACATTTTTTTCATAATATCCGAAAATGAAATGCCTATCTAATAATAATCTATAAATGACATGACACATGGATATCTCTCTGAAAGATTATCCGGTAGAAAGTAAATCCCAAAACTCAGGTCATCAAGTCAATTACTCGCACACCTATATATGTCTCCCGGCTCAAGTTATTAGACGATTGTGGGTTTAATATAACAGCTCCTACTTTGTGGAACTGTTTGATTACAAGTTCATCTTCCCGTTAAAATGTTAAAGTTGTTAGAAAAACTCACCTATTTCATTGCTGTATAACTTTATATAACTTTATATAGCTTTCAAATAGCTCGTGACGAAGTGTCAGTTTCCGTATCTCTAGAAAATATCATATTTGTTTTACTCCGAGAGCGTCCGGTAGTGGCAGCTGAAACATCACACAAAACATGGGTAACGTGAAGATTCGATTCCGTGACCCGGAGGTTTAGAGTGTAGCAGTCTCGGAAGTGTGCACGTTTAAGTCCAAATGGCCGTCTTAATGCGATTCTTTGGGAATTGTCCCCTAACTTCAAAATATACAATTTCTTATTAGCAATGTAGATAAGATTAATTATAGCCAATGTTATATTTTAAGTTTATCAAATGTAGATGTTGCTGTTTTACGGCAACTTTGGGGCAAAGGGTAGGCTAAATTGGCCGAGCGACATCTAAAGGTAATGAGAGGGATTGAAAGATGAAACACCCTTATGACATAGCCTGGCCTAGGTTTGAACCCAAGTGCTATAGATATGTGGCCAACCGCGCTACCAGTTAGGCCAATTCTCCCAAGACATTTAATTTATGTATAATTTGAAATATATATGAGATAAAGTGACTAATAATTATACGATATAAATATCAGGTCATATATAGGAGTCATTTCTAGCAATATGGATACCATAAATATTATTAAATTTTGAGTGTATGATTGTAATAAAATATAAATGTTGATAATTTACAGCCATTACGGTAGACTAAACGGGCCGAAAACCCCCCAAGAGTAATACAAAGATGGTAAAGATGAAACACCCTTCACACATAGAACAGGCGGGATTTGAACCCAGCTGCTAGGTATTTCTAGTCAACCGCGATACTAGTTAGACAACGGAGACGTCTCTATCTGAATAAACAACTATTATTAATAGATACATCAGTAAATATTGTTATTATATATCCGAGGGTATATATGGAGCTTTAACGCGTGGGATTTCTGTGTTTTAGGTCAATTATTAAAGAGCGTTGTCATAACAACAAGAGTAAACATTATGTCATGTTCATATATAATAATGATAATAAAGACTAAGTTTATTCCAGCATTGCTCGTATCCTGTCATTTTAGTTATAGAATTATCAACATCATTATCGTGGTCATCATTATGTTTGAGGTTGTTATTTTCGTTTTCTTTGTTGTTATTGACATTGTTGTTATCGTCGTCTTCATTGTTGTTGTTGTTGTTGTTGTTGTTGTTTCACTGCATGTTATACTATAATCATCGTCCATTATATTTTACCATTTAACAACAAATTTTAACAAAACTTATCATAGTATTGACAATAAAGACAAATACATTATCTTTCCCCTGAAATATCTGTTCTCATTTGATTAAACATTTGATAAATATACATTTATATTTGACATCAAATTCATAATGTTACGTTTTCATTTCTTTTAATCTCACCTTATTTTAAAATTGTCTCCTCGTAGTCATTATATATCACACGACGGAATTGAATTAACAGGAGGATGTAGGAAATGGATGATTCGTGTAAAGGTTGTATTAGTTAATAGCCATTTATAACAAACACCATACATCAACCCACTCAAGACCGCCCCATGTTCCAGAGAACATTTTCCTGGACCTAATCCCCGCTTCTTCCGTTCATAAATGACTTCATATAAACAAATATCATCTCGTGGTGAGCCAGCAATAAACATTCTAGAATACACACACTCATCTCATGCGGTGAATATGAGGGATCGTGACAACCCGCCGTTAAGACATGGATAACAGCCGTGATAGCGCAGTTAGCTAGAGCATATGACTTGTAGCCCAACGGTCCCGGGTTCGAGGCTCAGTGAGCTGCAATGCACAGTCATGTGGCGACTGGTTCACTCATCAATATAAAAAATGAGTACCTGACAGGACGCGATGGCTATGTGTTTGCGCCTATAATGGCAGCATGCTTTGTATGCTTCCTTGGGAGTTGATATATGTGCTAGGTGGAAACAGGTCCGAGTCAGGCATAATAATATTGTAAATAATTGTGTAATGGGCCTTAGAGGAGCTTCTAGCTGAATAGGGCGCTATATAAATATCACATATTATTATTATTATATTATAACATTATTTGGTGGTCCTACAATGGGCATCACGGAATCTGGGTGCAGATAATCCATTTAGGAAGTTATATCCACAAAACTCGATGTTTCATCAGTGCGGTTCCGATTTAATGGTCCCTTGGATGTTGCCGTGTGACAAGCAATCCTGAATAGCCTTAAACGTGACATCAACAAATTTCCAATTCATTATATATTTATGTCAAATAAAAGGTTATGCTGATATCAAGTTGATTTGTTTTAATTTATTGTGCTGCTTAGTGCTATAAGACCGTAAGCCACCCACTTTTCTTCTGCTTGATATGGATCTTACATAAAGGGGAAATTTCGTATTTGATGGTGTATGAATCAAAATCAGACTTAATTCTTAAACAGTCACGACGTTCGTTTTACTCTAAATTAAAAATATGAACCACTGTCATCTTTAATAATAATAAACTTATAAAGCACCAATATCCTAGCACCTAGTATAGGGGATAGACAAGCTCATAGTCCAAGTACAATAGAAAATTCATCAACAAATGATCGGATATTGATGAAACCTTATCAGATATAAGACAGTCTGAAAAGATGCGTTTTCAATTGGTGACGGAAAGACCAATGCTATTTGATGACGTTCTGGGAGTGAGTTCCAACTGAAAAAGCACGAGTCCCAGCATGAGTTTTAACCCTGGGAACAGACAACAAGTGAAAACCAGAAGAACGGATCTCTCTTGGCTTGAGGTGAAAGAAAGCATAGAAAATAGATATGAAGGTTCTCCAGAAGAAAGAGTTTGAGAGGCAATAGTGCAGAGTTTGAAAATGATGCGAGATTGAACAGAGAGCCAGTGAAGAGATTTCAGAAGTGGGACCGAATGGGAAAACCTAGGAGACCGTGTGATAACCCTAGGTAAGTAGTTTTGAACACATTGAAGTTTTAGAATATCCTTAGATGCAATGTTATAAAGAAGATAGTTGCATTAATAAAGTCTACTAGTAATGAATGATGTAGTAATGGATTTGGTGACTGAAATATAGCGACGATAACGACGAAGGTCACGAATATGATAGATGATGATTGATGTTTTACGGCCACTTTTGTACACAAGGTAGGCTAAATGGGCCGAGCGACTTCCAAAGGTAATGAGACGAAGTGAAAGATGAAACAACCTTCAGATATGACCACGCCGAGATTCGAACAAGGGTGTTAGTGGTCTGTGGTCCAACACGCTACCACTAGACCTCAGAGGCGCGCTGCGAATATGGAAATAATTGGGTATCACAACACTGGCATTGCTTTATATATATATATATATATATATATATATATTGATTTTGATATATATTTAGAAAACAATAAATCAAAGCAGTGAGTGGTCTGAGTTTGGATCAGTTTGTAAACAAACGCAGATGTCAAAGCACATATACCAAGTTTTTTTATATGTGGTTAATACACATTGTGACCTTTGTTTTACCTATATACGCAACTGCCATGATAATAAAAACAGATTACTATAATATAGATTTAATCAAGTTAACAATGCGAATGTATGTATAGGTCTGCTTTCGTAAACTTTTCTCACGGGATGGATACATATACCAACATTTGACATATAGATGTATAATTCGCGCGCGTACTCACACACAAGACACACGCACACACTAAAAAATGTTTAATTCTAACAAACTAATCGATCAATTTAATGACATTTATCAGTGTGGCTTACACTAGGTTGATGTCCAACCTTATCCTGTGATATGCATGGTGTTTTCATATGTTAGAAAACGATACAGCAATATGTTGTTATATCAGCGCCTTATATTTGTGACAGTTATCGTCCTAGTCATTTTGATCATCCGTACGAAAACCAAAATGAAGCCGCCTAGTTCTCACCACGTGACCTCATTGCCGCATCCAACGGGAAGACATCGTCACGACTCTTCGGAGAGGTGGAAATCACCCGTCCTACCAGATCGCATCCAAAATCTCGACCAACGCGATCCCGAACTGATAGACCACATCCGGAATTACTGGATCATTCCGCCGCAACCGGGTCGGATAAATCTTAACCCCGCGACGTATAAGAAAAACAAACGGTACGATTTTTCCGAGCAAGGACAAGTCCAAGCCGTCTTGGAAATGCTCGACGACAGACGAGATGGCTTCTTCGTGGAATGTGGGGCGGCTGATGGGCAACGAAACTCAAATTCTCTCTACTTAGAACTCTTCATGAACTGGACCGGCTTACTGATCGAACCCGACCCGAACTTCTTCGCCGAGCTCCTGAGTAAAAATCGTCACGCCTACTCGATTAATACGTGTCTCAGTCCCACTAGTAAGCCATTGGTGGCCAATTTTACCACTGCCGGCATTTCCGGTGGTATCAGCGATTTGATACCGAACGGCCAAAGAAAGCGATATAACATGGATCAGCGTACACCAATCAAAGTGCAATGCTTTCCACTGTATTCTATACTCGAGGCGCTTCGTGTCTCGCACGTGGATTACTTCAGTCTGGATATAGAGGGAGCCGAGGTCGACGTGTTGGAAACATTCCCTCACGCCAACGTGACTTTTGACGTAATCAGCGTCGAAAAAAGATTGATAGATGACGAATTAGGAACCGCAAAGAAGGAAAAACGGATCATAGACCTTCTTTCGCCTTACGGATACAAATTAATTAAAAGGCTAAAATTTGATATCATGCTTCAGAGGCGTAGCTTTCAGTGAGATTCATTCACTAAAATGACGACATGACGTCGTTTATTGATCCTTATAGGGTTTTATTATAAAACATTAACCATCAACTATTTGTCGCATTTTAAATATTTATATTGAAGGGGAAAAACAGGACATCGTCTAAAAAAGTGTATTTTAAACGGTTAATAATGCTTGACATTTTATTGGCCAATGTAAATTCTCCTTTTGCATTCTTCATAAGAAATGGACTTATTCCAATTTCATTACTAACATTTTTCATAAACCATCAAAAAGGTACTGTCGGTGGGTCACAGAATGCATGTATCTGTTGTTCATTCACGATTTCAATCCTGAAACTTTGATTACAGCACATCATAAGATAGTATCGCAAATTAAGCTTTAGATGAGGAACCGTATGAAGTGTTTGCAATATAAGTGCAGCGTATAGCTTTACTAGTTCGTGTTCAATTTAATAAATTTATTGACAACATGTGAGAATTAATTAATATATTGTCGATATTATACCGTTGTTTGATATTGATGTGCTATGTATTGATCACCGATTTCAGACATCTGTTTCAACGGGATCTATGTTGATCATGCTTTTTGCATTGTGTGTGTGTGTTTTATGTTACATATAATAAAGGCGTTGGCTCCGGTTTTCGTGATGTCTATAATTCTTACAGAATTATGACCAAACGACCATTACCTAAATAGAAAACAAATTATATATATTAGTACATATATAACCCAGCTATAACTGGAAATAAAGCATATATATCAGTACATATAATATCTATTATGATAATAATTCTAATACCTCCGACAACAGCAGAAATAATAGTATTTTCACTCAGCCCCATATAGAGAGGCACAGGCACAGAATATCAACATATCTAAACATCATTTGAGACCACTTCTTCCACAAATCTAAATCTAAATAAAACTATACGTACATCAATCTAAATATAACATGTTCTATACTTCCACATATCGATATTTATATGCGTAGATATATACTCGCCTTTCGTAAGCCACAAATATGTCACGCCCACAAGTACCATTTGACACCACATCTCGCAGATTACAACGCGTACGTGTGGTTGAATAGTAAGTTAACATATATACAAGATAAATATGTTGATCCCACAGTTTACATTCAGCAGTAATTTGTTGTGGCTCAAAGGTAGCCAATATATAAAATATTTCGATACCACAGATGCTGATCTCAGTTCCATTCTTGGTTCAAATAGCTAAACAAATCTTACCTAAACCAACCATACGGACAGAGGTCGACACGTTCAGCGTCGCCAAGTTGTTGTATGTTCGGGTTTATAGGCTCTCGGCGCCCCAACAAACATCACAAAGTTGTTACCCAATTAGGATGAAAACGTATGCATTTTATGAGCTCTCGGCCCGCTACCCAACATAACAGTTTCAGTTGAACACACAACAAAGGTGTGTCCTGTACACTACCGGTGTCGCCAAGTTGATAACCGATCAAGATGAAAATGTGTGCCTTTCGTGAACTCTCGGCCCGCTACCCAACATAACAGTTTCAGTTGAACGCCAAGGTATTTTGTTTCAAGCTGTAACTATTTTGTCTGTGTGTGTGTTTAGAATAAATATATATATATATATATATATAGTGGCTCTGGCACGTATTTTGGATCGTAATTCCGGATCACCATAAGAAACAATATATCCACATGATCAACTGTATAAATCTAAGCGAATTCTGTATTGTTTCTTGTGTGTGTATATAACGGCCTACGTCACATGAAAATTAGCCTACAAATCATCCCAAACTATTTATTTTCTACTTGTTGATAAATGTTTATTTACGATAACCGGGTGGCCTTAACTTTCAGTGCAAGGTGTGTTCTTTAGGTTTGTATACGAATCAAAACTGCCTGCAAAATATGTAGCGTGTGTTGTTATCTTTTCAAATTGCATACACGAATATTGCGCACATAAATCAAAACTATTTCATCATGGACATATTGGATATATATATATATATATATATATATATATGTGTGTGTGTTTGTGTGTGTGTGTATATAGACATTTGCAAAGAATAATGTTACAGTGTTGTTGTTTATTAATTATAAAATCATGGTTATACAATAATCCAGCCTTTTTATACTACCATTGATACGATCACCTTGTCAGAATTATAATGTCAAAGTTGGTTAGAAGTATGCGTGTAATAGTTACTAATTCTCCCACCAAGCGATATTATCGCTCAACCACAGCAATTTGACTTCTGGCCAATCTCAATAGACCAGAAAATATGGCATTGTTGTCGTAAGGATCTAATGTAATGTTTACGCATTTCTAGCGTTCACTTTTGTGGTTTCCGCGTAGTTTCTACCCAATATTTCCACTTGGAAACAACGAGGTTAGAAATGACATGGAAAAGACTTTAAAACTGTAAAAACAGCGTGAAACAATACATCAAACTTAAAGCCACATAATTTCACGATAAACTTTGTATGTAATGCTCGTTGGATATATATATATATATATATATAGAGAGAGAGAGGGGGGGGGGAGAGAGAGAGAGAGAGAGAACAACAAACATTATAATTTCAGAAGTCAGCATCTTCTGTTGAGAGGATAACTCAATTTTCATGTACCAGTTGTTACTGAGCATTGAAGTCATGAAGCGATTATTACTATCCAGAGACTACACAATCTAGATGAATATCACACTTAACCTAATATGGATCAGTCGCATAGATTTTTAATTACTGCGTGAATGTTGGGTATATGATGTGTTCATTGTCTCATTATCTTATCGAATGACCGACTAACTGACTGTCTGGCTAACTGACTGACTGTCTGTCTCTCTACCTAACTGACTGACTGACTGACTGTCTAACTGACTGTTTGTCTTTCTGTCTGACTGACTGTCTAGTTGACTGAATGACTGACCCACTCACTAACTGACTGACTGTCTAGCTGACTGACTGACTGACTGACTGATTAAATTAATTAATTATTATCACGATGTTTGTATCATTTCGTGGACACAAATGTTGAGCATGCAGAATGTAGCAAGGGGACATGCCTGACGTATATCAAATAATGGCCTTCAACCACAGCGCACAAAATAATACTTTGGTTTCGTACACATTGATTACTTAATTACGGGGATAACCGCTGAACAAAGATAATTGCTTCACGTAACTGATTGGATAAACCGCGAGCTAATTAGTGGCACGAAAACATCTATCCGTTGAGCTCTTCTCTTCCGCATTGTCAGATAAATGTTGACATCTTCTATAACAACGAACTTCTAAATGTAAGCAGCAGCAGCAACTATGGTACGAAATTGGATCTTCTGGTTATTGGTGGAAATTTTAATTATTTTTCTGGTTGTGAACTTCTATAAACACGAAATACGATACAGCGACGACAAGCGAATTTCCTCGCGAACGGCGAGTGATCCAGACCAGGAATGGCGGAGGACGTCCGATCCACGGACGCTACCGGATCGCCTCCAGAACCTCGACCAGCGAGATCCGGAGCTCGTTGAGCACATCCGCCGTCACTGGATCGAACCACCATCCGCCGGAAGACTCCACCTGGACCCGAAGGTGTCCATCACCCGCCATCCGGACTTCACCGAACAAGGTCAAGTGGACGCCGTCCTGGAGCTACTCCACAACCGACGGGATGGCTTCTTTGTCGAGTGCGGAGCGGCCGACGGCCAGCTCAAGTCGAACTCGCTCTACCTGGAGCTGTTCATGAACTGGACGGGGCTGCTGATCGAAGCCGACCGTCGACTCTTCGACAAGATAAGGACCAAGAGTCGTCACGCATACCTGGTCAATGCCTGTCTCAGTCCCGTCGCCCACTCGGCGATCATGAACTTCACCGCGATTCGGGACGCCGGTGGCCTAAACGAATTGATATCCGAGGGACAGAAGGATCGTTACAACATCGATGCTAAAGTGTCGACCCCAATCCAGTGTTTGCCCTTGTATTCCATACTTTCCGCAATCGGAGTCTCGCACGTCGACTATTTTAGTCTGGACGTGGAGGGGGCCGAAATCGACGTGCTGAAAACGATCCCGTTTGATGAAGTCAGAATCGACGTGGTGAGCGTCGAGAAGCGGATTATCGGCGACAAGGTGGGCACCGACGAAAAGGAAGAGGCTGTTGTATCGCTTCTATCGGGATACGGCTATAATTTGACCAACAAAATGCGACTTGATATAATGCTAGCCAGGAAGGACGTTTGAGGTGTAACTGCCAGATGCTGAAACGAAGATCTATTTGGACAGGTTGAAATTATAAATTATTGCCACACAAATAACTCGGCACATTGTGGAGAGTTCAATGCGACAATGGGCTTTAAAAATAAATAATTTTTCAAGAAAGGAATATGTTTTGCGCGTTCATATATATTATGGGGTTAGTGTCAACCGGGTTAATTAGCTTTGCCCAATATAGGGTGACTCGTATTACATCGCTAAAACATGGAATCTGCTCAACATCAGATCTCAAAGCCATTGTAAAGATGGACAATATTACAACTTCCTCCATCACAGTTCATCTATTTCTGGTTCTTTAGTTTGAAGTTGTTACTCAGCCTAACTACCGCACAGTCACACAGAATACGGCAGCAGGAGTGGCATCCACAATCTGGAAGAGTTTTGATAACCCGTTTAAGAATTATGGTCAATGTCCCATCGTGATATCCCGACATAACTAAACCTGGTAAAATAGCCTACTGTTATAAATGATACCAGGGACTAATAATTTACTCGTTCCTTAATAGGTAAGTTTGTTGATTGATCGGAATATATTAGTTTTAATAATAAGAGTAATAATAATAATAATGTATATTTAATAAAGCGCCCTTATTAGCAGAAACCATTCAAAGGCGTTGCACACATAATATGTAATATAATAATATCCTAAATATTATATCCGTAAACGCTGTAATGATTTAAAAGATAATAATTATTTAACTGTGAAAACGACCTTGAAAAGGTGTGTTTTAGAAGAGATTAAACATTTCAAGAGACGACGCATTTCTAATATCTGCCGGCAACCTATTCAAAAAAGTGGGGGCTACAATATTAACCGCACAATCACCATATGACTACAGTCAGAATCCGTTATTCCGGACATCGTTTATCCGACAAATCCACCATCCGACACATTATTGTCAGTGATGGACTTAGCTCCATTATAAATGGCTCTTTAATCCGATAAAATCGTGTTCCGCATTCCGACACTTCATTTCGTCAGCAGAATGTGATATTTCAATGTAAAATGACTTCGATAAACCGACAACATGAAAATGTTGCCAAATATTTCTGCTGGTTCAGTGATGCAAGACACACCTATATGTTGTCAGTAATTGTTCATTAACCTGCCCACCAGCAATAATTGCTGTATCGTAACCAATTCCAACCATCCTCGACCATACACACCTACACATTGCCTGTGACTATCTAATAGCCAATCATAATCATTCATGGCTAATTAAAAACCTAAATGTTTGATATTTCCAATGAGCAGATCATGAATTAAAATGATCAGTGGCTTCAATGCCATTTAGTATCTTGCGCACGGTTATTGAATATTGGTTTAAATACGGAGGTATATATATATATATATATATATATATATATATATATATATATATGATTTAAAAATGTGTGACAGAGTTTACCGTATGTACGAACTCGATATTCCTTGTCGGATTAACGGATTCTGACAGTATATATATATATATATATATATATATATATATATATATATATAAATAACTCTTGTAGAGACCATACATACAGTCTCAGAAATCACGATTATTAATCAAATAATTTCCACATAATTACATAATTAAATTGAAACTCACATCTAAACATGATAATAGAATAATTCATATTAATTTGTGGTTGTCATTCTCTGTGCGTGTATGGCATTTATTGTTCTGTCTGTGTCTGCCCATCTGCCGATTGGTGTGCATGGGCGTTCGTGTGTGTGTGTGTGTTCATTCTCTTTAAATATTGTGTTATCTACAATGAGATTTGATGGATGTCATACAGGTTAAAGGATAATGGTGGTAATATCAGTGCTAACTTCATCTTTTTTTCTTAGACAATAATTTAAAACATAATATAGTAGATCTGACTCTTACGAGGCCATTACAAATCATGGTGCGCGTGTAATCAAGCAATCACCAATTATTAAAAGACGTAAACAAAATATAAATAAATCAGTGATTATTTCCTCATCTATAAACTCATTGATTAATCGATATCTAAATGATCGATTTGCAAATCTAAAAATTATCACTAGGACCAATGTCAAGAGGTATGGGATCGGGGCAGCGATTAACATACACCTTGTATAATAGTGTAGATTGAGTTGTCCTTATTAAAAACAAATTAAAAAAAATTGACTTTATGGAAATTATTTTCTGGGATCGCAATTTGTGATATATATATAATATTTATTGAGAGTTAATGTGCATATTTTCATAATACAAGATCTATATAATTCCCAATATAATCTACTAGGTGGGTCCTGTACAATAAGAGAATATCACGTGACTCCCGATGGGCATACTTCTTCCAGCTACCATCAATATAGATATGGCTCTTTATGTGTTTAATGTTTAGTTGCACATTCTTGTCTAATGGTAAATTAGCCATTATTTTGGTATTTAGGACAGTTAGCTAGAAAATAAAGTAATATAATTTTAAAATAGTATATTATGTGATGATCGAAAACTCTCAAACACTCACACACACATGTAAGATAAATCCCGAAGGCCCTAATCCCGTGAAATAAAACATTCTCATAATACACAATTATAGAGAATGATCAAATCAACGAGTAATTTCTAACGTAAAATCTGACATTATTATCAAGCCCTCAATGTTATTGGAAAAAACGACAAATGGCCGTCATGTTGGTGTACGTGACCAGACTGGGTTGACATCTAATTTACACAATACGTCTGACCCAGTAACAGTCTGAAGGTCAACAATGGCCAACACCTCCCCCCAGATCTCTGTCAGTGGACGAGTCTGTGACCATGTGTGTAATAGTATAGAGTTATTAGTTTATATATTAATATTGACGTCATGGTGTCACTTTTACCCCCCAAAATAATATATTAACTAAAGTTAATATCATTTTGATTGTTATCATTTTGTTATCTCTCACGTGACAAATTCTATATAAATATCATATCTATCCGTCAATAACAACCTTTGTCCCCCCAAAAACAAATGGACTGATCTAAGGTAAAGTTTAGTTTTTATTGATTTTCCCCCGACAAACTAAAATCTGACATACATACGTATATACACACAGACACTGACTCATATACTGACACGTACATATATTTGTTAGAGCGTGTTAAATCTTTACATATTCCTGCATGTGTCATGGTGGTATCATTGTGTACATACATGTTTGTGTACTTTGTACATCAGACGCTGACATTAATAACCTAATAATAGTTTATTGACAAAAATTATATCTTACAAACATCAACTAAAATAGAGATAAATTACTATTTAATATATAATTAAATGAAATATTAAACATAAAATAGTCATTAATCATAAACGATAATCATATCTATATTTTATACATACATCTTCTTATTACCTAATACTGATAATCTCTCATCTTTAAATAAACATAGTTTCTCAGGTTGATAATCTAAATCTATCAGACTTCTAACAAAACACTAATTTCTATCAAATAATAAAATATTATTATTATTATTATTATTACAAACAAAGTTCTGTCTATCAACAAAGACACTACCTGGCCATATATGTTAATAATAATGATATTTGTTTACCATTTACAACACTATCCTTGAGACAAACAAATATCTTATCATCATCATCAACAAACATGTCATACACCCCGCCATCATGTGACATGTTTATAGACCACACCTCAACACCCCGGGAGATATACTTGTTTATGATTAAGAAAACTATCACTATAGACAACATAACATCCATCACTAGTTATACCTACATCCTGTCGCCACCGACATACACTACACCTGTTATATATCCAGCTGTCACCAGCTGTATCATAAACATGTAAATAACCTGAGTTACTGAACCACAACATTACCCACATTCCTCCCCACACAGCCAGCCACTAATACATTTACAATGATGAGATAGATAATGATCTATCTGTTGACCCTTATCATCATATACCTCTTGATCATCCATCATACAGACAACAAGTTGTCCATTATCTAGATACTCTATGTCTATGATCACTTTACTTGTCTCTATCTCCCTCAACAATGTCGGATCTTTAATGACAGACATGGTATCTGTAATATAAATATTTAAATATAAGATTCATTAACATCTCATGATATATTTATATAAATAAATAACTTATTAAAGTAAAAATATTTTGATATAAATAATCCCCAAATTTGTTATTTATTTTTATTTTTTTAACGAGTTTAGGTCCTAGTGTCATTTGATCAAATAGTTAAATTATATTACACCCAACTAATATAAAGTTAACATAATTAAACAATAAACAGTGAATTTTTATTGTCAACAGAAATGATTAATTAAATCAGTCCAAAAATATTACCAGACACTGAGATGAATTAAAACAATCAACCAATTAGTCCTTGTGACAATAGAGAGATAAAATGAAATAATAATGATATGATGATCGAACAATCAAAACAATAAACATCAACCTAGATTCTGGACAACTTCTGTCATGACACCTTTAATTGGACTGATGGATCCTGCTAGAACAAGAGACTTTGTTGCTGAAATAATAATAACATACTTATTTCATTGTTATAAAATATTAAAAAATGATCATTAACAAAATGTTACTGTGATTATCAAAGGTGAAATAATAAGTACAATAATAAGTACCTTCTTCAACAATCTCTCCCAATTTTATCTGATCATCATCTGTCAGGAGATCTTCAAATAGATTGGAGGAAATCGATAAAACAGGAGACTTTAATGCTGAAAAACCATTTATAAAATAATTATGTAATTGCTGTAGAAATTAAAATAACTATCATTAATAATATATAATAGTATTACTCAAAGGCATAACATTATGCAATAAAAGTAATTAAATTACCTTCTTCAACTATCTCTCCCAATTTTATCTGATCATCACCAAAATTAAACTTCACTGTTTCTGGTTTGATATCGATATCAAAAGATGGTATTTGATCTTTGTCATCAGTTATCAGTTTAGCTGTATCCTCCATCCTCGATTCAGGTATACCCATCATAGACTCCAGCCAATTATCTACCTTTGTTATCAATTTTTCAATAGAGGTTCTAACATCTTGGACATGTCGTTTGGATGTGGATAATTCAAGATTTATATCTGCTTCTTTTGGTTGTAATTCAAGACATAAATTATCGTATTGGTCATTGATCTGTTTGAGGAGACTATCTCGATGCCGAGTCATCTCTGTCATTGCTCGTTTTGTGTCATTAAAAACTTCTGATTGTAGATTTACAAACTTTTCCAACGTTTTGTCTGCTGATTGTAAATATGATAACAGAATTTCCTTAAAGTCAACTTGTGTTTTTTTATTATCATAAGTCAAGTGATAGACTGTATGTTCCGGGTGTCTGACTATATCACATCGAGAACATATGGCCTTAGTACATGTCATACAGAAGTATTATATATGACCATCATGTTCATCAAAAAAGATAGTATCTACTGTAGATGATGTCACTGAATTTTGAGTATGATCTAGATAAAGCTTATCATGCTTCATATGACAGTCTTCACAATGTCCAGAACCACACCCGAAACAGTAAAATGAAACATTAGCATTGTGTGTATCAGATCTAAGTAACTCTAATAATTCTCAAACATTTTGACAGATAAACCAATAAAGGTAAACTGGCAGATGAGCCTCCAAGTATTCGTGTTGTCTATGTACAAATTGGACAACGTACTGTATCTGGATTTTTAGCTTTTACATCATCTAACATATGTTGTAAGCAATCACAGAAAACGTGTAAAGAACTTGTGTTCTTTGTCTTCGCTGTTCTAATGGTTCAAAACAAATTTCACAATGTGTGATGTCAGAGAAGAGTTTCTCGTAAATGCCTCCTGTAGCCATTTTCCTGAAAGATATTTTATTTTAATCTTACCTCAAATGATCTAAAATAACATTAGTCTAAAGTATTAATGCAAACATCCAGTAGATCTACTACAAAATATTACTCAACAATCCTTATATCAAAAATGTATTTGTTTTTAATAACTTTCTCTTAAATAATATTTCCAAGGTTTATGATTGATTATATTACCAGTTCCTTGTAATTTTAAAATATTAACTAAGCTACTTCAGCAAGATAATATGTGAATACATATCCTTATAACAATCATAAATGCTCTATTTACACAACTTTCTATCAAATCAATTGTTTTATATACATCAAACAATTAATGTCTGAATATTTAGATGTTACCAATTGCCTATAATTAAAATAGAGATATGAAGTTTGTGTCAATATCAGAAGTTTTGACCACAGAGATGGCAACGTTTACAAATGTCATAACAATATGTTTAACTGGTGTTTAACTATAAACATTAACAATCCTAAAAGCTGCTAAAAGAACATTTATAAATTGTTAGTTTTCTAGCCTATTGACACCCCAAAACGTTGAACCTTTATAATAATAATAATGAAAAACCTACTTTTATGTAAGGCATAGATATACCCGAAATGATATTGATATCCTACAAAGTTAGATGAATGGCAGACGATAGACAATATCAATATGGAAGATGGTTATTGATCTAGGAAAAGAAAATGCATACAAGGCTAAATGTTAATGGGTAATCGATTAAAACTAATCCAAACTGAGAAACTAACAATTAGTATAAGGAACTATAAATATTTTAATTTTTAACAGATAATGATCGTTTTTCTAGCATTAAGTTATGAACCTGACTAGACGCACGTCATAGAATATTGACAACTTAACAACCATATGTCATATGGGAACCGGAAACCTCGCCCTCTTGGACATCTCGCCCCCGGTAAAATAAGACATATTGCCTCCGAGATACTTCGCCCTCATATATTTATTTATTTATTAACCTTCATGATTGGAGAAGAAACAAACATATAAAGAAGATTTATTATATCTTAAGGTGGCTGGGTTGGTCTAGTGTTCAATTGGATATTTATTAAATACGTTTCTGACTCATCTTCACCTGATTGAACTGTTTTGTTCATTTCTATTCGGCATTATTAGTAAACAAAATATACTATACTATGACTATTATCAGACTTAAATTCATTTATTACGATCAACAGCTTATGTTGTTAAACTATGTTATAAAGGTTCATGAAATAAGAGAAATATTTTGCTACGAAATGACTTTGTTCAGCTAGAGTGCGTCGTGATGGACTTTGAGGCCGCGGTCTGGAACGCGTTCCGGGACATGGTGCCCAACGTTGGTAGGAAAGGGTGTCACTTCCACTGGACACAGGTCATATGGCGGAAAGTGCAAGATCTAGGGCTCGCTGTGTCATACACATCGGACTTCAGCAAACAATAGAGGAACATAATACATTATAGAGAACGCTAAGTAATGAGCTATGTGTTTTATCGATTATCTTTTGTTGCCTTCTCGATGCGCTTACAATTTCACACATAGTAACATCAGACAAACTCAAACATGCAGAATACCCATCACACTACTCTAAAATGCCCCCCCATATATATATATATATATATATATATATATATATATATATATATAATTTATATCACCAGGATACATAACTGAGTATAATTAACATAACATGTCGTTTCTCAAAACACGAGACTCTTAAGAGTTGTTGACATATATTTTTGCAAGATTTACCAAGGTGGAGTGTGATTTATTGTTATTATTCCATCACTGCCAACCAAACTGCCCATGTCAACATGTTGGACAAAACTCCGTGAATTTGCAGTTTTTTGTCGATTTTTGTTTATATTATTAGTATTCAATGCGTGTATAAATTAAATAACCTGTTATACATGAAACACGTGTTTTTTAAACGTCAATGATATTCGCATTTTGCAATGTAGTAAGTGTTAATTGACAAATGTACTAATTAGTCTAACTTAAAGCAATGAAAAGATCACTAATTCATTAATATATGAAACTATTATTTATGATTCAAATCAAAATAAACTATCGATAGAATCCGTAGCCGTCAGAACTTGTTGTCATTCCGCGTACAGCCATCCAAGAGACGAACACGCTTCAATTACATGACACTGAAAACACATCTGTTAATTTGTGCGTTGGCATCCATGATAAGTCCACACATTTAGAGTTTATCTATAAGTGACTTACATACTGCATAATATGGAAATCGAAATAAATGGTGAACTTTAAACATTGAAAATATTTTGTGAAATCCTGGCTAGATAGTTTTCGAATTTAGTTTGTATTCTTCATGTGTCAACACAGTATATTTGTGACACAAAACGTTTGATTCTTCGATGCATGTGTATCACAAATAGCATGATTATTTAAAAAGCGACAGCCTAGCATATTACTTTTTAAAATTGCCATTACATTATCCTCGAAACAGGACCAAATAAAACATTTGGTTTAAAAAGTTTTTATTAATCCCAAAACACATTAAGCGTACACAAAAGGGCCTTAACTAACATTTACATTATAAGAAAAAACGGCTTAGCGATGGAGCAATGTGTCGATCCGATGAAATCACATATAATGTGGCAGTATCGATCGATTAGGGTACCTGAGGTCTATCAGTGATCGACCCGTCCAGTGTCGCGAATATATTGGAAAATGGTGTCCAATTGATCAAATCATTTGGTCTGCGCAGTGCATGCCTTATACGGTCTCCAACTCTGTCAGGTAGTAAAACCCGTAGATACGAAGGAGACAAACCACTCATAATTTGGTAGGATTAGCTGAATCTATGGTTCCATCTTCTATATGAGATATTTGACCATCCAGTATCACCCATTAGCAACGTAGTGCCGCAACGCACCGTGGGGCCAGTAACCAGAGGAGTAGCATAATTTTGGACCATTTGGGGTCTATCCAAGTTGTATAGTGTCCTACCATACTGATCACGATCGTCATCTGGCGATAACCACGTTTTACTTATAGTTATCACATCATACACACCACGAAAATCGGCTCTAAAGTGGTCAAGTTTGTCTGAGCATTTCTTTATCATATTAACATGGCAAAATGTAAAATAACGACCTCGGTTTGACGTCGATAAGTTTGGTCCTCGGTTGGTTTTAATGTGGCCGGAGCATATAAGTAGTTTACAGGTAAGTACAAGACACACCAGGATCATGTCCACAATGTCGGGTAGTACATGCATGCCACGATCGCTAACAGCCTTGGTGGTTTATTTATAAGCGCTAAATATCATCCATTACACATATAATCCCTTGAATAATCCGAATCATTCGTCATCCTCAGGCTAAAAATCCCAATAGGGCTCTATACACTACTAACAATGGCTCCATAACTTGTATGTATACCACACGATCTGATCACTCGTTCCACACAATGCCTCACCGCAAGATACATTAAGTATATATAGAATATCAATCATTATAAATTATCAAAACGATAATAAGTAAATGACCAAATTCATAGAATAGAATAATTTAATTTGCATAGAACATTATTGTGATCGATCCCAACCCTGTCGAAAGATACTACAGTTGCATCCCCACAGGAAGGAGGTCACAAACCTGGCACGTAATAAATAACAATAATTGACATACAACAGCATAGTCAGTGGACAAATAAACGTTAAACCATTGTGCCCGTAATTATCCAGCTTTTATGGTTTACTATAAACAGAAAATTTACAATAATATCGATTGGGTTCAACCAGTTACATACCTATACATGTCGATCAGAATAATTATACATGTAATTTAGTCTTATAATTATACCATTTACGATGCGAACACAAGTGATTACAAATCTAGGTCAAATGACGGACATACTCATGGCTCATAATAGAAGTAATAACACTACGTCGACAACGATCAGAAACTCAACTTAATAATACATGTATCATCAATACACATGTATTCATAGGTACACTAAAATTATACAGGATCCATAGTTTCAATTATCACATTAACATATTTGTTGAGACATCATCCCAGTTTGCATAGTTAGTTATTTCTCATGAGATTACTGATTGATTACACAATCTACTCAATGTATGGCTATTTCTATGACGTAAAATATATTGCGTGAAAGCAATTTTTAGGGAACTAATACACTTTTAAGCGATTTAAAAATATCTATTACTGCTATAATTAATAATTATATCGCATATATCGTACAGATTATACATACATTGTTTTGAGTACAGTTATGCCTGGAACATCAAATGACAACGTTCAGTGAAACACATCGATCAGAAAAATGCATTTTAGCCATTCGAATGTCTGTATATTCTCGATTAAGTCTTTTATTACGTGAATGAGACTTCAAACATTTGAGGATAATTTTGTATTTTGACTCCCATTACACACATTAAAGACGTCAATTAGTGAAATCTCAAAACTGTTTTCACCATTCACATAAAGCTGTAACGCGATTATCCATACAATTGTGATCATCCCACGTATAACGAGTAGCTTTCTTCAACCTGACACAATTGGAGCGACTGGTCCCTGGCCTTGGTTCTTTTGGTCCCCAGTTAGTGTACGTAACACGTTCTCCAGAATTTATCCAGTAGAATTCTTCACGATCACCTCCGACTGGCCTTTTGGCAGATGTCCACAGTTCTGGGAAGGAATCTGAATACGTATATAAATAGATGTATGAATTCAACATGTTCATTGTTTTCAGTGGCAGGTGAACATTTGGCATCATATTGAATATTTGCTTTCATTTGAGAACGAAAGAGCCACTGAATAATATGTTCTATATAGGGCGGGATGGGCTTTGTTAAACACCATTTGTGTAATATATGTTAATAAAAACTTCATTATTCCATTGAGGGCAGGAGAATCATATTCAAAAACTTGATTTTTATGATACTGAGGTGGAAAGGATCGAGAAATTGGTTCCTGGGTTTAATATTATCAGGATTAAGACTGCGTATAAAGGGGATAGGATCATTGACGAAAAATAAACAACATCGGATCAACCATGTTAGTCTCAAAATATTCCTTCTTCATTGATTGACACATTTGGAAGGATCATTTTCTTTGAAGCCAGATTAGTTTATAAAAACTCTTGATCATTATATAAATCTTTTCTATAACACCATGTTGGTGTATTCCAGCAAAGGCATGGTTTAATAAAAGTAGCTCTCATAATATTGTTACTGAAAGAAAGTTTCTGTAACAATGTGGGTGTCTCACAGTTCACTTGGCTTCTTCATATTTATAATGCAAATTGTGATATTGAAGCGTCAGAAAAGGCAAGGAGTGGCCGATCCTTTGGCCTCATGGGTAGAGCGTGAGATTATTTACCTATGGCTATGGTAATTATATGCCGGAGGTGGTAGATTCGCGCCTTGGCCGTAATAGGAAGAGCTTCTAATCCAACCAGGCAACTAGCAAGGTTTTCTCCACTGAATATGCCATATATTCTAAACTATATATTTATTTAGAATTAATCTCATAGCGAAGCTATTAATTACAGACCTTATGTGTCTCCCTCATTTGAGGATGCCAGACACGTTAAAAACTGCAACTATACGTTTCAAACGAAATAAAGAAAATATTTATTTTATATTGTGCCAGTCATTATTCAATATAAGGTATCATTAGCCAGTGTGTCCTTTTAAATTAAATATAATGTATCACACCGCCAATGTGAGTTAATTGAATATAGTATTACTAGATTTTTGCAAAATTAACCTAACACTAGAACAGAATATTGCATTTCCGTAATTATGTAATCAAAGTTTATGTATCAAATAACCTACTAGCTTCTTTTTATGAAATTAGGGTTTATATAGAAGACATTATTTTTGTATTTTAGCAATACATTATTAAAAGTATTGATAACAAGATTTACTCATCAGCTAATTTTCACAAATTTCGGACTATCATTAGTGGTGTTTTTGCAAATGCTAAAGATTGTTCATCTACCCAATCCACTTAATGTGGGTTATTCTTAATTAGCTAAAGATAATTAGTACATACAAACTAAATATGAGGGTAAAATTGTTCAGTAGAGGAAAACCATAGTTGATTATTCTGTAAATGCCTAAACATACCCTTTCTGTTTTATTTGTTATAAATATTTAGAAAAAAATTCTGAATATTTTAAAGGGACAATTCATATTTTTTAAATGTGTAATGCTTAGAACAGTAACCAAACATTCCTCAATAATAACCACGAAATATACCTGATATTATAGATATAGGAAAATAATCCAAATTACAGGAGGGGTGCCATTACGTCTTCACCGGAAGCCAGATTCGAAGGCCGGAAGGAGAAACTGAAATGCTCTGACGTCACATCGGCGCTCTCTAGACTAACGCGGATTATAGTTTCTCTTGAGCGTTAATATCTGAGCCATGTTGAATCATCTTCCTCTTGTTAGGTTCTGTCTGGCTCAAACTGATATGATTGCATGTCATTATTGACGTAATTTTACCAAGATAATGCTGTTTAGTTCTGAAATAATTATTTGCTAACACTTGTTTACATGCTATTGTACGGGCTGTACAAACTTCGGGTCAACCGGACACGCTGAAGAGACGTCAGCATTCAGCAGATTCCGGTATCTGTCTAGCGTCAAGCTGGCGGTGCCTACAGGCCATTAAAAGTCGATTAATCAGCATTTTGAACTGGATTATTTAATATGTGGGTGATTGTTTACACATTTTGACATTTTTTTATGATATTTGTGAGTATAGCCTTATTAGTCCTCAGAATTTGAAATGAAGGTGGACTATCCAGTTAATACAAGTCATGAAATTTGTAAATTGTATTTTGTATTCACTTATAACACGATATAAATTGTTACCAAACAGTGGCAGGCAAGCCAGCTGTTCTTCTTCTGATTTGATGTCAAATAGATGGGCACCAGGGTAGAGGCCTTTGCAGAATAAATCGCCTTCGTACCAAGATACACCCGTCTTATTGGCTACACAGACACCTGTTCCTAGGTAGTATGTCATATTCTCTGGACACCAGTGTAGTTGTAATGAAAACGGAAAGCAAGCTTCTCAACTAACTTGTTAGGAATGAAAGAAATACATCAACATACACCTATCCGCGCACATATCTTTCTAACTCAAAACACACATACAAACAGACCCACACAAACAGACAGACACACAGAAACACACACACACACACACTCACACACGAACACACACATATATATATATATATATATATATATATATATATACATACACAAATGCACATGCAACCACACGCACACACACACACACATACGCACAAAACTAGAAAGAGATTTATCTAAAATATTTAATTCTACCAAGGTTTGTTTCGTATTAAATGGAATTGTCTTGTCGTGAAAGATAAGCAGAAAGACATTCTTGCATCAGCATAAATCAACTGTAGCAGGAAATAGTTTTTTTGCCTTCGATTCATGCCTACAAGGTTTTTAGATGGTGGCGTGCTGTGTTAATGAATCAATCAATTAGTTTCAAATGATTCATATTCAATTCTAAATTAGGATTTGATTCTTTAATCTGTACCATCTTATTATTTGAACATGAAATCCGTTTTACTCTATATCAGGATTTAGTTATATTAGTTCCTATAACCTTGGTATACTTAAATCCAGTACTTTTATGGAAAATAGTACACACTAATATGACTGACAAATACGTCAGCAAAGATTCGTCTGATATTCTAATTATTTACATTTCTCAGTTGAACACGTCATTTAAAAGCCGAGCCGATGTATAGAATAATATATTAGTCTTACATCTACTGATTTAAACTCGAGTAAGGTGGTCGAACATAAATATTATGTCAACAATATAAAGCCATCCAAATGAATTTACCAGTTGATATTATATATCCATCATATATGGATGTTAGTGTTATGAAAATGGTGTTGTATACCTCCGAGACATGTGTTCGGATCCGACTCATT
Organism: Paralvinella palmiformis; assembly: GCA_025642065.1. Classification (NCBI taxonomy): domain Eukaryota; kingdom Metazoa; phylum Annelida; class Polychaeta; order Terebellida; family Alvinellidae; genus Paralvinella; species Paralvinella palmiformis. Next base: position 72,341 of record JAODUP010001131.1, on the reverse strand, counting down.
CCTATGTTTACAAGGTTATGTGTCTCAGATGCGAATGCCGTGGAGATTTTAAAAAAAAAACACTGATTGATTCACTCACTCAGTCATTCACGCATTTAAACACGTGTACCCTCTTTCCCTCACACAGTCACTTACGTACTCACTCACTCTTACAATTTATAATTGTTCAGTATGTTTGGATGAAGAGAAGATAACAGACAACAAAACTTACAATAATGCGTGTAGTATTCAAGATATATAGCTTCCGAGGTTGATGGTGTCACAGTCATTTCCTTCAACAGAGTACAGGTTCCAAAGGTTCGCGATGGATTAATCCAGTTCATGTTGAAACTGCGACATTCACGATAGGTACGACAACGTGTAATACAGATATTTAATGGAACGTCTTCGTACACAGCAATTTCCTTTCCGTAGTAATTGTATCCATTAATAGACATGAACCGTTTTCGTTTACAAACATCTCTTACACATTTACCGTTAACATGAATAACATGAAGTATATCACAGAGAAGAGAATAAATATAAAAATGGCTTTTCATGCTTAAAATCCTAGTCATGTCTTGTTGAGAAATAAGATTCGCTGTTCGTTGCCACGTTCCTTATCTTGAATTACGAATTTACGGATTTTACGTATTCTAAATCAATAATAAAAATCGATATCCGCTTCTTTTGTTTCGGATAATAGAGTAACCAATAGAGCGCGTATGCTATACTGGGAACGATTCATCCACAAATAGGAATGAAGTATGCAACTTGGTGTCAACTGGGCACCGTGTACAGCGGGACATGACAGATAGTTTGCAGTGGTCCTGATAACTGTATTATTCACTGGAATATATCAGCTGTCATTGAATATTTCATTAGTCTAATGTGTTTAATGGCAAGGCGTCACAGGAGTAGTTAGTTTATGTTATGTAGACACCAGATGTAGGATAAAATCAATATTAGACAAAAATCATTAAAACATCAACTTACTGTATACACGTATCCTCAAAGCTAACTGTTAGACACGATGTGTAGGCATATCGTTTATATAATATAGATGTCTACGAATGATTGTCATTTTGATGATTCTGGAAATCTTTCAGGAAATTATTTCATTTTACACGGAGACTGAGACTAGTATTTTAGTTGAACGATTGTGTGTTTCCAAAGGATTTAATACAATATTTATCAGTATATTACCCAATGATTAAACAGGTCGAAATAAATGACAGAGCTATGCCTTAGTTATTCAGGTTAACTTGTAGCGGATTTGTTTGCATGTAATAAAATAGATTAAATAAATGACTTTAAAATTGAACTTAATGAAGATTTTTTTAATTATTTAATGAAGTATTTAATGTAGAGTTTAGGAAACATTATTTTATCATGTACCTGATAACCAATCATATATGTATCACCTTGATATTATTAAATACAAAATGTTATTACATTAGAGTATTAACAGGCCTTGACATTAACATGTACCAACAAATTACACGAATCGCTGACTTAAAAGAAAAGAAAACAGTTCACTTTCAAAACAATATATCATGCATTAATACTAATGTTAAAGTAATGGCAATCACCCAATGAATTATAATCTATGTGCTCAATGATTTTATCTATTCACATCATAATGTCAGATGGCAAAGGTTCTATAAAAAATAAGTTGAACTAGACAGGACAGACCATGACAGCCATGTACGTCGTGCTGAACGTTACTTAGTTTAGTGTTATATATCTATTGGATGAAGTCTATGACAATCCTATTAAATGACAAATTATCATCTGGAGATCACATACTCATAATGGACTATAAATAAAATCCAATTATAGCTGGTAAATAGCCTAAATACAGCTGTTTGGTAAGACATTGATCGGCCGCTACACGCGTAAATCGCCATGCAACACAGTGATTCTAAGTCGAGACCGTAGTGTGAAATTCACGCGCATGGTGGCGGCAGGGGTAATTGAATCGGTCTATTCTCCTGCCAGCATAACAACGAGCAATACGCTGTGTCCGAACACACAACGAGGAGATTTGACTAAACAATCGGAACGTATATATTGCAGCCTAGCATTATTCCAGATGACAAATTACTTGATATTAACGGCATACAATCTTCCGGATTATTTCTGTAAATTTTAATTGTGTTGCCACTGAATTATTAATTATACACGCCGATATTATCAACAGAAAACAACGACAATTATAAGTTTCAATAACGTCATTATGGGTTTATTTGTCAATCAGACTATTTGTAATAATTCTTAAGTAACAGAAAACAAGTATGTTGTGGTCATAGGAATGATAGTAGTTGAATGGGATGGCCTCCAATAAAGACATGGAAATGGTAATGTTTAATGTTTCTTGCACATATTTGTAAACAAATCGAATAATTTCAATAGCCTTCGCTAGGTGTTCCCGTAGAAATAGATCTTTGATTTCAACGATTGAAGAATCAGCTCATAATATTCTCTTGTTTTGAATCATTTGAAGCCCTTAAAGCTTCCAAATTTGAGTCTACCGGAACTCATGTACACTGAGGTGTGACTAGAAAATTATAATGGTCCATAGGCTAACAAGTATGTTACTTATTTTCTGACACTAGACATATGATCAAGATTGAGTGTTACTCGGTGTAATATACTTCAGCTGGATACTGTTGTAATAATATACAATATGGTGCCTTCGTAGGATAGAGCAAGTTCAAAAATGAGGTATCACTTCTTTGCTTTTCATTCTCACGGATTCTCCCCTACTACTTCGTGGTTATAGATTATATTCACGGGTGGGAGTGAATTCACGTGAATCACTAGCTAGATATGAGCACAACAAAAGGCTAACATCGTTTTAATTTCCGATTTATCTTTACTCCATTCATTTACAACCGATAGAGGAAACAAAAGGTTGATTGTTAGCATGATAATTACCATGTAATTAAAACTAATTGGGTAAGGATATGAAAAATATTACTATTGACAATGTATCACCCGTCGCAATGGCTGATGCTTCAATATCTCTTATGGATGAAAGAATTACCTCACAAACACATGTCTTTCTGGATGAGTGTCTTTCATGTTATTCAAGAAAGGGTTAATAAAGAGGAGGTAGGGAAATGTCCATATTATTTGGACAATTTCTGGTAAATTCCATCAACAACAGTATACCATAACACACCAACAATGCTAAATAAATAATGATCCAGCGACGAAATTGAAACTAACTCTACCTCAATTTGTCATCTGGATATTCTTTACAAACTCTCCTACGGCTATTATTACAGATCAAGCCCAATGTTTGTGGTTTAAATAACCCAAACTTAATAAGGCTGCCCCGTAAACATAGATTTAGTGTCCTAATGAGTGATTGTTCCGTATCAAGGGATGTTCAGAGCAAAATGTCTTCAAAATAAGATATACTTGTAAATGTGATAATTATTGAATAAAAAAATTATACTCCTAATATGATTTAGTGAATGCGATAGAAATATATAATATAGTGACAATGGCTCACCGGCTGCTGAAACAAAGGCATTTAAATTATTGGTATTTAAAATACCCAACATTTCTCATTATTAATTCTGACTCCTTATCAGACGTTTGGATATCTACCAGAAGTGAAGCCGGGGGTGAAGGGGAAGAATTATATTACACATATTTTCCGGAGAATGGGTTACTTACAGTAACTGGCAAAGAACGTGTAGCAGTTCCAACTGTGTGCAGCTGAGGAAAAATACTTTAATTAAGTGAAGTGATCATAAATGTTTAGGTAAATACCTTACAGCTTTATGTGAATGTTAAAAAATAGTTTAAGCTTCACTAATTAGCACCTGTTGGTTAAAGCAATTATATATAATAGAAGATTTCTATTTACTTGTAAACAACAATTATGGTATATTTATGACGAATTATATTATTAATTCTTATACTTCAGCTACTTGCTTTCTCGTAATGTTTTAGTGTTCTTCAAGAAATATCTCAATATCTTTTAACTTCATAGAAGTGATACTTTCTTTCGTAACAGCGTGTAGGGCCTATTTATTAGATCTTCAACAAACTATCTTTATCACACCATCCAGTACTTAAAATGTTAATGGATATGATTTATAATGTAAAATGTACTCTCTTTTTTGGGAAATTGGCTTTGGTGGGAAATCGGTAAAACAATATTACCAATTAACCCCAGAAACAAAGGTATTATCGACCATTCCAAGTTGACAATCAAACTACTTCTGATAATATTAATTTTCCATGTCTGTTGTTATCTCTTATTTACGCTAATGCATATGTTTGAATGACTGGAATTACGGTTATCTTCTGCTAAACAGTACCTTCAATAATCATCTGTATTATTTTCATTGTATTTATCGATTAATTTGCGTTTCTAATAATTCTGTCAAATGATGAATGTCGTGATATAGATCAGAAAATAAAATATATATAATTCTCTTATTAAACCATGAAAAGCAATTAAGATAATTGAATAGAAATGTCATTACATACGTGCTGATATACAGAAAATAACATCACGCCGTGAAATAAACATTAGAGGAGGCTACAACAGTATAGAGAACACTAAATAAGTAAGTATTTCGATTATCTATTCTTGGCTTCTCGATATGTCAGGAATCTGACTCATATTCTACAACAGACAAACTGACGCATGCAAAATACAACACACCATGCCATAATATGACGTATACACCCCCATATATATATATATATATATATATATATATATTTATCCATGTAGGATGAAACCAATATTTCGCTAATATCGACAATATATAACATGTTATAGAGTAAGTCGACATTTCATTTATTGACTGCATTGGATTTGTGGCAGAAAAATGTATACTTCCTTATATTATTTATATATTAAGTGACCTAGTATAACTTATAGTAGATAACAATATGCATTATAAATTGGGGAATTTGTAAGAATGGTTTATGTCTATCCGATAAATATTTTCATCCCATGACGCCATGCCATAAAATATTCAGTATTCAATAGGAGATGGTACCTTCCACTAAATTATTTTTTTATCAGTCTATTGACCACTAAAAGCTGACATATATTCTATTTAACGCCCAGTAGACACACATTTAAATAAGTTGTTGCTACTTGCAGAAGGATCGTCTTTAGTAGCACACGAACCAGGTGTTTAAGCATAAATAGTAATATCTGTATTATATCTCTTCTGACTGGCCTACTTTATTTTGCTCATGTCAACAACAAATGTGGAAGAGATTTTTATAAACGAAAACAATTCACGCCTATTAATGGGTACTTTCAGTATGGAACATTAATGATGGTGTACAAAGAGCTTCCTGTACAGGTGTGTATGACACGTTGTCGTACCTATCTTGAATAATGTCGAATCCATCGCGAACATTTGGAACTTGAACTCTGCTGCATGACGTGAACGTGACGTCATCAACAGCAGGATCGATATGTGATGAGAACTACAATCATTACTGTAAGTTTTGTTGTCTGTTGTCACAGCGCGCTAATGTCTCTGGCCTGAGTAGTGTCAAGGTTCAACCTTTTTGACTGACAAATTAGTGAGTGAGTGAGTGAGTGAGTGATTTGTTTACTTTCCACACTGGTCGCTATTGAGACTTAGAACATAAGAAATCAAGGTTACAACACCATTTTCTTAAAACTGCTCAACGATAAAATCAATATTTGATGGAGATATTATATCAAATGTTAAATGTATTCGTTTGACTTTATATTGATGTATGGAATCGTCCTCCTTGCTCTTGTTTTATATCAGGAGACTTAACACTAAATTATTAAACTACAAATCGATTTAGCTTTCAAATAAAGAACTTAACTGGAAAATGTAAATAATTAATTTTCATTGGGGGCGTTATGGATAAATTTATCAGATAGGTTGTACTATTGTCCAGAAAAATACTGTACAAAGGTAATAAGAACAAATATAACATAAAACTCTGGAAATACCAAAGTTTAAATTTTACAGCCTTATAATGATAAATTGATTGTAAATAATTAATATTCAAATATCATGATATCGAACACTAAAAATAACCAAATTTGCAAAAAAATATTGATTATGGATCATTTGAAACTAAGTTGATAGTTTATTCTATATTAGACTCTACCACTTAAAACTGGCATATATAATATATATATATAATATATATATATATATATATATATATATATATTTTATATATATATATATATATATATAATGAATCGAAGGCTAAAATAAGGGATACGTTTCCGGTTGACCCGGCTTGATGCCGTGTGTGCGTGTGTATGTATGTGCGCATGCATGCGTGCGTCCGTGCGTGCGTGTGTACCGATTTTGTTGTGTTTAAAATTATGTTATGTTTAAAGTTCAATATATATTTTTAGCTACGTTTATATTAGTATCGTCATAAAGTTCATTGCATTGTAAAAATGTGTGTATTATTTCCGTTTAAATTCCGAATTAGCAACAATTTACCTACTGTTATTTCACTTAGGGAAAGTTATCCACATATCAGGTTGTATTTTATCACATCCAAACATCCCATTGTTATATACTTATTGTGTGTATTTGGTATACATAAGTTACTTATTTTATCTTTGTTCTTACTCTTTACCAATAACTTTCATTATTACGTAATATATCCGTTTTTCAACGTTTAAATGAATAGAGAAAGGAAGATAATTCGGAAATTGAATCCGTATTAATAATGTATTGTTTTCAGATCAATCTAATCAATTCACTAGCACTTAGTAACCCAAGCAATATATCAATGTAATATCCATATTTTGTATTGATCCACAGACTAGAGACAGTACAAAGAGAACATAATTCATTATGATATATATATATGTGTGTGTGTGTGTGTGTGTGTGTGTGTGTGTGTGTGTGTGTGTGTGTGTGTGTGTGTGTGTGTGTGTGTGTGTGTGTGTGTGTGTGTGTGTGTGTGTGTGTGTGTGTGTGTGTGTGTGTGTGTGTTTTATGTTACATATATTAAAGTCGTGGGCTCAGGTTTTCGTGATGTTTATCATTCTTACAGAATTATGACCAAATGACCATTACCTAAATAGAAAACAAATTATATATATTAGTATATATATATATATAATATATACATGACATACTATAAATATATATATATATAGTATATATATATATAACGCAGCTATAACTGGAAATAAAGCATATATATCAGTACATATAATATCTATTATGATAATAATTCTAATACCTCCGACAATAGCAGAAATAATAGTATTTTCACTCAACCGAAAATAGCACGACTAGTTTCGGTTATAAGAAACCTTTATCAAGTTCATGTGTCTAAAGTATTTACTTTTCCAGCAATATTTATACCAGAATTTCCTAGCTAGTTTTGAATTTCAAACCAGAATCTAGAAACTGTTAACCTTTGTAGCCTTTGTCTAGAACGAAGCGCTGTTACTATAATTAATCCATCTGTTTTGATTAGAGCAACTGAAAATAACCAATTTTTCTATTTTTCTTTCATAGCTGTAGAGATACCAAAACACACATATTAATAGTAATTAACTGTGTGTACTGAATCTAACTGCTGTCAGTAATGAATGTTTGTTGCAGCTTCGGTTGAGATCAACTTCAGGAAATATTGCTTTGTTTTACTGAAGTAATTACTAGGGCTGAGAATTTTTATAATTGGGTTTAAGTTGTTTTACTGGAGATGTGTTAAAAGAAAACCTATTCAGAGCTCCAGGAGACATTGTTAAATATAACGTTTTCCTACATTTTGCTAGAAACCAAGGAACCAGCTAGATTTTGTGTTTAGAATAAGCTGTGATAATTCTATATTCATAATCATTCAACACTTCTTTCTGTTGGAGAATTTTATAATGTTTTTTAATTATTCTTGCTGCTATGTTAGCCGTTTTTGAAAATGGTACCACAAATGGGACAACGTCCTCATTTTGTATAGGTTTTATAACATCTTCATATCTTTTCTTATTAAGACCTCCCGGTTCTAATGTACCTAGGGTATCTATCGAAAATGTTTCCCGAATTAATCTATTTATCTTGTCTTGAGTGTATGAACCTGTAGTAGGTAACTGCTCAATCGGAATTAAATCATAATCTTCTAGAGATGGTTCGGGCAAGTCTTTATTTATCCGTGTATGTTCTAGAAGATGCGTTTCGATGTGTTAATTGTGTGAGTTTTTTGTTGTCAATAAACCTACACTGGTGTCCAGAGAATATGAGATACTACCTAGGAACAGGTGTCTGTGTAGCCAATAAGACGGATGTATCTTGGTACGAAGGAGATTTATTCTGCAAAGTCCTCTACCGTGGTGCCCATCTAATTGACATCAAATCAGAAGAACAGCTGGCTTGCCTACCACTGTTTGGTAAAAATATATATCGTGTTATAAGTGTATAAAATATAAAATTTACAAATTCAATCAATATCCACCTAAATTGTGTACACATTTTATTTTATTAATATATTTACAGTTCTTTCTAGATATATATAACACAGAATTAGCAGAATCACCAACTACAGTACAGTTTTCCTCTACTGTTATCCTTTACCCTCATATTTAATTTGTATGTACTAACAACAATAAATTAATTCAGTGGATTGTGAAGATGAATAATTTGTAAAATATACGGATAATGGATAATGAGTATGTCAATACTTTTAATAATTTATTACTGAAATGTAAAACAAAAAATGTCTTAATAATTATTTGATATTGATATTTAGTTAAAGAAATTATTTCATTTGGTGAACAAGTATTTTATTTTTCATTTTTTGTAGTTTCAAAAAGACAATCCTTCTAAGTGTGTCAATCCCTGAAGAAGGAATATGTATACGACTAATTTGTTTGCTATGAATTTGAGTGTGCTTTGTCAATACTAATATTACCTCTACTCGGAGTCTTAATGGATCATCATTGATTTCATTATAAATTGACAAACACTATTGCAAAATCCTGATAATATTCAACTCAGAAGCTAGTCTCTCCATGAATTTCAACTCAGGTTATTAATAATCTAGTTCTTTGTTGCTACGAATCACGTGCCATCAATCGAGTAATCTAGTTTTTTATTAACATCTCGTATCACAACCTGTCCGTTATACAACATATCAGTCATTGGAATATTTGTTATCAAATACAAACAAATATCCAATATGATACCAAACGTTTAACTGTCTCAAAAACGAAATCAATTAAAATGCTGATATATAAAAGAACGCAATTTTGGATATCTGCCAAAAGGTCAAACGGAGGTGATGGTGACGAATTATACTAGACAACTTCTGGGGAACGAGTTACGTACACTAACTGGGGATCAAAAGAACCAAATCCAGAGATCAGTATCTCCGATTGTGTGAGGTTGAAGAAGGCTACTGGTTATACATGGAGTGATCACATTATGGTTGAAGAAGGCTACCAGTTATACATGGAGTGATCACATTGTGGTTGAAGAAGGCTACCAGTTATACATGGAGTGATCACAGATGTGTAGATAATCGCGTTACAGCTTTATGTGAATGGTGAAAATACTTCGGATATTTCATTAATTAGCATATTCTAGTTATCATCCATGTAGTAGAAATATTTCTGATTGTAAATTATCTAACGAAATATATTCTTTTAAGTGGAAAATTAGGTTCGGACCGCAATCATCCCAAAACGTTAAATCAACAATATATAATCGTTGATTTATTTCAATTACTTAGCTCCAGAAAGAAATGTATTATCCATCCAGAGCATGCAATACTATGTATATATTTGTTGTGGTATGTTTGCCCTTTGCTTTTTTCGACTGCCTCTTAAAATAATAATTTAGCCATGTCTCATGTTATGTTATAAAGTATAAATGTGTTTAATGAGAGTGAAAATAAACAAATTATCCTCAAATATCTGAAGTCTCATTCAATTAATAAAATACTGGATCGAGGATAAAAGACGTTCGGATGACTAAAATATATTTGTGTTTTGTATGTGTTTCATTAACCATTGCCAATTGACGTGTATATATATATAAACTCATAGTCAAGCTACAAATGCAAATTTCAATAAATGATAGATTGCAGTGGAAAATTAGGACCGAGAAGCAAGTCTGAAAAGGTGAGTTTTCAAAAGGTGTTGCTCAACGAAATTATGCTATTTGATTAATTAACTCGTGGGTGAATTCCAAAGAATAGGATAGCTTTCGAAAAGCACGAGTCCCCACATTTGTTTTAACAGACAACAAATGAAAACCAGATGCATAGAATTTAGATACGAACAATTTCTGGAATAACTATTTTAATGGTCAATCATAGAGAGTTTGAAATAGATCGGAGATTTACAGGGGTAGGAGGGAGGGGGACATTAGGAGTGAATAAAATGACACAATTGTGGTGGCCGTCAGATAACCCTAACTAAGCTATTCTGAACTTTTGAAATATCTTTAGATGCGATGTTATATAGAAGGGAGTTGCAGTGAACAAGCTTATTAACAAATTTATTTGCAGTGACATAATTGCAGCGATTTCGTTTTTTCGATCATTGTTTATGGGATTCCAACAACATATCGGTGACAATAAGTTTTGGATCGTTATTATACTCAGTTATGTATCTAGGTAATATACATCCTAAACTTAGTATTGTTTAGGGGAATTATTATTATTATTATTATAATACAACAATTATATAACACTCTTTCCATTTTATTATCTCACGTGTTCAAAGGTGCTTTACACGTAAAATAAAATTTGACAATAAAATATTTAAATGTTTAACAAAAATGAGCATTATACACATGATGGACGCTATTTAAAGACGTTCTTTATTTCTATTAGTGAGTAGATGGTTCAGATATATCAGAGGTTCTATTGGTTTCTAATTGTTATGTTAATGAGATATATTTTGTTGAATATTTAATATCAAACGAGTTATTTACTTCTTTGTTCTACTACTTACAATTGCGGTAATATTTTGGCAAAATTTGGCACGTTTACATCATACGAAGGTTGTGGTGAAATTAAGCTTGATTTCTAAAGTTTAAGAACATTGTAACCAAAACTAACTGTGTTTATATCAAAAGAGATGTAAACGTCATTGGATTGTATGAATAATGTATGTATTCCTACTAAGTTAATCGTGTACTAGCCAGAATTTGTCGGTGGTAAATTAATTGCATGAAAAGTATGCATGAACTCAAACTCCAGACGATCTTGATTTGCCAGGAGTCGAAAAACAAGCAGCAAATTAAATTAAACAAGGCTACACGTTGGCCTCAGGTCGACATACGGGGTGACAAACGTGGGGATTAAACGAAGGTCAAAGGTCGAAGTACGGAGTTTGGAGGTTATCGAATTATAGCAGAAAAATACAATGTTAAAGCATAGCAATAATATAAGACTGTGAAAAAGTGGTCTAATCTCAGCTATCTCTATAAATACCTGTGCATTCTTGACAAATGTATTAGTTGTTCCTTAATTTACTCTATGGTGAATATTGATCTCAGAAATATTAAAACAAATTAACGCCGTACAATGACATCAAAGTATGTTATAGATTTTCATTTAAAACCTATACCATAACATGACAAAGCAACATGTAAACATTATAGCATATTTATATCGGTGTTGTACAATTAACTGAATGAATATTAATGAAGAATTACAGACATGTTTGTGTTGTGTACATTGTAATCATGATCGTACTCAAGATCTCTAATAATTTATTTTCTCTTAATTTATAACCGACAGTCCACAGCTAATTACGACGTTTTGCTTATTCAGTTATATATATATATATATATATATATATATATATATATATTACTGTATGTGTATTTTATCATCAGTTCTAACAGCTCATTAGCGAGAATTCAACCCCATCTGATTAATAACACAACGCAGAAGGAGAGAATCCGTGAAAACCAACTACAAAATAAGGCCGCCTGGCTAATGTGTCTCTATTTAAGAAGGCACAATGTTCGGTGCAACATCATCCAGTTACATCACATGGAGTAAAATATATTCCGGATTATATATCAGTGTTTTTCTCCTGACAGTAAACCGTTTTCATTCGGCAATTTTCAAGACAAATGGAGCTAATTTGCTAATTTAACAAATGAGAGTATGAGTTAGCATGTGAGAGAGAGACAGGAGATAGAGATAGAGAGAGAGATAGTGTGTGCGTGTGTCTGTGTGTGTGTTTTAGGGTACATAGTAAGAGGCAACAGGCACAGAGCATCAACATATCTAAACCTCATTCGAAACCTACCTCCATAAATCTAAATACAACTATACATACATTAATCTAAATATTAAATGTTCAATACCTCCACATATTGATAAATGTGTGCGTATACCTAAGCATGTGTCTGGTCTACTCATCAGCCTGTGGGAACCAGCTAATTCGCTTTTCGTACGCGACAAATATGTCACGCCCACAGGAAAGCGGCTACTTGCAGGCTACGTACAAAAAGCGGAACCACGTAAAAACATACCATTTGATACCACAGCTCGCAACAAACACGTGCGTGTGGTTCAATGGTGACTTGCTACATACATATCATAAACTATTTTGACACCACAGTTTACATTCAACATTAATTTTCTGTGGTCCAAAAGAAACCTGTATATAAAGCATTTCGACACCTCAGATGCTGACCTCAGCTTTATTCTGGGTTCGAATAGCTGAATAAATGTGTGTGTGTGTGTGTGCGCGTGCGTGCGTGTGTGTGTGTGTGCGTGTGCGTGCGTGCGCGTATATATATATGTGTGTGTGATAGCTGTGAACTTTACCTATAATTTTATTTTCTCCGATAAATAGTTTAAACACTGACTATGACTTAAATGAATACTTTGTGTAACCAAGTGTAACACGTATTTCGTGATATACTTCAAAAGGCATCTGATGAAATACATATTTACGAATACGACTATAAAATATTAAATTGTGAACCAACCTTTGTCATTCAATACGAAATCGACAAAAGGATTGGTCAAGTGAGAGACATATCTAGGAGTAATATAATAATACGAAGACAACAAACATAACAAATATATAATTTCCAAACATTACTAAAATATAAATATATTATCTATAATAAAAATGATCTTCCTAGGTGTCATTTTAAACAATGTTTAAACCTTGTGTGAAGATCTAAACCGACAATGGTTATCTCTAGATCAACTCTGAATATATCAAATTTTTATTTTAGATGTGAATTAGCATATTCTGATTTGTTATTGAATGGATTGTTGACAAATGGAATTAGAGTATACACTGAGGGCTGATAGAGTTAACACTCAGGATTTACAATACTCTTCAGCTACGAAGGTGATCATTACGATCAACTGCACTATAAATAGGATTATTTAATAAAGGGACGATAACGCGATTACTGAACAATATTATGTTCTCTTAACTCTGACAAAGAATTGCCATCCACTAACAACATCTCATACGTCATTTAAGCTGTTAGAACCTTCGTGTTATCTATAACCTATCACAATTTTCTTGATGCGCCATTTGGATTTATTTAAGGTCTGAGTGAACAGAATGCAGAATAGCTGCTGGCGTTATTGTATGTCCCTTTGAAGATAAGTTTGTTTTGACTTTATTTATACACAGTATGCTGCTACTGATATGTCAAATTTATGTCAAATGGAACAAGTCTCGTCGTAATATGAAGCCGTTGAAGAAATGGAGAATTAAGATTATGTAACTATTTTAATCACTTAAGAAATTCCGCTTTAACACGACAGATATTATAAAACTCTTTCCAGTGCCTCCTGTACAGACTAGGGTTGTGGCCAATTATACGTATAATTAAAAAATGTGTAGTGATTCCTTTTATCTAGTCCCTATGTTGATATTGTGATCCCCTGAGATCAGTAATGTCGTATGTGCCAATATGTTCACAGTTTACTACAAAACTTTCATGTTTAAAAATAATTCAATTACAGTTCAACACGCTTTAAACGAACACGAACATGCGAATAACGAATTCGTGGGTATTACGAAATTATATCTACCGACAGTTTTCTCCTATCTAGTTCAGCTAAACGTTTATGCATTTTACTAAGACCGTTGCACGTCCACTTTAACGGAGTACTTCTTCAAAGCACATGACCTGATGTTATACTGATGGTGGTAGATACATTAGTTAAGTTGTTAGGACTAAATAAACATAAAAGAATACCGGCTAGACAACGGTGATGGAACATCTTGAAACGACGGCGGCTTTTGCTGATTAGTTCAGGGTCAAGGTCAATTTGCAGTAATCATAATCGTTGACTGAAGAAGAATGCTTTACGACGACGAAGCTGGTGAGACTACATCAGTTCATAAAAAATGGCGCTCAAACTGGCCATCTTCTGCTTAGCAGATAAAGAACACCACTGAATTTGCTGACAGGCTTAGTACATCTTCAATAGCGATAGAACCTTAGACGAAGTGACGGTAAACTAATACTAGAGGAGACACTTTATGATCTGAGGCGTGCTAGAAAATAGCAAACAAATATAAATGAAGGACATTTTAGAGCTAATAAAGCATTATTCACCTTGCATGTATTTCGGTACTTCGTTTGTAGACGGTAAACTGGAATTGACAACAATAAGCAATATGAAATAAACGTTAAAATATATTTGAATTAAACTAATTCTTGAAAGAACCAAGCCGTTATTTTTAAGGGTTTTGAACTGTAGTGATAAACTAGACATAGCTCCAATCGATATTAGTAGTCAATACATATTGATTTGAAAATCCAATTCTATGTTATATTGTTATGTTACAGATTGTAATTAATTGGATGTATTAATCTTCTATGACAATAAAGTGTTTACGTTAATGGTTTGGGTGTGTGTGGATATAAATAGGTTCGTTCAAAAGAGGGCATTGGATTAACTTTTCATTTCTTACTCGTTGTTTAGTAATTTCTCTTTTGATCATTCATGTTTATTATTATTTTTTGCTTTAGACTCTGACGACAATTAATTATTTACTTATTATTAATGATTTGATATATGTTATATTCAGTCAAAAGAAACAAACTGAAACTAAACACTTATCAGATATCGGAATCTAAGTCAGTGGAGTAAATAGTCCTAACCCTGATCAAATTAGTCATTTAGTTTAGAAAAGGGAACATGAATAGTTATTTATTTCAATATTTACTGCCTTTGTCACATAATTGAGCACAAATGTTCAAGAATAATTATGTAAATGTTATTAATAATTATTGTTAATATTAATGACTTTAACTCGGTATTAATACTAAAACGTAATTTACATGATGACGTATTTAGATATGTGAAATTCCATCTAATATTCTTTCAGTTGTTCATAGAAGTTGTTTAAAATATATGTAGTAATATCTTTCATTTTTTTACTAATAACTAAGGCTGCAGTATTAAAATAAATATGTTTTCCACTGAATTTGGTATAACTGGATTGATCAGATATTGCTATCCTAAAGTTATTATTAATTTTTGCAAAACATGATTAATATATTAATCACAAAGAAGGCTCTGTAAGAAACTGTCTCCTCTTTCAATTTGACGTTAATTAGATGTACACCTCGGTGGATACTCTTGCAGATTAAATTGTCTTCGTATCAATTTATATCCGTTGTAATAGGTACACATACATGTACACCTGTTATCATGTTGTAGGTTATATCCTGTGAAAACTAATCTAAGTATAACAAAAAGACAATATAAACAAGTTATGACATATACTAGTACATATATCGTACGAATAATACTCTACAAAGCAAATGAGGAAAGTATTTGGGCATTAATTCAAATTATTTGCCAAACAGTAAATATCCTATGTATATACAACAATTAATTAGATAAGTAAAACGAGTGAAGTAAAGAGTAAATAATCACACATAAGAATATTATTTTGTTGAGATCGGTTCCAGGTTTATTTTATGCCCAGTCTTTGTATTGAAACTACCGTTTTAAGAGACAAGCTTTTGTGGTAGCCCTGGAATATATTTATTTAAAATTATTATCAACCTCTTCTCTGCCGAAAAAATAACTATAACATGAGAGTTAAATATGTCATTGTTTTTGTTCATGACACGTGATTTGCCATTTGATATCAGTTTTGTATTAATTATTAATAATATATATATATATATATATATATATATATATATATATATATATATATATATATATATATATATAAAATATAAAACTATAAGCCTAGTCATGTCATATAACGATCTTGTGGTTATTGATACTAGGATCACTTCCTGTATCAGAGTATAAGTTCCCATTGGTGGCGAAGAAATAATCCATTTGATAACGTATAATACATATATTTAAAGGCACCACTTAGTGTACACTAACCTTGTTGCGTTATGATAATATCCATTAATAGAGACAAATTGCCGAATTAATTTATTATAATTCCTATAAACAAGTATTTATCAAGTAAATACGGCTTTGGCAGCATTCATAGCACAATGCCCGGATGTCTAAATTCATAGATGACTACGTAAATCTTAAAAAGCTAAAACACTAATTAATATTGCAATGTAGTATCGGAAATAACGATAATGTATGAAATAAAGTCATCTTTCATATATAATACATGATATCATTTAACAGAAGTAACACTAAAACCTAACTTATTAACTTCATGTTAGCAGTCACGATCAAATATCAGACAGGAATATGTATCAATAACTGTCTTACGCACCTAGATAGCTAACATATAAATATACATACTCACAAACTGGCTCCTTCATTCTAAATATATTTGATACATTTTGGACGATGTTGTGATTTTACGTAGATTTTTCTTAGTATTACCTGGATTTAGAGGACGACTTTATAATTAATTTAATCACGCTCGGTATCTTGCATATTTGTGTTCATATCTGTTTCATGGTTGATCTAATACATGTTGTGGTAATAAATGTTATGTCATCATGGACATTTGGGTACCATATAAATCAATGTTTATATCATAGTGGATGTGTGGTGTATTATTGTAAGAAACATGGACATCTATCATATCGTCCTAACCAGCATCTGTTCTATTTAGTTTGTTGAGCAGCTCGTTATTGATATGTCAAAGCTATATGAAGAACTGTTTACATCCTCCAGCTAAAATATAATTATTAAAATATAACCAATGCAATATATATATATATATATATATATATATATATATATATATATAAACAAGACTGTCTTTTTTTTCTAAAGATATATATTTTCGGTTTGTATATTGCATATAATATGACGTACTCCTATGACGCTGTGCTATTAAAACATGTCAGACTTACGAAATATTCAATGACAGATGACACAGTCCAGTTAATAGTAATGTTATCAGTCAGTGAGTCACTGTAAACTTCCAGTCAAACCTCATTCTACACGATGTCCAGTTGACACCAATTTGCATACGTCGTTCCTATTTGCGGATGAATCGTTCTCAGTATCATACGCCATCTGTCGGTTACTCTAGGATCCGAAACAAAAGAAGACGATATCGATTTTTGTTAGTGATCCAGACTACATACAACACAAATAACGTAATTCAAGGAAAGGGTCGTGACAACAAACAACCATTCTTATTTCTCCCCAAAGCCAGGACAAGGAATTTGGTTGAGTGAGTAGGTGAGTGAATAAGAGAGTGAGTGGTGCTTAGTTTGGTCTGGCTTACTCTTGTTTAAATCAGTAGACTTCAAACTAAATTATTAATCTGCAAATCGACTTGATTATCAAATGACGAGTTTAACTGGAAAATGTACATAATTATAGTATCAGACATATCTGTGTTGGCATATTTATCAGTAACATTAGGTTTTATTAAGTTTTAATGAAAAAGTAATGAATTAAACTAGAATTATTTATTTGAATTAAATCTGTGTCTCTCTTTGTGTGGGTATATGTGCGTGCGTGTGTGTTTGCGTGTGTACACGTGTGCACGTGTGTGTGTGCGCGCTCGCCGCGTGTGTGGTAATGTGTGTCTGTGTGTGTGCGTGCGTGCGTATGTTTGAAATATATGTGCGTGGATATGTGTATGGTGGTGTATTTCTATCAATCCTAACAAGTTAGTTGTGAAAGTTGTTTTCTGTTTTCAATATAACTAGACTGGCGTCCAGCGAGTCATATTACCTAGGAACAGGTGTTTATGTAGCAAATAAGATGGGTGTAACTTAGCACGAAGGAGATGTATTCTGCAAAATGCTCTATCCTGGTGCCCATCTAATTGCAATCAAATCAGAAGAAGAACAGCTGGCTTGCCTACCACTGTTTGGTAATAATTTATACCGTGCTAGAAGTAAATAAAAAATACAACTTACATATTTCTTACATATCTACCTACATAGTATATATATTTTATTTTATTAATATATTCACAGTTTGTTCTAGATACTTAGAAAATAAACCAAAAAAGTATATTTTCAACCATTAGTACAATATTCAACTAGAGTTATTTTTTTCTCTATAAAAGACTTTACCGTTATATTAAGACTGTACATGCCTACTGTATTAAGTTAATTAAGTATAACACACATCCAGTCGATTGTGTAGATGGAAAATTTATAAGAATTACAAACATAAAGTTAATGATAGGTTCGAAATTCATGACAATTATTATGTTCTAGAGAAACACCTATGTTCATGTATTAAATGTAAGCAAACTGGCACCGTGATAAATTAGATTTAATTTAAAAGTAAAAACTGGCTTCTGATAATATTTGGGTAATTCATGCTATATATATTATATAATAATAATATGGCCAAATAAATAACACACCACATTTGGAACTTTATTTCATGAATTTATGAAACCTTTATCCAATATTTTAGATTGCCCACTCTCTTCCCTAGCTGATCCTTCAATATTCCACATTGGTTAACAATTATCAATAAATCAAAGATTCGCCACATCAAAACATCCTTATCTCAGTGAGTTTCTTCGTTTATATCAATCATCCAAGTTTAATAAAGGAATAGGGTAGGTCATTAGTTCTTCTTAATATATTGTTGTTCTAATGACTCTAATATCTTCAGAGAGAAAATTAAATATTTCAATCACAAAAGTCCCGATGATATTTGGCCAATTCGTGTTAACTTTTGTGAACAAATATATGCTGCCAAGACGTGAAGCATAACACACCCATATCGTTAGAGAAACTTTATTTCGATGACAATGTTATGAGAGCTACTTTAATAATTCACGCTTTTGCTTGAGTTGACAAACATGATGTTCGAGTAAAGATTTATATATTGACCAGGGTTTTTTTTCCAAATAATCTGGGTTCAAAGAAAATGATCCTTCCAAATGTGTCAATCATGGAATAAGGACAATTTATAATACATACATGATTTTTCCCATTTTGTGAATGCATCGTTATTAATTGACAAAAATCATCGCCAAATCCTGATAAACATCAACTCAGGAATCAATCTCTCGATCATTTCCAACTCAGAATGATAATAATCAAGTTTATGACTTCGACTGTCCGGCCCCCAACATAATAATAAAGTTTGTATTGCCCTCTATTACAAACTTAGTGTTTATCCTGCCTGATGCCTAACATATTATTCAGTCGATCCTTCGTTATCAAATTAAAATAAATCAATATGGAGCCAAAGGTTCAACTACCGCTGAAAACAAAATCAATTAAAATGCAGATTTTTCAAAGAGCCCATCTATCTGTATATATATATATATATATATATATATATATATATATATATATATATATATATATATATATATATATTCAGATTCCTTCACCCAAGTTTGGACATCTACCAAAAGGTCAAACGGAGGTGATCATGACAAATTCTACTGGACATATTGAATGAGTTGCGTACACTAACTAGGAATCAAAAGAACCAAATCGAAGGACCTGGACCGATTGTGTGCAGTTGAAGAAAGCGACTGGTTATACGTGAGGTGATCACAATTGTATGGATAGTCGTGGTACTGCTTTATATGAATAGTGAAAACAATAATTCATTAATTGCTCTCTTTAATGTGTATAATGAGTCAAAATAAACAAATTATCCTCAAATGTCTGAAGTGCCATTTAAGTAATTACAGACTTAATCAAGAATAAACAGACATTCAGATGGCAAAAACCTTTTTTCTGCATTATGTGTTTCACCTAGCGTGGTTAATTGGTCCAGCCTTAACTGTAACAAAAAGGTAATCTTAACAAGGTTAAAGTGAGTACTACCTGATAAAATTCTTTAATTAGCAAGGAGAATGCTAGCATTTTCCGGCCAATTAGTTATCTGGATTAGCCATTGTGCTACAAATTGATTCGTGTGCACTTGGAATATAATCTTTGTATATATATATATATATATATATATATATATATATATATATATATGTATATATATATATATATATATATATATATATATATACATTTGTGTGTATGTGTTTGTTAGTATATGTGTGTGTGTGCGTGTGTGTGTGCGTATATATATATATATATATATATATATATTGTGTGTGTGTGTGTGTGTGTGTGTGTGTGTGTGTGTGTGTGTGTGTGTGTGTGTGTGTGTGTGTGTGTGTGTGTGTGTGTGTGTGTGTGTGTGTGTGTGTGTGTGTACATATTTCACATCGCCATCTTACCTTTCAATATTCTTCTACCCATTTAGCCTACCATGGGCACAAATGGGTCAATAAAACAACATTAGTTTTAATCCTTGGCGACTATCAAAAGTGGTTCATTATAGGGTTGTCTTTTATTGGATAATTCTTTCTAGCAACTTTACAAGTCTAAAGTAGCATTAGTAACAAAAGTATATACGATTATTTCACTCTGCCATTAACACTTCGATAACTCAATAAAGACCATGTTTTATTTTCCTCTTTGTATATTCATCATCTATTATTACAGGTTCAGTGTAAATACGGACACCAGGGGGAGTCACCGTCTATATGTCTCCCTTACTTGAGTAGGATTATAGAAAACACGGACAGCGATAAGTAAAGGAAAATAGGTAAATCAATAGACTGGATGATGCTCTATTTACATTATTTATTTTTAGGTGTGTGCGTGTGTGTGTGTCTGTCTGTCTGTTTTAGCTGTGTATAATAAGGCACAGGCACAGAGAATCTCGAACCGTGAATTCAAACTCTGGACGTTTCTTCAGGGGACTGAATCCAGAGTGGCCACTTTTCTTGCTGAGACATGTGTAATGTCTCACCAGTCCCTAAGCCGCCAAGCAAAAACAAAAAGCGAATCACCTACAGCCGTGGAGTTGGGTATAAAACACCCAAGTCAGATCACGGCAGTAGTGAGAATGTTTAGCTTAATTTGCTTGTAGTTCGGGGAGTATCCCCAGGCTGTCGCTTAATTATTTAAGCAGCCCTATTTATAGCTATTTTTCAATTGCTGTATCTTTCTTCAAAGCAATACTATATAAACCATATAACCCAATTGTCACTGTCTTCAAAGATCAGTTTTTACAACGGGAAGGCGTCATGAAGCGACTACTATTAAAACTGTTTATCTTAATTACTATTAAAAGACTGACATCTGCGCTGAAGCAGACCGTATTAGCGCGTCATAGCTTCCGTACTGTTTGAACTAGCTTCATTTTCAAACCTGACCTAATTTATGCTATTCTAACTATTGTAGTTCTTAAATGTTATTTATGACAAGCAGATTAGATGGTATAAATGAATAATAAATTAGGTCAGAGAGAATTGAGGTAAAAGAAATCTTTGACAAATGAAGTAACTTTCAGGTACAGAATTCTAGGAAATGGATGGCTCTTTTTGGGTTCATATTTGAGCATGGGTGTCACCTCTTACCTAGAATAGCTCCTTCGTCCCAAATTATGACGATGAGCTAATAAAAGAGATAAGAAATAAAATTAAAACTAGTGTCCTAGGTAATTCGTTTTTGAAAACACGTTTTCATGGTACTATGCAACTATCTTTGTGAGGATAATTTACTTCCAGTGTCGTATTCCACGTCATATACTATCACATTGTTGGAGAATACGTCCTCATGTATCTACTTGAAGACCTCAAACTTTAAATGCTCAATATCCGTGTCCACAAAATAAAAACTATATATTTTGCTTACATAAATTATCTATTGTTGTCTTCGTTTGTATTAAGAAAGTCATTACATCACAGAAGTTCACCAGTCTACAGCACTAATAGGATATAAATACCCACGATATACGTTTATAGAACGTATACATTATTCTAAAATAATTCGTCTTTAGTTATCTGCACTAGAATATGCATCGCCAAGGAATAACTTGCTGCATTCAGTGGGAAGGTTATCTAGACACGACGATATATTTCGTAATAACATTCTTCCACCTGTCTAAGTAGAAATAGTCAAATTGTATTCTATAAAATGAACATATTTTGTTGTCCTTATGTGTAGCTAGTGAGTTACGTGAACTAAATCCCAATTCTGTATGGAGATGATATAGTAGGGGAGAATCCTTGAAGATGAAAAACCAAATAAGGCTGTTTTTTTTCAGCTAAGGTGCCATATTTTTCTACTAGTTTTGTTGCAACGGGTATTCAGCTGAGCTATATATCACCGCGAAAAACATAGTCTTGATTAAATCTCGGTACGTCTCTGGCTGTCAAAGTTTATAAAATATATGATAGGTATCATATTATGGATTGTGTTGAGCCCTTAGTGACAATTTCTTATACATGAGACCCTGTAGACAACTATTTCCATTGTTAGGATGAATCGTTATCAGAACAATATGAAACTGAGATCGATATTTGCAGTGCAAACATCACGTAATGCAACAAGAGGAATGTTGAAGCAATTATTGATTTTGATATATCTAACAATGAGGAGCATCTTCGATGGTGTTTATCTTCTCATTGCTATACTGTAATTGACTCAACGGTAATTGTTTACTAGATTTGAATAAAAGAAAACATTGCAAATAAGATATTGGCGGACATCCTGATGGAAAGGTAATTACCGTGTATGAATGCGTTAAATATATCAAGTATATCAAAGAAACAAATTATTATTTCGTTTGAAATCTATATCCAATATCATTGACCATCCACTCATCGCCATAGCATTTAATATCTCATAGGGGATGAAAATAGAATATCGTAAACACATATATATGACGACCAGTGTCCTTAATCTCATTCATCAACGTTTTAACACACACATTATTGTTATTATTTAGACAATGTCTGGTACAATCCACTATAAAAGAACCAAATCTACAGCAACGAAATCAAAACTAATCCTATGGTACCTTTCATCTAATTTTTCTTTACAAATTCTACAAACTATAAAACATTACCGTTCAAGCGCATTCTTAGTTATTTAGAGAGTACAATCTCACGAGCGTTGCCTTTCACAGTATGCAATCTCAGATATAATTGTTGATCAAGTGTTTTATCAAACCAATCTGGCTTCAAAAAGTGATGTATTTTGCATAAATAATTTCGAGAAGTTATCTTGCTGTCACAATTACGTGAGAAACCTCATTCTCAAATCCGGGGAATATCTTGGCTAGGAATAATCTGTACGTATCTCAATCCACTCCACTTCAGATTAATGATAATCTACTTGTTATTGTATGTCTATGATTATGAGTCACCTACCCTAATTGTATTATTAATTTTATTTAGCATCTTGTTAATACAATTATGTTTAACTAAAGTCATCCTACGCGATATACAATATATTATTCACTGGCTGTTTCGCTATCTAATAGAAATACTTATCTAATATCATGTCATATGTTCAGCAGCCTATTAAATCAAAGTTATTGGTGATATTTCTAATTAATAATGTATCTGAATATTTCTTCAGATTCCTTCCCAAAACTCGGATGTTTGCCTAAAGACCAGAATTCTTTGATGTAAATAATTCTACTTAACACAGTCTGGAGAACTAGATCTTTAACAGAGAAACCCTAACTAAACCCAGTGAGCAGCAACTCCGAATGTATGAGGTAGAAGAATGATTATTATTATACGTGAAGTGATATTAAATATGTAGATGTGTAGAATATATTTACTTTGCTAGCAATATTTGTATTAAAATGTATTACGTACTGCTTCTGTTCCAACGTGAATCTATGAACAACGTGCGAGTGCTGTATTAAAAAAAAACTCTATTAATCTGAGTAGTAGAACATAAATAATAGTTTTTGTTCATTTTACTATCAAACCTATAAAGATGCCAACCTTGTCACAATAAATGTATTAGTAACAATTAAATGTGTGTACTGAAATTTGATTGCGTCATTAATCAAAGTATATGGCAGCTACAGGTAAGAAATAATTTTGGCTATATTGATCCCTGTTACAGAAGTAATGACAGGAGCCCATATTTACAGTTGTATTAAAGTGCTAACTATTCGGGATTAAGTCACATTCACTGCATGGAATCTTAAAAAGAGGATGGATATGTTTTGCTTAAAACAAATTTAATAAAATTAAGAGGTACGTCATTTATGCTGAATTGATGACAAATTCTTAATGTCAATTTCCAATGATTTCAAAGACTTTATTCTTAACACTCAAATAGCGTTTAAAATATGTAACTGAAAAAAGGGAAAGATGCTCCCTTAACTCTGACATATGGGTTTACACAATATATAAGTGAACAGAATGAAAAAATAGCTAATGGTGTTATTTGTGTTCCTCTGAAGATAAGTTGGTTTTGGCTTTATTTATACACTATATACTACTAAATGTAGATACATTTCTAGTCTAATTGTGGAAGGTGCACAATAACGTAAGAATTTATGTCAGATGGAACACTTCTAGTTGTACTATGAAGTCGTTGGAGAATTGCATAACTAAGTTTCTCCAAGCACTTCATTTACTTAAGAAATTCCACTTAAACACGATACATATTGCAAATGTCTACCATGTGCCTTTACCGACCATGGATATGGTTAAATTAAATTATAATATGTCATTGTGTAATAAATGTGTTTTTTGCTGTATCTGTATGTTGGTATTGCGATCCAGTGAAGTCAATGATATAATTCAATCAGAAGTTCAATAGGCTTTAAGCGAACATACTTATTACGAATTCACGTGTATTATGAAATAATTTATGCAGCCAATATTGTCTCATCTCTTTCAGTGAAAAGCATTTATATATTTTGCCAAACCGGAAGTAAGCACTATTTAACAGTGTACTTCTTCAAATCAGATGATCTGATATAATTGTGAGAGTGTTATCTAAATGATTTAATTTGTTTCAGACTTAAATAAACATTGGTGTATATAGAAGTATGTGCGTGGTGGAAAATGTCGAAACGATGGCGTCGTTTCCGATTACATCAATGCCATTGCCAATTTGTTGAAATCATCAACTTCGACTGTGGAAGTTTATTTCCTTTGCAACAATAAAATTATCGATATAACATCAGTTCAGGAAAAAGGCGATAAATATGACCATCTCCGGTTGAGTTGGTAAAGAATATCACTGAATATATTAAAAGACTTAGTAATATACGACACTTTTATCCATGATAGATCCACAGAAACAGACGAAGCGACGGCGCACCAACACAGGCGTGAACACTTTCTAATTAGCCAATAGAAATACAATATAAATAAAGGACTTTTTGTAAGGTAATAAACCCAAATCATCGTAGATATGTGGTATAAAACCTATCTGATTTCACGGACAAAACTAATTCTTTGACCAACTAAGCTGTTCTTGAAAAGTTTGTTGCGCTATAGAGACCTCCATTCTGGATTAATATTTTTTTGAAAACCCAATCATACATTATTTTGATATGTTAAATATTTTAATCAATTGGCTCTATTAATCTTGTAAGACGTGAATTTTCTTACATTTTTGTAACATGCAAATGGCGAGAAGTATGTAGCCCAATTAATAAGCAATGGGGATAATGATATTTTTTGTTTAAGAGAATAGATACAGTAGAAAATTGAATATAATCCGTTATCATATATATATATATATATATATATATATATATATATATGTGTGTGTGTGTGTGTGTGTGTGTGTGTCGTATGTGTGCGTGTGTGTGTGTGTGCGTGTGTGTGTGTGTGTGTGTTATATGTGCATATGTGTTATTGTGCTATCGTTGTTGCTGTTATGTATGTGTGTGTGTATGTGTGTGTTGTGGGGGGGGTATGTGGGTATAAATAGGATGGTGGAATAGGGCAAATGGGACTAACGTTACATTTATAACTCGACGGTTATGTCTTTGTGATATGATCATTATCATTAATGATTTGTTTACTTTAAACTTTAGTTGATATTATGTTGTTTGTTACGGGATTATCTTACTATCTACTCATTTACTTACGAATATCAATTAACAAATACATTATCTATTTTTATGTTATATATTAATTTTTTCTAACCATACCAGATATGTTATCAGCATTTTATCTGAAAAGAACAAGCAAGAACAAAATAAAGGTATTGAAATGTAATATTTAAATCACATTGGTGTATTAAACTAGACAGTGCTTAGACGTTTCTGAGCAATGAATTCCAAAGACCAATCAATTAACTGCCCAGTTATAGAAGATTGCAATTTACAATCAATCTAATAATATCTGAGTGTGTAAAAAAAACAAATGAATAAAATACAATGAAAATATATATTAATAATGGCTGTGTGTAATATTAATCTAGTTATGAAACAACAAAAACAGATCTATTTTACTTCAGATATAAAGAATATATATTATCTTGCAAATCACTTTAGTTTAGAAAATAAGAACAATTTTCAAAATTAAATATTCTTGACTAATTTGTTTTGATACTAGAGAGTTCAACACCACACTAATTACCTATACAGGTAAAAATTTCACTTGTTGTCATCATTTCACATATAATATTTAGTTTTAGGCAGCTTCACATAGATTCAGATTCCCTCCAATTTTTTGTCAATAGAATTCGTGAAGAATACCCCTGTCTAGTCTTTTGAAAGAAGTTTAAATAACTCAGATATTATGTAACTATTAATTTACAGTGGTAATTTTAAATAGTATCTAAACAAAATGTATCTCGATATTTGCAGAGGATGCAAAAAATATGTCCTAATTTGTGGCAAATAGTTTTACCTATAAACCAGTTGTATAACCAAATATTCAGATCGCCTCACTATGGCTTATATGGCGCAATGAGAGTTGGATAAGAGATTAAATGTTTGCTTCAGAGCGAAATATTTCAAGAAACACATTTTCAGGTGAATAAATAAAACTCATCCAGAACATTCTGAGGCATAGCCAATCCTCAGAAATGAACATAAATAACCTTTTTTTTTTTCTAATCTATAATCCCTGTTACCATCAAGAAATTTAACCAATCTATTCCTAAGAGATCACCGTCTTTGATCTGGATCTGGTATTTGATCTTGGATGATCAAACGATGTTGCTATGTTTCCATACAAACAGATATATTGTCATTAAACTTGTGACATTTTAAGTAACTAAATGTTTTTCTTCAAATTCGTAAAAAGAATTACATAGACCATCATACTCTATAATCTATATTTAGTTACTAGAAACAAACTAGAACTAAATACTTATCACATATCTAAATTGAACCCTGCAGACTAAATATTTCGAGCCATAGATCAAATGGTTGTTCTGTTTAGAAAAGGGAACATTAAAACTAATTTATTTCAGCATTTAATGCCTGTGTCACACGCTAAATTCAAAATAAAGAAACATCATGTCCGCTAGGCTTCCTTCATTTCAAAACAATTTTCAAGAACAATCCTGTGCACTTTGCAAAACTAATTAAATGTAATTGAGAAACATTGTTAACAATAATTACTTTAACTTTATCCGAATATTAAACGTAATTTGATTCATTTAGAAATGTGAAATTCCGTCTAATAGTTCTCTAGGTGGTCTAAAGAAGTTGTCTTTTAGATATGTAGTAACAGTTTTCATTACTTACTAATAATTACGACTGTAGTAATAAGACGAATATGTGTTGAATTTAGTAGGAATCGATTTATCACATATTGGTTTCATATTTATGCGAATAATTCCTGCAAAACATAATATATATATCAATATCAAAAAGTTATTTGTAAGCGCAAATATTTCCTCTTTTTGTTTGACGTCAATTATGTGTACACTTGTGCAGAACAAATCGCCTTCTTATAAATTTGCACGCGTTGTTTTTAGAGGTACATACATGTACACCTGTTATTATGCAGCATGTTATATCATCGAGACACCAATCTAAGTACAACAAACAATACACAATTAACGTGTTATACCAGTACACATATCGCTGTACTTCTTGATAATCTTACATTGAAGTTTATTTTGCACGTGTTAAAAGAGTTTAGCCGCAAAGCAAAAGAGGATAATGTTTGGGATATTAACATAAACCATATCCTGCACAGTAAACGTTTAAAGTATATACAACAAATGGTTTATATATATATATATGTGTGTGTGTGTGTGTATGTGTGTGTGTGTGTGTGTGTGTGTGTGTGTAGTGTGTGTGTGTGTGTGTGTGTGTGTGTGTGTGTGTGTGTGTGTGTGTGTGTGTGTGTGTGTGTGTGTGTGTGTGTGTGTGTGTAATTATTGAATTTAAGAGTAACTATTCATTCATAAGAAAATAGTTTGTTGAGTTAGATTCCAGGTCTTTCTAATAAAACAAGCGCCGTTGGAGTTGAGCCATTATATTAATTCTGGAATATGTTATCAACCTGCTCTCTGCCAAAGAAATAAATATAACCTGACTGTTGAATAGATTTATTTTTGTTCATGACATTTGATTTGTTTTAATATTCGTTTTGATATGAATTATATTAATAATAAAAAATAATGCCCTTAAAAGAATAAGTCTAGTTCCCATAATATATCGATCTTGTAGTTATTGATATCACGATCATTTCTTAGGATGGCTCCTTAGTTTAATTCGTAGCGCATTGAACAACAGAACATTACTTCTTGAGTTCGAATCTCGGCTTGGGCATATCTGAAGGGTGTTTCACCTCTTTACCATTGGGGGTCACTCGACCTATTTAGCCAACCATGTGCACAAAAGTAGCGAAGAAACATCAATCAGCATTCTTACCATCATCAATATCACCTCCTACATTAGAGAACAAGTCCCATGGTTGACAAAGGAATAATCCATTTCATAACGTGCGCTGCATTTATTTAAAGGAACCTCTTTTCTGTTATGATAATAACCATTAGTTGATGCAAATTGCCGAATTCCTTCATTACATTTCCCATAAACAAGTATTTGCTAAGTAAATACGGTTTTGACATGGCACAAAACACGGATGTTCAAATTCACGATTATATATTTCATGAAACGTGATTATTATTACAAGTGTAGCCGCGGGAACAAAGATAATCTAAGAAATCAATTGTTTATATCAGAAAAACGGATAATTGTCTAATTTACTAACTGACAATTAAACCTATTCACAAACTGGCTACTTCACTCTAAATATAATATATTTCCTAATTTGTGACGATGTTGTGATATTTCCTTTTTTTACCTGGATTTGGTAGACGACTTTGGAATTGGTTGTAATCAATGTGTGGGTCACGCACGGTATATGGCATACATGTGTTCATATCTGTTTTATGGTTAATATAATATATGTCGTTGTAATTAATATTATGTCATGCACATAAGGGCATCAAGCAAACTGATTCTTATCTCATATCAGATGGGTAGTGTACCATTATAAGCAATGCTATTAAGAGTTTATTTTTCTTACTAAGGATACCTGCCTTGATATATTCGTATAGGCTTAAAAAAACAGTTCTATCCAATAATTAGATAAATGAAAGTTCCGCCTATATCAAACAATTAAACACATATGAGCCATATATATAGGCTATAATAAGATAAATGAGTGAATGAGTGAGTGAGTATGCGAGTGAGTTAATAATATATACGTTGGTGGAATTATTTCCATTTCACAACAGCAATTTCTTCTCAAACTTACCAATTTCATACTTGAAAGTCTAACATTGCATAAAATGCCACACTAACATAGTGAAATAATGACAAATTACACCATTCCTCAACAATCCAATATATATTCTAGGAGCCACATGGAATTGGACATTTACTAAGCATTTTCTTTATCATTTGTTCAAGGTCTATAGCACTAGTCTGGCATACATAAGTCCCTAAGCAACGAATAACACCCTGCAAAAATTACCACTTTTTTTAAATAACAGGTCCACCACCATATAAGGCATTGCATTAAGCTGTGCACAGTGCACTAACATACATATACATCTGTTTATGATAAACCACTATTTCGCTATTTTGGAAAATATATCCACTTCCTTATTTTATATTTGCTGAATGATACTATAACTCATAGTACGTAAGATTATACCATGAATAGTAGGTAACTATTAAAAATAGTTTATGCTAAATCGGGACAATAAATATTGACCAGTTGTTCTTCGGGCTATGATGCTATACATACGCTCTTCAGACAAACACAAACATAGCTTAATAAATAATTAATTATATTGTCGAGTAACCAAATGAGCATTAGCCAATTTTGTTTGTCTTTCACAAATGATTACTGCCATTACTGCAATAATAATAATAATAATAATAATAATAATAATAATAATAATAATATACGAAATTTATATAACGCCCTATATAACGTGCAAGAAGTTTAATCTAGGGCGCTTGACAATAAATAATTCACATGGATGTAACAGATTTAAATCTTTAAAATATATAATTCTTTCCAGCCAAATACATAATATATTCAGCTATGAAAAGCTGAAAGAAAAAAATAGTTTTTATCTTCTTTTTGAATGTATCAAGCGTCGGTTATTGGAGATTTGTGATTATCAATGTTGTCTCTAATGGTTGTAATTTTCTTCATGAAGAAATAACTAAACTTCATCAGAACTACCATCATCGTGGCTGTCATTGTTATCACTGTTGTCATATTAATTACCATAATGATCACTATTGATAGACATTTCTATTACACGTAAGATATGCCTAATAATATTGTTGTTGTATATGGTAGGTTGGTGTATTGAATGATTTTGCCTAATATTGATTTTCTGCTTCATCTGGTTTGTATATTGCATATAATATGACGTACTCCTATGACGCTGTGCTATTAAAACATGTCAGACTTACGAAATATTCAATGACAGATGACACAGTCCAGTTAATAATAATGTTATCAGTCAATGGGCTGCTGCAAACTCTCGGTCAAACCTCATTCTACACGATGTCCAGTTGACACCAATTTGCATACGTCGTTCCTATTTGCGGATGAATCGTTCTCAGTATCATACGCCATCTGTCGGTTACTCTAGGATCCGAAACAAAAGAAGACGATATCGATTTTTGTTATTGATCAAGACTAAATAGAACACAAATAACGTAGTTCAATGTAACGAACGTGGCGACAAACAAAGATTCTTATTTCTTCCGCAACACACGACTGGGAATCTAAGCATGAATAACAATTTTGATATCTGGTTTCTTCTCTTTGGTCTACTTTATTTTACTAATGTCAACGGTAAATGTGGAAAGGATTTTTGTAAACGAACACAATTCATGTCTATTAATGGATACTTTTACTACGGAAAGGTAATTGTGGTTTACGAAGAAGTTCCTTTAAAGATATGTGTTACACATTGTCGTACGTATAGTGAATGTCGCAGTTTCAACATGAAGTGGATTAATCCATCGCGAACCTTTGGAACTTGTGCTCTGTTGCAGGAAGTGACCCTGACATCAACAACAACTGGAGCGATAAATGATGAGAACTACACTTATTATTGTAAGTTTTGTTGTCTGTTGTCTCTTTGGCCAAATGTCCCTGCCCTGATCAGCGTTGATGCTTAAAATACTGACAAATTATATATTTGTGATTGAGTGACTGAATGAAAACCTGAAAGGGATAGTGAGTGAGAGGTTACGTGAGAGTGTATGTGAGTGAGTGAGTGAGTGAGTGAATGAGTATGTGGGAGAGTGAGTGAATAAGTGAGTGGGATAGTGAGTGAGTGACTGGGTAATTGAATGAGGAAGTGAGCGAGTGCGTGAGTGAATGCGTTAGTGAGTCAGTCAGTCAGTCAGCCAGTGATTTGTTTCATATCTACCATTGTTGCATCTGCGAAAACAAGGGAAAACTTCGGATTCGAATAAATGTCTTGGAGGATTATAACACCATTTTCATAATATAATACTGCTCAACACTAATCTCCATATATGATGGAGATATTATATCAACTGGTAAATTCATTTGTATGGCTTTCTATTGGTATATAGTTTGGTGCGGCTTACTCCTGTTTCAATTATTAAACTGCAAATCGTCTTGATTATCAAATGATGAGTTCAACTAGAAAATGTACATAGTTATCGTATTAGAGACGTCATTGCTGACATATGTATCAGTTATATTATGTTTTATAATATTTTTATTAAAAAAACACTGAATTTCAGTATACTACGGTAATCATAATAAATACAACTTAAAATGTAAATATTGGATAAAACGGATTTCATTTCCAATTAGTAAGATCGTTCAGATTGAATAATAAAATTTCCAATTTGAATTGATTGTGAATCATTTCAACCTAAGTGGATCACTCATTCAACACACCAGTCCACCACCTAAACGTTCGTAGACATGAAACGAAGGCAAAAATAAAGGACATTTATAAGGCTATCGTTAATTTATGCTGATCTGCAATAATGATGTTCTGTTTATCTGTGTGTTTGCATATATATATATATATATATATATATATATATATTAAGTGTGTTTGTGTGCGTTTAATTGTGTGCCTGTTTGAATATATGTGTGGTGTTGGAAAGATATGTTCGTGGATAGGTGTATGTTGGTGTATATCTATCAGTCCTCATATGCTAATTGTGAAGGTTATTTTCTCTTTTACATGCACCTAGACTGGTGTCCAGAGAATATGACATACTACCTAGGAACAGGTGTTTGTGTAGCCAATAAGACGGGTGTAACTTGGTACGAAGGAGATGTATTCTGCAAAGGCCTCTACCCTGGTGCCCATCTAATTGACATCAAATCAGAAGAAGAACAGCTGGCTTACCTACCACTGTTTGGTAACAATTTATATCGTGTTATAAGTGAATACAAACCAAAAGTTACCAACATAATGTATATATTTAATTTTATTAATATATTCACAGTTGGTTCTACATATAGAAAAGTATATTTTCAGCAATTAGCACAACAATCAACTAGAATTTTCCGCTACTGAAGACTTTTATCCCTATATTAAGATTGTATGTACTTACTGCATTCAGTTAATTAAGTATAACATACATTCAGTGGATTGTATAGATGAACAATTTGTAACATTTGCAAACATACAGCTAATGGCAGGTTTGAAATTTATGAAAATTAGCTAATGAGTAAGGTTTTCTATCAACACTATTAATAATACATTACTGTAATGCAATACCATTGTGTTCTAGATAAATACCTATTTTCAAATATTTAGTTACACTTTATTAAATGAAATTAGATTGTCAGCGTGATAAGTTAGATTTAATTCAAAAGTAGGAACTGGCTACTGATACCTTACATATAATAACTACTGGCAATAGATCAGAGAAGATGTAATTATTTCGTTTGAAGGCTTTATCCAATATTATAGTTTGAGGACTCTTTTCCTAGCTGACACTTCATTATTCCACATTGGTTAAAAATTATCAATAAATCAAAGATTGGCTCCATCAAAACATCCCTATCTCAATGAGTTTCTTCTTTTATATCAATCATCCAAGTTTAATAAAGGAATGGACAGTTCATTAGATATTCTTAATATCTTGTTGTACTAATAACTCTATGTCTTTAAGTGCTCTCTTGAAAGAGGAATTACATAATTCCATCACATGAAATCTAGATGATATTAGGCTAATTCATGCTAACTTTTGTGAACAAATAAATGCCGCCAAGACGTGAAGCATAACACACCCACATCGTTAGAGAAACTTTATTTCGATGACAATATTACGAGAGCTACTTTAATAATTCATGATTTTGTTCGAGTAGACAAACGTGATGTTCTAGAAAAGATTTATATATTGATCAAGGTTTTTTTTTCTTCAAATAATCTGGCTTCAAAGAAAATGATCCCTCTAAATGTGTCAATCATGGAATAAGGACAATTTATAAGGCTAACATTGTTGATCCCATGTTATGTATGCATTATAGATTATATCACCTCTACATTCAGTCTTAATGGATAATCATTGATCTTGTTATTAAATGACAAAAAAATCCTCAAATTCTCATAATCTTAAACTCAGGAGCCAATATTTCTATCATCCGGCCCCCAGCAGAATAATCAAGTTTTTAGTAACCTCTGTTACAAAATTGGTGTTTAATTACGCTCATCCTGCATGATGCCTATTATTCAGTGGCTGCTTCGTTATCAAATGAAAGTAAATAATCAATATGCAGTTCACCTACAGCTGAAAACAAACCCAATTAAAATGCTGATTTTTCAAAGAGCCATCATCTCTCTCTCTCTCTCTCTCTGTATATATATATATATATATATATATATATATATATATATATATATATATATATATATATATATATATTTCAGATTCCTTCATACAATTTTGGACATCTGCCAAAAGGCCAGTCGGAGGTGATCGCGAAGAGTTCTACTGGACAAATTCTGGAGAACGAGTTACGTACACTAACTGGGGATCAAAAGAACCAAATCGAGGGACCAGTACCTCCGATTGTGTGAGGTTGAAGAAGTCTGCCAATTATACGTGGAGTGATCACAAATGTGTAGATGATCGCGTTACAGCTTTATGTGTATGGTGAAAACAGATTTGAGATTTCGTTAAATGGCGTTTTTAATGTATATAATGAGGGTCAAAATAAACAAATTATCCTCAAATGTCTGAAGTCTCATTTAAGTAGTAAAACACTCAATCGGGAAGTTGACAATTGACTTTCTAGACATAAATTTACTCAACAAAATAATCTTAACAAAGTCAAAGTGAAGGTTTCTTTTAAAATACTCAAATTAGCAATTAGTCAAGAGATTGGTGGTATTTTCCAGCCAGTTATCTATCTGGACTATCCGCTGTGCTAGGAATTGATTTATGTGCACATGGAATATAATCTTTCTATATATATATATATATATATATATATGTGTGTGTGTGTGTGTGCGTGTGTGTGTGTATGTGTGTGTCTGTGTGTGTGTGTGTGTGTGTGGGCGTGGTTTAGGATACATATAGAGAGGTTAGAGGCACAGAGCATCAACATATCTAAACAGCCTAAGAGACCTACCTCCATAAATCTAAATATAAATACAACTATACATACATTAATCTAAATATAAAATGTTCCATACCTCCACATATTGATAGATGTGTGCGTATACCTAAGCATGTGTCTGGTCTACTCATCAACCTGTGGGAACCACCCAAATCGCTTTTCAGTACGCGACAAATATGTTACGCCCACAGGAAAGAGGCTACATGCAGGCTACGTACAAAAAGCGGAAGCACGTAAAAAACATACCATTTGATACCACAGCTCAATGGTGACTTGCTACATACATATCATAAACTATTTTGACACCACAGTTTACATTCAACAGTAATTTCTGTGGTCCAAAAGAAACCTGTATATAAAACATTTCGACACCTCAGATGCTGACCTCAGCTTTATTCTGGATTCGAATAACTGAATAAATCCTACCTATATGAATCTACTTATTGTCTGGCGTCGAAGTTCTTCTCTAACCCAAGTGAAAATTCAAGCCTTTTATATACCCTCAGCGTGTTAACAAACATTACAGTTTGTTCATAACAAAGAGAATGTACACTAACTCAGTATGGACTCACTGAAGTGATTTAACTAAAATAAAAACAAAGTAGCAATATTGCACAATGGCTTATTACTGGGCTAGAACGAAATATCGTCCCAAACCTGAGTTAATACTATGATTTGCTCGAACCTAACAGCTAATCCTCGTAGGTTTCCGTTCATCACTAAGTGAACGTTCATTCGATAATAGATTAACATTTTATAGAATGTGTTTATATACATGTGTAAAAGCTATCTATATGTTCTCTCCCACTTATGATTTGGACTTTCGAAAGCTATACAAAGTATGACTGGATTCTGTTATTAGTACTAGTCTAAACACCAGTGTGTGTATGTGTGTGTTTGTTTGTTCGAAATAGTTATGTGCATCAATCGGAAATTAGAGACGACTTGTTGTTACCTTTAGAAGTATCAGAAATATCCATCTCATGGTTGTCTATAAAACACAAGGCGCCATGATATCAAATCTACCATAGGATGGCCTTCATAAACTATGTTACAATTATAAGTAAGGAAGACGGTATATCCATGGCCTAATGGTTGGCTCGGTGGATCCTGAAGTTCTATTTCCTGGGTTAGAACTTTCGCGGTATTATGTCTGAAAAAAGGGTTTTCATATTTGACATCACCTCCTTACCTTTAAATATTATTCTATCCATTTAGCTTACAATGGGCACAAATGTTTCAATAAAACGACATTGGCTTTAATCTTGGTTGCTATCAAAAGGGGTTAATTATTGTGTTATCTTTGATTGGATAATTCTGTCTGACAACTGCTAGATCTTCCTTTACAAATGTAAAACAGAATTATTAACAAAAGTAAATACGATTATTTCACTCTGCCATTAGCTCGTCGTTATTTCAATAGTGTCCATGTTTTATTTTTAGCTTTGTATGTAAGGTATTTATCATCTTTTGTTGTCGATTCTGTGTAAATATGGGGGAATCCCCATGTATATAATGTCTCAGATACTTCAGCTGGGTTTGTTCCAATCTGGATGGCAGAAAACACGGACAGTGATAAGCGAACAAAAACGAGTAAATCAATACGCTGGATGTTCTATTTACATTATTGATTTTTAGGTGTGTTTCTGTGTGTGTATGTCTGTGTGTGTGTGTGTGTGTGTGTGTGTGTATGGATTGAAAATGCTTTCTACATACATATACTCGATCGTGTGGTACAAATACGTAATAACTTAACGCAGAGAAAATTGGGAGTTAAATGTGTAAGACAAATATTTGATTAATGAGATACATGTTAGGTACAGAAATATATTAAGTAGATGTCTATTTTTTATTCATTTTTCAGTTTGGGTGTCACCAATTACCTGGAATAGCCCCTCGCCCCGTATATTACAGACGCAAAGATGATGATGATGATGATAATGATGTTATAGCGAAAGAGTTCAGAAATATAATTAAAACTAGTGTTCTGGGTAATTCGTGTTAGAAAACACCTTATTCAGGTACTACACAAATATCGTATTCCAGATCATATGTTATCACATTGTTGACGAATACGTCCTCATGTATCTATTTGAAGAGATCAAAATTTATGACCACAACATAAACATTGTGTATTTTGTATACATACAGTTTCTTTTTCTTTGTTTGTAATATTTTAGCATAATATTTCTAATTACATAATGAAAGTTGATTAATTCATAAAGTCAAAATACAGTTCGATTTTTGTGCAAATGTTTTACTTAAAATGATCAACAAAATAAGAAACTCATTACATCACAAAGGTTTGTCAATTTAAAGCACTAATAGGAAAGAAATATCCACGAAAAACGTTTATAGATCTTACACTTTATTTTAAAATAATTCCTATTTAGTTATCTGCTTTAGAAAGTGCATCACCAAAGAATAACGTTGCCTATTTTTTGTTGCATTCAGTGGGAAAGCTTAACTAGACACGACGATATATTTCGTACACACTTAATAACAGTCTTCCACCTGTCTAAGTGGAAATGGTAATATTACATCCGACATTATGAAAATTTTGTTGTCCTTAGGTGTGGATAGTCACTCACGTGAATTAAATACCAACTTGATATGAAAAATCCGTTAAAAAGATGATCTGGCCATTAATTATAATGTGTCTATTTACTACACTTTGCCTATTGGAGGGCAAGGTAATTTGTTTTTAATGCATTTAGGCAAATCATATTTGACCTGAACCATTGACTGACCACAATCACAATAACCTCAGTGTTCATTCAAGTGTCACGGTATTGTACAGTGGCTGATGAAACACTAGCAGTAGTATCATCTGCAAAGGATAGTACGGGGAGAGTTGACCTTTTCAAATGTCTGGGCTACTGAGCAGCCTGTGGGGCCCAGCTAATTCGCTTTTAGCATCACATCTCACATTAACGAACACGTGCGTGTGTGAGTATTTTAGCCGTGTATACAAAGGCATGGGTGCAGAAAATCTGGAACCGTAATTCAAACTCTGGACGAGTTTGCAAGGGATTGAATCCAGACTGCCGAATTTTCATTCTAAGACATGTGTAATGAGTGTGTGTGTTTGTTTGTATGTTTGTGTACAGAGAATCTCGAATCGTGAATTCAAACTCTGGACGTTTCTTCAGGGGACTGAATCCAGAGTGGCGACTTTTCTTGCTGAGACATGTGTAATGTCTCACCAGTCCCTAAGTTGCCAAGCAAAATCAAAATACGAATCACCTATAGCCGTGAAGTTTGGGTGTAAAACACCCAAGTCAGATCACGACTGTAGTGAGAATGTTTAGCTTAATTATCTAAGCAGCCCTATTTATAGCTATTTTTCAATTGCTGTATCTTTCTTCAAAGCAATACTATATAAGCTATATAACCCAATTGTCACTATCTTCAAAGATCAGTTTTTACAACGGGCAGGCGTCACAAAGCGACTACTATTAAAACTGTGGTGATGAATTGTATGCATCTTCTGGTCAAAGTTGCCCGTTTCAACCCGACTCTTTTCTTAAAACGATATTGTATGACGCAGACCTCTTAATGAATTTAAAATGTATTGAAAGTTTATATATATATATATATATATATATATATATATATATATATATATATTTAATCTCTATTTTATATCCCATGGGTTATCAATAGAAATAAAACGTTTAACTGGCTTCTGTTATCAGCACTAGTCTAAACACCGGTATGTGTTTGTTCGGAATAAGTATGTGTATAAATGGGAAATTAATGACAACTTGTTGTTACCTTATGATGTATCAGATGTGTTCTTCTTACGGTTGTCTATAAAGTCGACGTCATATCAAATCTAGCACAAGATGTCTTACTCAGCAGACATTACCATTATAAGTATATAGGAGTTGTTTATCCTGGATTTTGCGGCATCTGCATCGCTCAATTGGTGGCTTGATTGATCACGGAATTCTAGTACCTGGGTTAGAATCCTCGCCTTATAATATACCTGAAAGTGTTAGCATATTTCACATCGCGTACTTACCATTCAGTATTCTTCTGCCCATTTAGCCTACCATTGACACAAATGTGTCAATAAAACAAACATTAGCTTTAATCTTAGTGCCTGGAAAAAGGTGTTAATTATAGTACTGTCTTTTGTTGGATGATTTATGTTAGCAATTTGAAGACACTGTAAACCAAAATTAGTAGCAACTGTAAATAACATTATTTATCACTGCCATTAACTCGTCGATAACTCAATAGAGCCCACGTGTTATTTATGTTGTTGTATATATGGTATTCGTCATCTCTAATTACCGTTGCTTCAGTGTCAATAGGATCCGGAGGGGGGTGACTCCATGTATATGGTGTCTCACTAATTTGATAACGGGGTCTTTTTCAATCTCGTTAGCACACAAGGTGGACAACGATAAGTGGGAAAATTAGCAAACCAATAATCTGGATGGGATTTCTATTTACATTATTAATTTCTAAGTGTGTGTGCGTGTATATATATATATATATATATATATATATATATATATATATATATATATATATATATATATAGTCTGTGTATATGTGTGTGTGTGTACATATATATATGTGTGTGGTGTGTGCGTGCGTGCGTGCGTGCGTGCGTGCGTGCGTATGTATGTGTGTGTGTGCGTGTGTATTAGGGTACATAGTAAGAGGCAACAGGCACAGAGCATCAACATATCTAAACATCCTTCGAAACCTACCTCCATAAATCTAAATACAACTATACATACATTAATCTAAAAATAAAATGTTCCATACCTCCACATATTGATAAATGTGTGCGTATACCTAAGCATGTGTCTTGTCTACTCATCAGTCTGTGGGAACCAGCTAATTCGCTTTTCGTACGCGACAAATATGTCACACCCACAGGCAACCGGCTACATGCAGGCTACGTACAAAAAAGCGGAAGCACGTAAAAAACATACCATTTGATACCACAGCTCAATGGTGACTTGCTACATACATATCATAAACTATTTTGACACCACAGTTTACATTCAACAGTAATATTCTGTGGTCCAAAAGAAACCTGTATATAAAACATTTCGACACCTCAGATGCTGACCTCAGCTTTATTCTGGGTTCGAATAACTGAATAAATCCTACCTATATGAACCTACCTATTGTCTGGCGTCGAAGTTCTTCTCTAACCTAAGTGAAAATTCAAGCCTTTTATATACCCTCAGCGTGTTAACAAACATTACAGTTTGTTCATAACAAAGAGAATGTACACTAACTCAGTATGGACTCATTGAAGCGATTTAACTAAAATATAAACAAAGTAGCAATACCGCACAATGGATTATTACTGGACTAGAACGAAATATCGTCTCAAACCTGAGTAAATACTATGATTTACTCGAACCTAACAGCTAACCCTCATACGTTATGACATTTGATGAATTAAAACGTCCTTTGTTTTTACGGGTGAGCGTATGGTTCAGATAGATTAGAGTTTCTTTTGGCTTTAAATTACATTAATAAAATTGTTTTGTTGATAATTATTAGCAAACGAGTTATTTACTTCCTTTTTCTGCTACTTTTAATTCTGGACATTATGTTGCTTTGGCGAAATTGCATGAACATGTTTGTGAAATTATTTATGTTTTTAAAAACAAAACACATTGTTTATCTCAATATTGGTGATAATTTCATTGCATTGCATCGATAATTTATTTATTCTTACTAGCTTAATCGTGTATTAGCCAAGATTTGTCTACAGCTAATTAATTTCATGAAAATTAAATATCTATTTATCTTTTTTTAGTAATATTTGATTAAAAATGATTAACAAAATGAGAAACTCATTACTGCATATAACTGCGTCAATCTACAATAGTATTAGAAAGAAATATAAACGATACACTCTTATAGAAAGTACACCGTTTTCTAAAATAATTCATCTTTGATTACCTTACAAGGAGTAACTTATTTTCTGTGTTGTTGTAATCAGTGAGAAGGCTAAACTAAGCAGTACTATGTATTTGATGCACAGGTAAAACATTTCCAGTTGTTTAAGTGAAAATAATGAATTTATTTTAGAAATTATAATATTTTTGTTATCGTCAGGTGTAGCTTGTCATTCACATGAATTCACTACCACTACAGAATGGACACTGACTATAACGTAGTAGAGGAGAATTTGTCACAAACTAAGAGCAAAATAAGGCCGCTTTTTCTTAATAAGTCACCATGGTTTTAAATCAATGTTATTGTAATCGTAGTCAGATGAGCTATAATACACCGAATTAAAAAAATCTCCTCACATTTCTGGGTGTCAAAGTTGATCAAATATAACATAAAAATCAGGGTATGGAATCTAGCAAACTCTTAGTCACGGTTCAGTAAACATGCCACATTGTAGACGCCCATTTGCAATGGGCAGATTATCATTCTTAGCGGCACGTGCACTACATGAATCTGAGATCGATATTTGTTTTTGAAGTAATTTACTGACAGTGAAAAAAATAATGTAATGCAACAACAGGAATTCTGATCTCTTCAGCTATATGCACCATATCTACAAAGAATGTGAAACATGAGGAGCATCTTCGATATTGTTTATTTTCTCAGTGTTATACTTGAATTGGCTAATGTCAGTAGTAAATGTGGACCAGCTTTGTTCAAAGTAAAAGATTTCACGTAAAGTATTGGGTATTATTGCTACGAAAATATATAGATTTTCTGTATGTATGTCCTTAGCTGACTGTGCCGGAAAACTCAAAACAGTGCATTCTTATCGATTTTTAAAAACAAATTCCGTTTTAGTAATTTGCCGAAGGATAAATAATTAACTTATTTCATCACATAATTAAGGTTTTTCCGATATTTACTTTGTCACGAAAAAATTAAGCTTCTTTTTCAATTGTTTTTATGTTTAACTATATTAGAAGTAACTTTAACAGCTAAGATTGCTTGTTCTACCAACAATGCCAAATAAATAAATAAATAATTTAATAATAAAAATAATAATAACATATAATATATGTAATTAGAAATTATAAGTAATAAAAGCTATAACTTGCATATATGCTATTTCTAGGAATTTGGCATGTATTTAAGAATTGTTATCCGACTGATTCGCCTGTGATGCAAATACTGAACGTCTTGTCATATATTTTGACTTTGGGTTTCAGCACAAAAACTTTATTTCCATTTGATGATAATAGGTTAAAGAAGAATACTATAACACTATAAGGAGTAATTAAAAATGATTGTTGTTTTATGACAGATAACTAACATGCACTTCTCCAATCATTTTCAACATTTAAATATTATTTTTGTTAATATCACATTGTAACACATTTTAATAATAGATGAATCAATTGTTTATCATCTTAATAGATTTTATATAACTCCTTATAGTGTAATAGTATTCTTCTTTAACCTGACATTTTCTAGTTACACCTGATCTGGTTTAGTTCCAAGTCAGTAGATCCAGACGGATTCCATCTATCGGGTAATAAAATAACTTTCGGGCAGAATAAAGGTGCCTTTGTACATAATATTCAGTAAGTCTATTATGGAAGGTACACTACTAGAAGCATGGAATGATGCCCATATAAAACTGAGGGACCAAAAAGGATCATCAATCTCCCGAGGAAATAATAGATCAGTAAGCTTAACATCAGTTATTGGTAAAATTATGGAATCAAAATTAAATACAACCTAGTCAACAAAATGATGAATGACGATCTATTCTGCGATGCCCAACATGGCTTTGTTTCGGGACGCTCATGTATGGCTCAGCTACTCTAGAGCAGTGGACTGAGTTACTGGATGGTCGAGACTCTGTGGGTTCATTTACCTTGACTTCAGAAAAGCTTTCGACAATATTCCTAACTGGAGATTAATTATGAACCTTGATGCATATGGCATAAAAGGCAGCCCCCTCAACTGGATTACACACTTCCTTTCAGGTATACGGTAGCGTGTAGTGGTGAACGACAAGTTATTAACTTGGGAAAGTGGCATACCACAAGGCGGTGTACTTGGGCGAACTCTGTTCCTACTTTTTATTAATGGCCTACTTGATGATGTCAAACGTACTGCAAGGATATTTGCAGATGACACCTAGCTCTTCCAGGGTATAAGTTCCCATGATGACTCGATTAGTGGATTGGTCCCAGAATTGGTAGATGGGATTTAATGAGACCAAATGCAATGTTCTCCATCTAGGCTCAACAAACCCATGTTATGAGTACTGTATAATAAATACCATACTGGAAGCAATAATAGATGAGAAGGACTTAGGTGTCACCATTGATCGGCATCTGAATTTCCATGTGCATATATCCAAAGCGGTAAACAAACCATCGAGAAAACTTTTTAGAGCAACATTCACCTGCATCGATAAGATATATCTGGAAAATGAAAACATCGTTGACGCGGCTGCGAAAGCTCGCAAGATTATGAGAGGTATCGGGGATGAAGGACCCAAGAGGCTCAATGCTAGTGGATTGACTGACGACCAGAAGAAGATTCCGACAGAGTTATGGACGTTTTTTTGAAAATACGTTGAAGGTAAACGTTAACTTTCGGATACACCGTCTTCATCTCATGAAGAATCGACAACAAACGAAGAAGAGATGAGCGAACGTATAGTAGGGCTAATTATCGCGAGTACGCCACACGAAGTGTCTAGGAGAAACTTGATCGGTAAAGAAAAGGGCTATGGAATAGCTCAGATTCTCAAAGAAGGCAGCAAGTTCGAAGCTATGGCTGATCGTGATCAGTTACAACAGGTGGAGAAAGGCTTAGAAGATATACATTTTATTCGGAAGGAGATAAAGTACCAGAATTGTGGGAGAAACCACAAGCCACGGAAGTGCCCTGCGTATAATGATGAGTGTCGATTGTGCGGAAAAAGAGGGC
This sequence comes from Paralvinella palmiformis, assembly GCA_025642065.1. Lineage (NCBI taxonomy): Eukaryota > Metazoa > Annelida > Polychaeta > Terebellida > Alvinellidae > Paralvinella > Paralvinella palmiformis. The sequence goes on along the minus strand of JAODUP010001131.1, from coordinate 28,165 downwards.
ATTGGGCAAAATGTTGTCGAAAAGCTCATCCACCTACAAAGAGAAGTCCATCTGAAAAACAGCATCAGAAGCTATATCAGAAGAAAAGATCACACTATCAAGGTCAAGGGTCACACAACCAAGGTCACAAGACTATTTGCTATTATGGTAACAAACATGGCTATAATGACTGCAAAATGTAATAAAGATAGTTATATTAACCATGTTTAATAATATAATTTTGGTAATGGCGGTGTGGTATATATAGAAACACGGTGGTTGAAATGGCGTAGTACTATCATAATCATGACCAGGTGATAAAGTTTGTACATTTGGTGATGGTGATGTCAACACTTTCAGACCGGGACCAGGAATGAGACAATTTACAGGTAAGCTAGAGCAAAACAAGGGCTTGTTCCAGGGTGAGCAATTGAAAGGCAATGACAATACTTTCAATATTCAGATCCGAAAAGTTGTACATGCATTGATAAAGTCCATGCCAAAACGTTTCTCAGACATAGACAGTGGCTTGCTGAAGTCCACCAAGCTGTCCGACCTCTCATCGTGGCCTTCTACATATGCAGATGCAGTTGGTAGGTATCAAATGTAATGAATAAAGATGAAAACCCCCTCACACATACACCTACACATGTATGTGAACTTTCTTTTTCTCTTATATTGTTTCAGACTTTGGAGATAAGTTCTTGGTAACACGTGTGGATCATTTCCGAAGTCATCTGGAGGCATCAGTCGGTGTGGTTCATAAAGGGAAATCAGAATGGACTATTCTAAAACAAGAGCTCTATACAAGGTGAGTGACACATACAAATTCTAATAATGTTATCACACATTTCGAATTTAACTGATGCATAGATCATCTCAATTATTATATGATCAGATAATTATGTATACATGTACTTTTATTTTATTCCAGGCATCAACAAGCCTCGTTCCATGACCTGGAAACATCAACAGTCTGTACAAGACTCGATGCACAAACATATTGGATGTTATTGATTTGATTATTTCCTTGCCAGCAGGAACCTCGAGTGTGAGAATGGATTTTCACAGATGAAAATGACTAAGTCTCAGTATCGCAACAAACTAACTTCGACCACAATGACGAAGCTGTTGACCATGACGATTCATTTGCACTCCGCTAACATTGCTCACTTTGATGCTAAGCAGGCAATTCATATATGGAACTTACACCACAACAGAAGGCCCAACTTTATGGAGACATGTAGGCGAAGGGCTATGCCTGAGACCCAGACAGTAGAAGAGACTTTGGGGGCAGCAGCGGATGGTCAGGCAGACGATGCAGATGAGGCAGTGATCACAAGTGGCTCAGATCCAGGCTCGCATTGTCATTCATTGAGGAATCTGATCCTACCAGATCATTAGTTGTTTTGTATTTCACATGGTGAAAATAAGCTAAGGCTATTTCATTTTTATTCTTGACCTCGCCACACCTATATTTGTACACCCATTTCCATTGATAATTATCCACCCCATTATGCATAAATGGTCAACTATTATAGCCCTTCTTCCTGTACTAGTATTTTTAGCCTATCCATTGCCCCCAACTGTTTTCGCAAAAGTTACAGAAGTGAGTGTAGTTCTCAACATATATGGCTTCTGTGGTTGTTTTCGCACAACCACTTCCTGCATCAGAGAATACATTCTAATGGTTCACAATGGACTAATCCCCTTCATGTTGAAACTACGACATTCACGATTGATGCGACAACGTGCAATACACACCTTTGAAGGAACCTCTCTTACACAGTAATCACTTTTCCGTAAAGATAATAACCGTTACTAGACGCGAATTGTTTTCACTTACACAAATCTTTTCCACATTTATCGTTGACATGATTAAAATAAAGAATGGGACTCAAAAGAGAAATAGTAATATACAAATTCCTCTTCATGCTTAAAAACTTCGTTGTACCTAACAGACAGAGCCCCTGTGCTACTTGGGTACGATTCACCCGCATATAGGAATAACGTACGCTATTTGGAGTTTTCTGGGAGTCGTGTAGAGTTGGAAGTGACAGTTAGGTTTCAGTTGTCAATTGACTGTATTATTTACTAGAAAGTATGATCTCAAGTTGAATATTACATATGTTTTACATGCTTTAATGGCGCAGCTTTATAGATTTATATCCTAGTTCATGTAATATAGAAATCAGATGTAGGTGAAAATCAATATTAGAAGAAAAAAATCATTACAAATGTCACATATACAAATATCTCAGACAAACATTCTTCTCACAATGTGTATAGGCATATCTTTCATATACTATAAATGTCTATGAATAATGGTCGTTATGGTGATGAATGTGACAACAATGCCAACCATTGCAACCACCATGAAGGTGGTGGTATTAATGATAGTAATAAAAGTTATTAATTATTTGCAAAACGTTTAATTTCGCTTATTTACTTCTCGAGCACTTAATTACTTACTAACAAAGCTTCATTTGTGTTTATTTAAGAAATGTTTTTGGACAATAATAGCCCGAAATGCAACTGGTCAATGATTAATTGTCCAGCTGTAGCATAAACTATTTTCACAAGTTTCCTAATTTGTAGTGCAGATACTTACCTGCAATGGGTTAGTCTAGGTTAATTGATCCGGAAATTAGCAAAATTCAGCCTACAAAATATAAATGTACATTTTCTGCCACAAACATTCAGTATTTAGATTCCAGACTTATTCCAGAATGTTGATATATTTTCGATATTAGCGAAATGTTGGCTTCATCCGGTATTCAAAACCAATTGGTGAAATATGTAGTCAACATAATTTGTTCTACCATTATTATGCAGTTGATACCCAGGTTTAAATGGCGATCATGTCCAAAATTGAAAGCTTGCTTGGCTAATATCAGTACTTGGAAGAATGCAAACATGTTTGAGATAAATTACGGCTTCAGGTAGGTAAGACTACTGTTTCTGTAGCATAGTCAGTGAAGAACTAGGAGTATATTTTGATACATCCCTGACCATGGAGAGGTAAGTAAATGCAATATCCAAAACCTGTTTTTACCAAATTCGTAATATTTCTCATATCAGGCGGTACATCACATTGAATGCTTGCAAAACACTGGCACACGCCTTGATAACATCTAGGCTAGATTACGGCAATGCTCTCCTGTATGGTCTTCCAAGCACACTGATGACACGGCTACGGAAAGCCCAGAATGCTTCTGCCTGGTTAGTCACTCGCACTCATAAAAGAGAACATATAACCCCAGTTTTGAACTCCCTGTATTGGCTTCCGGTTATATACAGGTCGCAGTACAAGATTTTGGTGTTCAATTTTAAGCCACTTCAAGGGATAAACACTAATTTTGTTTCTTTCAGCTTTTCCTAGCTGATATTTTGTATTTGGCTGGAAATAATTATGTATTTTTAAAGATGTTAACCTATTAAATCCATATGAATTGTTTATTGTCAAGCGCCTTAGAGTAACCTTCTTGCAGGTTATTTGTGGCGCTATATAAATTTCGTATACTATTATTGTTATTATTTGTATGTGTATGTGTTTGTGGGTCTCACTCCGTGTATATATATATATATATATATATATATATATTAAGGTGTGTGCTATGTTAGATAGATGTGTGCGTAGATGGGTGGGTGTGTGTGTCTGCCTGTCCTAACATGCTAATGGTGTGTGTTGGTTTTATTTCCAGAGAATATGACATAATATCTAGGAACAGGTGCATGTGTAGGAAATAAGAAGTGAAGTGAAGTTAAGTTTATTTTAAATTTCCAACAAATAATTGTACATTCATAATATTAATATATAAAATGTATTAAAAGCTTTCATAATGTCAACAAAAAAGGTAAATTGAAGGACCAATGTAGCCTGAGCTGTCTTCCTATTGGCCCCCTAAAAATAAATAATAAAACATATCTAGGTGACACATCACTGTCCGGCACAAGAGGTGGTAGTGGGGTGGCCACAAGTTAAACAAATTCAAATTTAAAAAAATAGGATCGGTCAGCAAATAAATTCATATATGAGAAAATTAAATTAAAATTTAAAGAATCAGGAGTGATGCGATTCCATTTATTCCACATTATACGGAATTAGAAATGTGGTTGTTTACTGGCAAAAGCAGAGTTACATTTTTCAATAAATAGAAGTTTAGACTGTCTTGTCTGGTGGCTATCCTGAACTTCATAATTATGCTTAAATAAGTTATCAAATGAAGATGGTAACTTTTTGCAGACAAAGTCATGCATAAATAGAGCTACCTGGAATTCATACAAGTATTTTACATTCAAGATGCCGGAAGATTTAAACAAGGGTTCAGTATAGCTATTATAATTAGATCTGTGTATCGTTCTTATTGCTCGTTTTTTTCCAGAATAGTAGTTCTATGGAGGGCAGAAGAGCTGGCATTTCCCCAAGCAAGAATGCCATCGGTGAAATGAGGATGGACAATTGCAAAATATAGTGTTCTGAGAAATCCATTGGAAAAAATGTTTTTCACTTGCTTGATGATAAAAATGGCGTACAAGATTTTTTTATTGATTTGACTCAAATTGGGTAATGTTTTATCAATGTGTAAACCAAGGAATTTTGTAAATTGTTCTGTAAAGTTAACCCCTATTGGTGTTAAGGGTATACCATCTATGCAAAGTTCTTGGCTTGTTGTATTTAGTCCGTTATTTATTGTTTTCAATTTTATAAACTTTGTCTTGTTTGGCTTTAGAGATAACTTATTTATACAGAACCATTCATATAATTTATTAAGTTGAATATTTGCATAAGAAAATAGATTTTCAACACTTGAACCAGATAAATATAAAGAAATGTCATCAGCAAAGGATAATATATTTTCATTGGATGATTTTGCAATTACATTAACATAAATTAAGTATAATAAAGGTCCCAGAATTGAACTCTGGGGAACGCCACATTCTATTTTAAAGACTTGAGATTTGCTATTTTTATTTCCACAAAGTGTGTTCTATCTGACAGGTTACTTACAAGCCAATTCTCTGCAATTCCATGGATTCCATAATGATAAAGTATTTTAATAAGAATTATGTGACTTATAACATCAAATGCCTTTTGATAGGTCACAAACAATTGACATTGTATATTTTGAGATGAAGAATTGGGTGTATTGTTGAATGTTTGGATCGAAATCAATACTGGTGTATAAATAGAATGTTTTGACTACCACAAAAATTACATTCATTGATTGACCATGATTTTCTATAGTATTTTTGAGAACTTATTGGTCGATAATATTTTGGTTGGTTTGTATCTTAAGATTTATAAACAGGTATAACTTTACCAGTATTAACTATACCAGTATTAAAGGACAAGTTTATTATATGGGCTGAAGGCTGTATAATGTTTACAATACTTTCTTTTACCAGTTTAGTGGAGATCTCATCATGTCCCCTACTAGTTTTAGGTTTTAGCTTTTTAACTACATCAATGATAAGTGAGATATCAATACTTTCAAGATATATTCTATTACAGACAGAATTTTCTAAATTATCAGTGTAACGTTTTTTCAACTTGGGATATTTTGGCTTGTAGATGAATAAAGGTTTCCAAAATAAGTATTAAATGATTCAGCTATTTGCATTTGATTTGATACACTTTCATTTCCAATAATAAATGATTGTGGAAAACTAGATTTATCACTTAGCTTTCCGATTTCTTTTTGAGAATTTGACATGTCTTTTTAATATTATGCTTGTTCATGTCAAGCAGGCATTTGAAATAATTTCTTTTAATGATTTTCTTCAGCTTGTTGAATTGATTAATGTGATTTTTGTAAGTAGCTATGTTATGCATAGTTGGCTTTTGGAGTTTCGTTTGGTATAATTTTAATTTAGTTCTTGAATAATTTAGAAGACCAGGGGTCATTCTTGGCTCTCTTATGGTGTATATTAAATTTGTTCTTTTTTTCTAAAAAAAAGGGAAGGCTTTCTCAAAAGCGTCCCTGTACATAACAATGAACCTCTTGTAGACTTGATTTGGGCAATTGTTCATCTAGATAACTTCTGAATAATTTAACATTGTTATCTGAAAATGATATATTCTTTGTTGTGGCATTTGAAGAGTGAGTTGGTTTGCATTTTACAGAATATACCAAAATGGTTAGCTACATCTCTGCGGAAGATTCCAGATATGGAGGCTTTGCAGATATTATCTCTGAAGACTTCATCAGTTAGAGTTGCTGGTGTAGATGTTTCTCTTGTTGGCTTAGTAAAAAGTGCCAAGAATCCTTGCGTAAATAAATTGTCAACCTAATTATTTGTTTTATCATGAGAGTTGTACTTGAGTAAATCAATGTTAAAGTCACCCATAATGGTACTTTTTTTTCTTTTCAACATTTATCATGTACATAAGATGAAATAACGTTGATTTGAATATTTCTATATCTGCCTTAGACTGTGTATTTTGTCTATAGATGACCCTTACAATGATGTTTTTATTTGTATTTGATAGTACCTCAATGAAAAGGGATTCAAAGATATGAGGTATAAATATGCATAAATATTCTCGAATCTTAAATTGTACATTTTGCTTTATAAATAATCCAACACAACCATGGTTATCATATTTACTACTAGTTTATGAAATCCAAGTAAGGCCAGACGCAAATCTTTTTCAGAATTGAATACTTCACTAACACCTATGTAGTCAAAAGAAAGTTTTCATCATGAAGGTTACATATTAGATAATAACAGGATTCCAAGTTTCAGGATAGACTGCGACTATTTAAGTGAAATTATTATACACTATTTCATGTAAACTTAGTTACTTCTCGGAAATTAATTGGCTCACAATAATCACAGTCATTTCCAAACTGTTGAAAGAGGGAATCATGATTATCATTTATATTCACTTCACTCATTTCATAGAGTGATTTCAATGGCAGTGAATCCTGAGTTTAGAACAAGTCTGTGGTTTCAAATTTTACTTACCTATGATATAGCAAAATTGGCAGTTGTTAACATAACTAATTATTTTTACACCGAATATTTAAAAACCATGATGAATTCATCATTGATATTTTTAAACAAAAAGCTATAGCAACACAAACTAGAAACTGAAGGCCCAATAATAAGTTGCATACAATAGAACTAGGTTGACAAAAACCATATTTAAACATTAATCCAAAACACGATGCTAAAAAAAAGTAATAATTACAGGCAATCAGAAGAAATAATTGATTAGAAACAAATACCAAAATACACGTATATACACATGCATGCACATATATACATATTATTTGATTTATCAATTCTATGAGTCTTCGAATGTTTCACAGATAGTTTCACGAAGAGAAACCATAGCGTTTCTACCAAACCATTTTGAGGCGATCAGACAGTCAGGATCTTTCAGAGTCTTCCCACCCGGCATTTACACGTAAAGTTTATGTAAATAACACGTAGTGTATGTTCATTACATGTTGCGACGTGTTTTTTACGCGTATATTACGTGTCGATGTATTTATGACAGGTAGTTTTCAACACGTACATTTTACGTAAATACTACGTGTGCACCTAGCAAATTCACGTTATGATGATCATCATGGTCGTGCAAATACAAAATATTTCCCATGATGCATCGAAGCTAGGAAGTGACGACAGTTTCTCCATGTTTGTTGATGTCTTTAATTTGGAGGTTTCATCGAACGTCTGACAAATCCATGATAATCGGTAGATATATTAAACAATATGTTAACGATATTACGGTGGTAATTAAGAGAAGGTATGTATATATATGGGAATCCGGAAAAAATTCCTAAATACACCTCCTAGGCCGAGGACAAAAAAATATCAAAAGCTGCTCCCTGTAGATCAAGATCTAACAATTCAAACTATGAAAAAGACCAAATGTTCCTTTACCGTTATCTAGTCATCCTTTTTGTAATCGTCAGAGGCTAATATAATCAAACTGTACTTAGTTATTAATTACATTTATGAATATTGAATCAAATATCATGATTATCATTATATACTTGAGATAAAGACCCAGAGTGTATACTATAATCTCATAATGAAATAACAACTGTAGAAACACCTGATCACTGATGAGAAAAACAACTAATCATAAAACCTACCAAGTCAATGTCACATGTGAGTAATTATGTATTTGATTATAAGAGGAAAATATCTGTTAAATAATAAATACTTATCTGAGGAGAATGCTTGACTTTCTCCGTGTTGTCAGTACATAGAAAATAAAAAATCCTTCATTTAAATCTCTTGTTGTTCAAATGAGGTATTCTTAATGTACAAGTTAATTAGATATAATGTGATTTTGTTTCTAATTAATAAATAAATCTGTGATTCCCCGCCCAAATTATGCAAATCGTGTGATCTACATCGTATACAGCTCTTTACTTTTGTAAATCTTTTGAATGGAATATTTATAATTATATATTCCACTATCAAAATGAAATTATGTCTCATAGAAATATTTGTTATCAACCTCAGATAACGGTACCAACAGTTACATGTAGTTGTGCATGTCACATAAAATATTAACCTTGACATTATCTGACCTTTACTAAAAATATCTAAGTACTTTAATTGTTTTCAACATATTTGGCTTGTTTGTGCTAAGCCTTGGGTAATGGTACCAGCAGTTAACTAGAATGTGCAATTAAATTAAATTGTGACCAGACCTGGGGTAATTGTAATAGTAATAGTAATAATAACGATGACAAATGTTTCACAGTAATTGAAATAGTAATAGTGAATCTCATTTTGAAAGTAATTGTAATAGTTGATAAAGTAATAGTAATCCACTATATCTTTGCTATTACATTTTGTCAGACACACAATACTTTTTGTCAGATATGTCACTACACCATCAAATCTCACTGTCACCTGATTGGCTGATCAATCAAATTGTCATTTATAATATTGTTCATTATTGATTCTGTAGCTGAGAAGCCACTCCATTTGAAACAGACTAAGCACTGTGTACTTAACCGAATCCAAGTTCATTACAATGGTCTCCCAATTATCCCCCAATTAAGAATCTATATCTGGCATCCCTGATTAGTGAATGTTGGCATTACTTGTGCCACTGTTCATATATAAGCTCCCTAGTTTACAGGTCCACACCATATCTTACAGCTGCTATCACTGCATTATATCTGGTATACACATAATCTGATTTGTAATATATTTTATGCTGTATCTAGGATATTATCAATAATATAGACATCCACATAAAACAGTATAAATCACAATGGCTAAAGTATCACATCTGAGTTATTTTGAGATGCCTACTAATACTGACGTCAACTACAAAGTCAAATGTAAACATTATGGTTCAAGCATATCAGGCTCAGCCAAGACTACTTCCAACTTCACCACACACTTGAAGGTCAATATTTATTTGTAGATTATAATATATTGTATACTCCATGTATTATTATTATATTATATACCACATTTGAAAAATGACAAGAAAATAAATGTAACAGTAAACACATACCGTAATCTACTACTATACATATATGAGAGCGCATTCACATTACTATGCAAGAGTCAATTGGTGTATTACCTTGTATTGTTGAATACACCATCTTGCTAATCATGCTCATTTAGCCATGACAGGCATATATGGAAATTATTCACCTATTTGGAATGTACTAGTTGTTAAGTGCAACTAGGTACGGTCAACTGAACAGTGTTGGTTTAATTGGTTTGGTAGATGGTCCTCCAAACAAGATAAGTTAGAATTAAGAACAATAAAATAATAACAGTTTATATTCCTGCTAATACACACAATTATTGTGTGTGTTTTATTTATTATAAAGGAAGCATCGCCAGTTGTATTTGGAGTCAATGTATGTACCCGCTTGCATTGGTGAACTTGAACAGCCATTAGTTTTCAGTTTCGTGAATAAGACTGACAAGAAATATAGCACAACTGATCAGAGTCAACTCAACGGCATAGATGTTCTCATATCACTCCTTGTTGATGGCATGCTGCCACTGTGACTGGTAACGAACGCTTCATTCAGGAGGTTTGTGAGCATTCTGGACCCACGTTACACTCTCCCATCTCGCAAGCACATTTTCAGAAAACTGCTACCCCAGAAGCACGCAGAGGTGGAGGCCAAAATCAAGGACATTCTTCAAGAATCTATCAACGTATCAGTAACGCTGGATATGTGATCCAATCGCCAGATGAAGGGCTTTCTCGGGATTACTGACCATTTTATAGACCATGATTGGTCTATGCAATCAGTGATGTTAGGTTGCCACCGATTCCGCGATCAGCACACTGCCGACAACATCAGCAACGCATATGATGAAGTAACTACATCATAGGATCTCACTGGCAAGGTGAGCAATGTAATCACTGACAATGCGTCGAACATGCTCAAGGCCTTTCGACTTCCTGGATTCAGCACTGAACCTGACAGCGATGATGAGGACGAGTCCGAAGCAGTTGACCTGAATGATGATCTCCAGCTTCTCACGGAGCATGATCCATAATTTGCCCACTCCATGCAGTCGGTCGTGAAGGGATGGTTTTAAAGATACTGCATATTTGAACAACATGCTGTCCAAAACTGCAAACATCGTGTCGCACGTCCGTCGGTCCATTCGTGCTAAAGAAGTCCTGGAGGGTGAGAAGCGTTTGCAGGCTAATCCCAGCTGGATCAACATTGGATCAACCTTGTCCTTTAGCGTTGGATCAAGGTTATGAAAATGGTTGGATTTGAAAATTGGATCAACATAATATTTGCAACATTGGATCAACGTTGGGATTTCAATGTTGGCCCAATGTTATGAAATTTTTGGATTTGAACATGATATTTGCAACACTGGATAACAGTAGTTTTCATTATGGTTGATGTGAACATATTTATTCAAATAACAACATGCAACATGCTTATATATCTCTCTCATTTATACGCACATTCACACAAGAAACACAATAATATATATACAACAAATAGAATTGATATTGTTACTATACCAGCATCATGGTTGATTGGAATTTAAGGGACTGATGCAGTAAGGTTTCATCACACACACACACACACACACACGCATATATATATATATATATATATATATATATATACATCAATTACATCCGCCACAAAGAATGTTGGATGAAATTGCATTATAGTTATATCAGCTGCACAAAATTATGCACTCATGATCATTAAAAACAGCTGCAATAAGACTTGTTCAAAATATAAAATGATTTGAATATTCATCTAGAACATGACAACATACAAGTATACCAATTCTAGTTTGTACAATACATCATACAGTAGCCTACTTTACAATCAAATTATATGCCAACACAATAGCCCTCTGCCAAAAGTTTAAATAGTTTCATGGATGGCCAATCAAATACCAATAATCACATTTTACATTATTTTAGTCAAATTATTATTAACATAGCCAAATTTATAAAAGACATATTTCTCAAAATAACAAAAGTGCATAATATGTCCATAGCCTCTAACGTATGAATAATATATGTAATAACAGACTCCAGTCCAAAATAAATATATTAGCTACCACACTTATCCTGTAACTGTACATGTCTAGGTGTATGCAAAAGAGTGCAACCATCTTGAAAAACAGTTCTTGTACATACATTTCTTACTGCCAGTCTGCAAAGTCCTTTCCAATGTAAAGCTCTTCACCATCATCATCTAACAAATTATCAGATCCATAACTAGATATCACATTATCAGAGTTGTCTGATTCCTGATCATTTGTATCGCCACTGTCTTTATTAGAATCCTGTGTATTGCTGACATCTCTACCATCCACATGACAAGATGAGTCAGTATCACCTTTCTCGTGTACACTAGGAGCAACACTAGCACCTACTAGCATATTGGCTTCATCATTATCGCTGCTATTAGCTTCAACGAGAGTCAGTACTTCAGCTTCATTCTTTCTCCATCTTTTCAAGTAGGCCACGCAGTAATATTCTGTTTGGATCTAGGAATACATGTACCAATATGAACATTTATCACTTTATGCATACGTGTCAATGTGTGTGGAGGCCTTTTATTTGGCTACTTTTACATAGGTGACCAACAGCAAAAACTAATGGGAGCGAATATTTTTTGGTTTATGCTGAAAATAGCGAAAATGTTGTAATAGCGTGAACGTTGTAAATAAAATCCTTGATCATCATGGATGGCTCGCGAAAATAAATGGCTGCAAATATGCAACTAAAGGACCAGGTGATTTTGTTCGAGTCAGTGACGTGATATTAATTTTGAAACAAATTAATAAAATCATCTATAATACGTAATAACGTTTTGGCTCATAATATTCATATGCACCATTTCTTAGATATAATCATTTTTAATTTACAGACACTCCCCCAATGTCGCCCAGACAATTTGACTGAGAAATGAAAATGAGTGCAAATCGCAGGTATTGAACTTTTCAGCATTTTACAGATTTGATCCTTTTCATGAACCCCCCCCGAAACTGAAAATAGCGAGATCGTTATAAATGATCTAAATGATCATGAAACACAAACTAATGTGAAAATAAGTTTTATCTGAAATGTGAAGAAATAAATTTTCAATCACTAAACACAGGATTTTTATTTTCTGGTCTAAAAATTCCAACCCTTCCTTGGAACTTAAATGATCGCTCCCTAACATTAAGATGTGAATTATAGTACCCAGCAACGCGTAGACACGCATGCTGAGTAATTCAAGTCCGAAAACTCGATCGATCATTATTCAACAATAGGAATGATAATTCAAGAAACTATACGCAGCATCATGTTTTATGACAATTCATATTACTAAATACACAAGATTAATACAACTTATTTACATACTTACCAGAAAAAAAGATGCGTCAAGTTTCCTAGAAATTCTATAGTTTCAAAAAAATGGCCGCGTTATGTTCAAATCACTGGCCTATATATATATATATGTGTGTGTGTGTGTGTGTGTCAGTGGTTCAAATGAGCTAAGGATGGCGTGACGTCAGAATCCGGGGATTGTGGGCTAGATATAGCTCTGCCGTTTGATAGCTGTAGAGTTGTGGCCTCGTTTTGGGGTGTAATCACCTGATCACAATTTATTTGAACAAATGTATATCAATTAGGTGCGAAGTTCCACCAGATACCCCCATAATAGATATGCACACAATAACGGCTTCTCAAATTATAATCTGATACAAGTAAATTATATGTGATGGAAAATACAACATTGATCCAACATCGCAATACCGATCTAAATCCAACACGATATAATCCAGCCCAGGTATAATGGATATGCATGTCAACAACTTAGAGCCTATGAGCAAAACATCTTGGGGAACTTATCGCCATTTTAACGCCATTTGAAGAGGGTATTGACTTCACCCAAGGCCAGAACTCTGTTACAGTAAGCTTCGTTATTCCGTGCATACGTGGGTTACGTTTGTCGCTCGCTTCAACACCAGTTCGATGCAACATCAAGCTGGTCAGTGCTCTCAAGCTGTCGCTGGATAGGAAAATTACTGCATACTAGTCTCGACAACTGTTCGCTAGTGCATATATTTTGGATACGCGTTTCATGATGTATTGGTGTTCTGGATTAGAGGCGGAAAACATGAAATCCAATGGCGCTACATGCACCTAGCACCACACACGTACCTATACCTGCAGTCACTCCAACGGCACCGCCACAGCCTAAGAGGAGCAAACTACTAAGCTTTATGGCACCCCCACAAGCACCAGTACCAACTTCTTACAGTATAATTGACGAGTTGTACTCATATATCTCTAAACCCTGTGTAAAAGAGGATGCCGATCCACTTGCAGCCAAATATCCAGCGTTGGCTAGGTTGGCTAAACGCTATTTGGGAATACCAACTTCATCTGCTCCTGTGAAGCACCTATTTAGCCTTGCTGGTAGAATGTTCAGACCAGACAGGTGCTCTCTAAGTGACGCTGTATTTCACTCCCTGGTGGCTGTGAAATATAATAGGCATTTGTGAATGGCATTTCTCTGTGCAATTACAACGTCATAGTTGATTATTTATGAGGTAAATACGAGATGTTTTATATGGTACATAGAATGTTATACACATATGTAAAAAAAATGAAAATATGTAAATGAAGTTTTGTTTTGTATTATTTTATGATGAGAGTGACCCAGTAACATATAAAACTACCAGCACTATCATTATCATTACTACTACTACTACTACTAATAATAATAATAATCGCATAAACAAAAATGTAATAGTAATAGTAAGAAATGTAAAGGTAATAGTAATATATTATATTCAATATCAAGTGTAATAGTAATATATTACATTTCAAACTAATTGACCCAGGTCTGATTGGGACCCAGGTATTTGATTGACCTCTATCCAAGGTCACAGAATACTTAGATAACAGGGAAACAGAGCTATCATATAAAGAAAGCGCTTGTTTTCATTTGTTCTGGATGTATATTAAGATTATTTCAATGTATGTACATTTATTGTGACATGTAAAATATATCATGTTAATTGTTGGTGCTACTGATGTTAAAGGTTTCCCAAAAAATTCTTATGCTGGAGATATATTGTGAAATACTAAAACTTATCTGGTCAATATTTTCAATATATTTGTATACAACTGATGTGTTTATTTCTTGTGTAGCTGTATTAATTGTAGTTAAATTATCCATCCTTTCAATTTAGACAGGTGCTAAACCTGCAATATGTTATGTAGATTAGACTTAGTCTGTCATAAATTTTATCTTAACATGGTTGATAATACGATTTAAAAAGTTGAATTTGTATTAAATAAATTGTGATTTATTATGATTTTTTTTATTATTGCATGAATGATAGTATAAGGTGTATTCAATGTAAATTTTAGCACGTGAAAATTACGTGCAAATCAGTACGTAATTTCTATGTGGAAAATTCTACGTAATTTTCACGTGTAAATTTGGAAGTAGATTTCAGGTAGAAACAATTAAGTATATTCAACTAACATAGTTCACCAAACATATATGTAATTTCTGCGTGTATACTACGTAGTGTGCCTGCTGGGTTGCCAAATCCCCACAAGCGATCATAGCTGTCCTCAGCGAGTTTCCTTTTCTTTGTCGCTATGAGTGTTACGCGTGGTAGCATGTTTTGTTGACATTTATGAGTGAGTGACACTGTCATAAACTTTACATTAGAGTCGACCCAAGATTTCTTTTCATTAGGTTTAATGAATATAGCGTCGCCAGTCCTCTTAAAATCTAGTGGATCAGAGGAACACAATATGGCAGCACAAGCATCTTTGTCTTTGGCTATGACGGGCTTCTTGTACTGGTAATATTGTTCCACGCAAGTGAAATCTTCCTTATCAGCTGAAAAGGGAGTAGAGTACAATTTGCTGAATGGGCTCAGTCTACCCAAAACGACTACTGGTGAGTCACTCCGATTTTCGTGAAGACCAGATATATCAAAGGTAACATCATACACATTGTCGACTATGTACAGAACACTCTCGATATACGGACAGTCCTCAACCAATGATGCTCTCAACTTCTCATCTTTTGCAGCACGCAGAACAGGTTGTAAGATGAGTCGTCTTGCAACTATCTCCTTTGGATATGGTTGAATGATGTAAAGGGGGGGGGGGAGTACGTCCTTTGAGGAGTTTGGCGCCTTGCAAGATGCGCTGTACATCAGCATTGTCAGCAACCGTAGCCACAGCATTCCCCGGTCGGTCATTGGGTCTGGCCTTCCTAGGCTTTGGCATACGGTGACTTATGGGCTGTTGATTCATTAATCATTTGTTTCATACTTATAAGTATGTCTGCGGTAAACCTTTGCAACCAGGCAGGTGCCACATCTTGAACGTCTTCATGATCGGGCGTGGTAGAATTACTCCGTGTAACGCGACCTAACAAATTTCCTTTTTTATCGTTCACTTTTAAATTTGCTTTTACTGACCGTCTCTATGAATCGTTCCTGTACCTAAGTTTTAGTTTGGTTAGTTCATCATACCTCTATTTGTCATTTCTGTGCTTCAATAGCCATAACTTACTATAATATATAAAAACGTGAACCAAAACCTTTCCTAACTCTATTTGAGCTACCATACAACGGCCATACTATTTACTATATAGATGTAACTTGGCACCAGAGCGATTTATTCTGCAAAAGTCTCTACCCAGGTGCCCATCTGATAGATATCAAATCAGAAGAAGATCAGCTGGCTTACCTTCCACTGTTTGGTAACATTTTGGATCGTGTTATAAGTGAACACAAATATATTTCTTGAATATTCACCACAATAGAGTACTTATTTTATATTATCCATATATTCATTCTAGATATATAACACACAAAGACAGAAGAGATAACCTGTCTAATGACAAGTCCGTAATTAGAACAAATCAGCTAATAAATGAATATTTCTACAAATGTTTTAATACTTTATTGCTAAAATACAAACAAATATAAAGCGGTAACTTTTATCGAAGGGGCAGTTGGTTATTTCATCAGTTTTTACTCTGAGAATTCGAAATCAAATATAATATTGATATGCAGTGACAGAAATGTAATCTACTAGAGTAAGGCTAGGTTCATGCTTTAAATATATAGTTAACTTAATTTAATTTAAAAGGACAAATTGGCTACTAATATCTTATACGGAATAACTAATTTCAATATATGAGAGATAATTTAATTCTTTTGTTTGAAACCTATATTCTATAATAAAGTCCCACTCTTTATCTATTTGGTGTTTCATTATTCCACATTGGATGATAATAATCACGAAAAATCAAATCTTCGCCTAATGAACACATTCCTCTCTGTTTGTGTGTAGTTCATCTTTAAAAAGGAATGACGCAGGTCATTAGATATTCTTGATTCCTTGTACTTAAATCACTCTATATCTTTAAATACTCAATTGAACGAGGAATTCGTAGATGAAACGTATTCGTATCAAACACAATCTAGATGAGACCGTGAACTCTAATACAATGACACCATTACATAATATTTGACTCGGTGAGAATAGTACGAGAGCAACCTTTATAAATCCATTTAATTCATCGATAACAGTGGCATGTTTTAACACAGAGGCCTTTTTCTAACTAATATAGAGTGAAAGATTAGTTTCTGTATGTGTCAATCAATGAAGAAGGAATATTTATAAGACTAATTTGGTGTATCCGAGTTTGTGTATGTTGTATGCACGATGCTATCATCTCTAGCAGAATCCTTCATAGATAATCATTGATGTCGGTATTTAGATAATATTCAACATATTTGTGTGTGTGTGTGTATGTGTATGTATGTATGTGTGTTTTATGTTACATATAATAAAGGCGTGGTCTCAGGTTTTCGTGATGTTTATCATTCTTACAGAATTATGACCAAATGACCATTACCTAAATAGAAAACAAATTATATATATTAGTATATATTTATATATATATAACGCAGCGCTATAATTGGAAATAAAGCATATATATCAGTACATATATTATATATTATGATAATAATTATAATACCTCCGACAATAGCAGAAATAATAGTATTTTCACTCAACCGAAAATAGCACGACTAGTTTCGGTTATAAGAAACCTTTATCAAGTGCATGTGTCTAAAGTATTTACTTTGCCAACAATATTTATACCAGAATTCCCTAGCTAGTTTTTTTTTTAAATTTCAAATCAGAATCTAGAAACTGATAACCTTTGTAGCCTTTGTCTAGAACGAAGCGCTGTTACTATAATTAAACTATCTGTTTTGATTAGAGCAATTGAAAATAACCAATTTTTCTATTTTTCTTTCATAGCTGTAGAGATACCAAAACACACATATTAATAGTAATTAACTGTGTGTACTGAGATCTGACTGCTGTCGGTAATGAATGTTTGTTGCAGCTTTGGTTGAGATCTACTTCAGGAAATATTGCTCTGTTTTATTAAAGTAATTACTAGGACTGATAATTTGTGTAATTCGGTTTAAGTTGTTTTACTGGAGATGTGTCAACAGAAAACTTATTCAGAGCTTCAGGAGACATTGTTTAATATAACATTTTCTTACATTTTGCTAGAAACCAAGGAACTAGCTAGATGTCTCTGCTTAGAATAAGTTCTATATAAGTTCTATATTCATAATCATTCAGCACTTTTTTCTGTTGGAGAATTTTATAATGTTTTTTAAAATATTATTCTTGCTAGTGTTAGCCGTTTTTGAAAATGGTACCACAAATTGGACAACATTATATACAATGTTTATTGCAACTGTGTCGCTCTGAACTATATCACATCAATTAAAACACATTCCTGATTACATTTCAATGTATTCAGCTTGTAAGACACCAATATGCTTAAATTGTTTAAACCTTCAGATGGATTGTACTCCTTAGCATTTAATAATAATAATAATAATAATAATGTATATTTAATAAAGCGCCCTTACTAGCAGGAGCCATTCAAAGGCGCTGTACAAATAATGTGTAATTTAATAATACCCCAAATAATGTCTGTAAAAACCCTGTAATAATTTAAAAGATAATAATTATTTATCTGTGAAAGCGCCCTTAAATAGGTGTGTTTTTAGAAGAGACTTAAAATTTCCCAAGAGACGACGAATTTCTAATATTTGCCGGCAACTTATTCCACAAATTGGGGGGCTGCAACACTAAATGCACAATCACCATATGACTTGAGCCGAGACACTGGCACCTGCAATAGTATCTGACTGGATGACCTGAGTTTTCGGGATGACTTTCTAATGGAAACCAGTTCACACAGGTATTCTGGTGCCATATCATTAATAGATTTATAAGTTATTAACAGAATCTTAAAATGGATACGCTGTCTAACAGGTAGCCAATGTAGTTTTTGAAGAATGGGGGTAATATGATCATATTTTCTAGTATTTGTTACAATGCGAGCTGCACTATTCTGAATTCGCTGAAGGCAATTAATGTTATAATCAGATATGCCATATAACAGGGAGTTACAATAGTCTATACGAGATGTAACAAAGGCATGAACTACAGTTAAAAGTGATTCTTGTGTCAAGAATGCTTTTAAACAGTGGATGTTCTTAAGATGGTAGTAGGCAGTTCGGCATACTGATGTGACATGTTCATGCATGTTAATACATTGGTCAAAAATAACCCTAGATTTTTTACTGACCCATTAGGGGTAATCGAAGATGTACCCATCTGTAATGCTGGTGTCTTTAGGGATTTAACACAATGTGGTGATGCCAAATATAAAATATTTGTTTTATTATCATTTAGTTTTAGAAGATTTTGAGTCATCCATAGCCGGATATCGGCAATACAATGTTCTAAATTCTTCAAGGAAGAGGAGAAATTTAACTCATTGTCAGGATCCAGTGATATATACAGCTGTGTGTCATCAGCATACAAGTGATATTTAATCCCATATCGCTGCGCAATGATCCAAGAGGACGGGTATACATTGTGAAAACCAGAGGACCAAGAACTGAACCCTGTGGTACACCAGATAACAAAAACTGAATGTCAGATAAAATACCATGAACAGACACTCTCTGGGAGCGTTGTTCCAGATAGGATCTAAACCATTCAAGTACTCTACCTGACAGACCAAACATGTCTTTTAACCTAGAGAAAAGTACATTATGGTCAACTGTATCAAATGCAGCAGACAGGTCCAGAAGAACAAGTATTACTGGCTTACCTTGATCAATTGACATCATAATATCATTTTTCACTCGAACCAAGGCTGTTTCAGTGCTGTGACCACTTTTATAGGCAGACTATAGTGATTCATTAAGGTTATTATTGATTAAATATTTGTTTAGATGGAAAGCAACTGCCTTTTCTATAACTTTAGATAAAAATGTAAGATTTGAAACAGGTCTGTAATTGTTTAGAATATTACAGTCCAGAGTGTGGTTTTTTTATTAATGGTTTTACAAGGGCAGCTTTCATGGATCTTGGGATTACAATATGTGAATCTAATATCGATATTTTGTATTGAACCAGAGACTAGAGGCAGCTCAAGGAGTACGTAATTCATTGTTACATAAGGGTATATATATATATATATATATATATATATATATATATATATTCCCGGTTTAACCATTGAAATTACGTTGATTACTTAAATTTTACCTCAACAAAATTAGTCAAGACTTCCCATGAGTTAATTGATAACAATATAACTCATTGCTTTATAAATATAGTAACTGTAGGTTGAGAATTTTGTACTGTGCTCGCTTTAGTCTTTACTGAAGTTGTGTTTCAGGATATATTTGGTTTATTTCAAGGTATTTATTTCAACGTACTTGACAGTAAAACATCTCAGAGGTGTTAATGTTTACATTTAGTGGTGATGAGACTAGATTGATAGTGTTCCAAATAAGTATTTTGTTAAAGTATTTTAAAATCTTCATTTAATATCTTTGAAGACGTCTGTTTTAGAAAACGACATCACTAGAGCTACAGTATCACTCTAATCAGCTGTTTCTAGTATATCGTCTGAACGTGTTTTGTTTAGCTCTGTTAGTTCTAATGATCCCAGTGTATCAATGTAAAAGGTTTCATGTTTTAATTTGTTAGTTTGGTTATGTCAATCAGAACCTGTTACGGGTAGCTATTCAATCGGTACTCAAATATAATGCCTGAGCGATAGACGATGGTAACTAGGAAGATGGGAGTCATTTACTTGCAATTGTAAGTGCGTATTTAAATCATAACTTAAAGATATTTTCTTTCAATTGAAACTCGGTGACCATTGACTGTTAAGCGAAGAGATTGACTAGTTTTAGCTACATATTTTTTATAACAGAAGTTGGATTGATAAGCCTAAATGACGTCTGAAGAAAAGCAATCTAATTCTGCCATCTTGCTACATGTGTCCTTTAAATATTTAATTATTCACGTCACTCCAAGAGGTTTGTCTGCAATGTAACTTGAAAGTAAAAGAAAGAGCAATAACCATTATTTTAAAATGCAATATGTAAATAGCGTTGGGGCTTTAAAGTAGGCGGAATTTAAAATAATTCCAAGCAATGAATGATAAAGTCCAATTATCTAACAAAGATTAGGAACGTTTCAGAGCATCATCGGGCATAACCAATCCACTCAGGTGAAGTTATTTAAGGTATTTTCGCTAAACATAATTCCTGATTATATATGATCAAAGTATCTTATGACATTTTGCCGTGCAGACAGCGAGTAATAATGTTATGTGTGAGATTTTAAATAACTTAATGTTTTTCCTTTATGTTTTTACATAGACTAAATTTACCTTAGACTATCATACTCTACATTCTATATTTAGTTATGAGAACAAACTGGAACCGAATACTTGTCACATATCTGAATCTAAGCCTGCAAGCGAAACGGTTTTAGCTGCCGATCAACATATCCTGTCATGTTGGAAAAGATAAGAGAATTAGTAAGTTATTTCAACATTTAATGTCATTGTCACATGCTTCTTAAGCCAAAATAAAGAAATACGATATCGGTTGGTCTTCGTATAGTTGAAACAATTATTCAAGAACAATTGTGCACTTTGCAAAGAAATTCAATTTTATTGATATCTATTGTTATAAATGATTCGGTACGAATGCAAAATCCTAATTTCCACGTTTATGTGTTTCGAAATGGAAAGTTTCAGATAGTTGTTCTCCTTAACATTTAATGACGATATGTTTTAGCTTTCATTACCAACTAATAACTAAAGTTGTATAAATAAATCAAACATTTGCTTCATTGAAATTAGTATGAGCAATCCGATATGTTAAGACAAACAAAATAGAAGCTAAAATCAAACATTATCTAAAATAACGAGTCTTCCAGAATATCCCGACAAATTCTCCCGGTGACAAAACTCCTTGAAAATAACATTGAGAACAAGCCCAGCAGGCATACTATGTAGTATACACGTGAATTCTACGTAACTCATACACGTAGAATATGTTTTTGGTGAACTAAGTTAGTTGAATCTACATAATTATTTCTACGGAAATCTACATCCAAATGTACGTACTGATTTCACGTGCTAAAATTTACATTGAATACACCTTATACTATCATTCATGCAATAACACAAAAATATCATAATAAATCACACTTTCTTTAATAAAAATGCAAATTATCAACAATGTTAAGATGAAACTTAAGACAGACTAAATCCAATCTACATAACATATTGCAGGTATAGTACTTGTCTAAATTGAAAGGATAGGGAATTTAACTACAATCAATACAGCTACACAAGATATAAGCAAACATATCAGCTATATACAAATACACTCAAAATATTGACAAGATAAGATTTAGAATTTCACAATATATCTACAAAATGAGAATTATTTGGGAAACCATTAACATCAGTAGCACCAGCAATTAACAAGATCTATTTTACATGTCACAATAGATATACTTACGTTGTAATAATCTTATTATACATCCAAAACAAATGAAAGCAATAGCTTTCTTGATATGATAGCTCCATTTCCCTGTAATCTAAGTATTCTGTAAACCTTGGATAGAGGTCAATTAAATACCTGGGTCCCAATTTAATTTAATTGCACATTCTAGCTAACTGATGGTACCCGAGGTTTAACACAAGATTTTCTGTGAGGAACAGTGAGTACTAAGTGGCACCAATCAAGCCAAATATGTTGAAAAAATTAATTTGCATAGAAATTTTGAGTAAAGGTCAGATAAATCTCAAGTTTAATATTTTATGTGACATGGAACACTGCATGTAGCTGTTGGTACCATTACCTGGGGTTGATAACAAACATTTCTATGAGACATAATTTCATTTTGACACTGGAATATATAATTATAAATATTCCATTCAAACACATTTACAAAAAGTAAACAGCAGTAAAATATGTAGTGCACACAATTTGCATAATTTGGGCTGTGGACTCATAGATTTATTTATTAATTAGCAATAAATCACACTATATCTATGATTAAACAACAATGGATTGAAATGAAGGGTTTATTATTTACTATGTACTGACAACATGCAAGAAATCAAGAATTCTTTCCAGATAAATATTTACAATTTAACAGAACCTTTCCTCTTATAGATCTAAACAAATACATAATTACTCACCTGTGACATAACCGCTTAGACAATAATTTTGTCCGGATACACATATATACACCAGCCCTGGGTCAGTTACTTTGAAATGTAATATATTACTATTACTTCTGAGTATTACTATTACTATTACACTTGATATTGAATGTAATATATTACTATTACTATTACATTTCTTACTATTACTATTACAATTACAATTTTGCATATGCCATTAGTATTATTATTATTATTAGTAGCAGTAGTAGTAGTAGTAGTAGTAGCAGTGGTAGTGGTAATGATAATGATAATGCTGGTAGTTTTATATGTTAGTGGGTCACTCTCATCATAAAATAATACAAAACATAACTTCATTTACATATTAAACCGACACTCTTCAGTTGACCTTACCTAGTTACACTTAACAACTAGTAAATTCCCAATAGGTGAAGAATTTCCATATATACCTGTCATGGCTGAATGAGCATGATTAGCAAGATGATTACAATACAAGGTAATACACCAATTGACCCTTGCATAGTAATGTGAATGCACCCTCATATGTTTATAGTAGTAGATTACGGTATGTGTTTACTGTTACATTTATTGTCTTGTCATTTTTCAAATGTGGTATATAATAATATTAGTATTATTAGTACATTTAATATTGTTACTTCCAGTAATATATAATAACACATATATCTCAATATATATTTTAGTTGTTATTAAACTATATTTAAGAAAACGAATACATGGTATATATATATATACATATTATATTTCCACAAATCAGAGTAAAATCCAAAAACCCAATATTGTTATCCTTGTATTATAACTATAATCTAATTGTCCTCACCTAAAGATGAAGGATGATGTGGTTCATATTCAGGTAGCTTGCTTAAGGCCATAAGGTGATTGATAATTTACTTCTCGGTATATTACATTTCGTTCTTACCTATCTCAATATACATCTATGCCAATGTACTTTTATATTGGAAATTATTCAAATATACGACAATCAGATACGTTTGTAGGATGATAAAGAGATATTATAAACATTTTGACAAACGTTATGATTAATGTATTTTGAGAAAGGTTATGTTTTGTGAGCGATTGTTAAAGTTTATATATTTGTTTCATTATTGTTATAATATATTAATAAGGTGTTTGTATTATGTGGAATAGACGTATTGAAGAATTGGGGACATCTATAGAAGTGAAGCGTAATGTGTCGGCACATGCCCACAAAAATAAAAAAAACAGGGGGGTTGAGAGAGTGAAAGAGTGTGTGTGTGTGTATGAGAGAGAGAGAGAGAGAGAGAGAGAGAGAGATGGTAAATAGTGTGTTTTCTACAACTACTTAATACACTGTAATAGACCGATTCATTTACCCTTTGCGCCACCATGCGGCTAAATTTCACACCACGGTATTGGTTTAGAAGTCTAAGAATCAATGTGTTGCATGCCGATTTATGCATGTAATGGTCGATAAATGATTTACATAAATGCTGTATTTGGATTTTATAGTGGTATGCGATCTCCAGATGATATTTGTGCATTTTAATGGAATGGCACAAACTTCATCAACTAGATAGCTATATGCCACTAAACTTAGTAACGTTCAGCGCCATTTCCATGGCTGTCATGGTCCGACCTGTCTAGTTCAAACTTTTGTTGTTGTAGAATCTTTGCCATCTGACATGACGATCTGAATGGATGCAATCAATGATTACACTGATTATTATTCAGTGGGTACTTCCTATTACTGTAAAATTGATATTTGTGCATGATATCTTGTATTGGAAAGGAACTGTTTTGTTTTCTTCTGAATCAGCCATTCATGCACTGTTTACTACATGTAAATGTCAAGGGTGTTAATACTATGTAATAACAATTTTTATTTACTAATATACCGTTGATACATATATGATTGGTTCTCAGATACAACTAAAAATTATATTTCCGAACCTGTACATTAAATATTTAAAAAATCTTCATTAAAATCACTTAACATTCAGCTAAAGTTTTATTTTAAAATTATTTATTTAATCCATTGAAACCCTTCCTCAAATATTCCCTACAAATCAACATGAATAACTAAGGCTTAGAAAATCTGGAAAGATCGGTCCCCTCAATCTTTGGGTTATATCCTGATGAATATTGTGTTAAATCCTTTGGAAAGACACAATCGTTCAGTTGAAATATTAGTCTCCGTGTAATATGAAATAATTTGCTGAAAGATTTCAATTAGTTTCTAACCCGAGATCGCAGTTTTCGCCTGGATCGGTCTATTCTATCTCATACAGCACCTAAATCCCTTGAGGGTTGACTCAATGGATATGGACCCAACAAGGATGTCATTGTCATTATGGAAATTGAACAGATTTGATTGTATTGACATATAATTATAGCGTTTTTATTTCTTAGTTGTTGTTTCATCGGATTCCAGCAGCATCTCGGTGACAACATTGTTCTGCTTGTTACATATGCTACCATTGGTCTCTTTATATTATCATAATAAGCAATGGCCTAAATACATAATGTGTTATTGCATTATTCTGGAATACAGAGAATAGGGACTTGCCTGTTGAGACTAGTTCTGTCATGGAAAACATAATTAAATTTAAATATTTATTTCAAGTATTACATATTATTTCAATAATATACGAATTGAACAGCAATAATAAAAAAAATTGTGTATTAGCAGGTTCTTTCAATAACAATTGTCACTGAGTCGTTTTTCGGTGAGCAAAGATGCACTTCAGGTTTGGAAAAAGATCCAGGAATCACACTTCACCATGGGAAAACTTCCGATGAAATATATCGGGATAGATTCGTCGTTTAAAACTGTTGCGAGACTCGTGTTTGGGGAAATGAGAACTTTGCTGATTAAACTCACTTTTGGATTCGACTAAGATCAATGCAAAAATTAGCATTATTTATTAAGCATTATGATTCCTAGGATTTTCCCTTCAGATTTTGTCGAACATTATGACAATAAATGATAATGAACGTGTGGCTCAGCTAGCTCATAGGTAATGGGTAAGAACTGATCTTCTTAAAATGAGTATTCTACTGGGTTCGAATCATTTTAGCGGTTTATATTTTATTTCATATTTTGAAATAGGTTATTTATTTTTCTATCTGCTACTTACAATTGTACCCATTATCTTGTTTTAGTACAACAAATGTTTTGTTTGTTTCTAAAGTTTAGGAACATTGTACCTTCATTGTATTGTATTGTATAACTAATTTAAATATTTTTACTAGTTTAGCGGTTTATTAACCATAATTCATCTGCAGTGAATTAGTTCAGCGCAAATCATCCACTTGCCAGAAAACAGTTTCATGTTATAATTTTAGCATACCCAAATATCGTATTATTGTGTAATTATTATGGATATTTTACATAAATGATCTATCTATTTTGTCTTTGTTCGTGCTATTTTACAATAAGTTCCTTTATTTTATTTCAAATATTAATAATGCATTGAAGTCTATTTTAGTATTGTCTTTCAGTAAATACTAAACTTGAAAATTATAAATATAATAATTGGCTAATTATTTTAGAAAATTGTATCAGCAACTAATATAAAAACACCATTTCCTATATAGCAAACAGATATGTATTACAAACTAATTCACCTTTGTTTACGTGCTTTAAAATCTGCATACTTAAACAGGAACGTTGTCTATTTTCTTGTATTCACAGGTACGAACATAAAATTGGTGCACCCATTTCAACTTTCGCGGACGCATATAAGTTAAAATGTTAACAATGTTATGATTTCACGTGCTAAAATTTACATTGAATACACCTTATACTATCATTCATGCAATAACACAAAAATATCATAATAAATCACACTTTCTTTAATAAAAATGCAAATTATCAACAATGTTAAGATGAAACTTAAGACAGACTAAATCCAATCTACATAACATATTGCAGGTATAGTACTTGTCTAAATTGAAAGGATAGGGAATTTAACTACAATCAATACAGCTACACAAGATATAAGCAAACATATCAGCTATATACAAATACACTCAAAATATTGACAAGATAAGATTTAGAATTTCACAATATATCTACAAAATGAGAATTATTTGGGAAACCATTAACATCAGTAGCACCAGCAATTAACAAGATATATTTTACATGTCACAATAGATATACTCACGTTGTAATAATCTTATTATACATCCAAAACAAATGAAAGCAAGAGCTTTCTTGATATGATAGCTCCATTTCCCTGTAATCTAAGTATTCTGTGAACTTGGATAGAGGTCAATTAAATACCTGGGTCCCAATTTAATTTAATTGCACATTCTAGCTAACTGATGGTACCCGAGGTTTAACACAAGATTTTCTGTGAGGAACAGTGAGTACTAAGTGGCACCAATCAAGCCAAATATGTTGAAAAAATTAATTTGCATAGAAATTTTGAGTAAAGGTCAGATAAATCTCAAGTTTAATATTTTATGTGACATGGAACACTGCATGTAGCTGTTGGTACCATTACCTGGGGTTGATAACAAACATTTCTATGAGACATAATTTCATTTTGACACTGGAATATATAATTATAAATATTCCATTCAAACACATTTACAAAAAGTAAACAGCAGTAAAATATGTAGTGCACACAATTTGCATAATTTGGGCTGTGGACTCATAGATTTATTTATTAATTAGCAATAAATCACACTATATCTATGATTAAACAACAATGGATTGAAATGAAGGGTTTATTATTTACTATGTACTGACAACATGCAAGAAATCAAGAATTCTTTCCAGATAAATATTTACAATTTAACAGAACCTTTCCTCTTATAGATCTAAACAAATACATAATTACTCACCTGTGACATAACCGCTTAGACAATAATTTTGTCCGGATACACATATATACACCAGCCCTGGGTCAGTTACTTTGAAATGTAATATATTACTATTACTTCTGAGTATTACTATTACTATTACACTTGATATTGAATGTAATATATTACTATTACTATTACATTTCTTACTATTACTATTACAATTACAATTTTGCATATGCCATTAGTATTATTATTATTATTAGTAGCAGTAGTAGTAGTAGTAGTAGTAGCAG
>JAODUP010001130.1:95000-103739 GCA_025642065.1 Paralvinella palmiformis | reverse complement strand
GCAGTGTTTCTATTCCTGAGTCGGAGTCTTAAAAGCTTTAAGAGCGTACTGTTCTACAGTCATTTAAATGCTGGATAACCAGGCCAGACACCTAACGGCGTGCCTCCAAAGACGCAAATAGTGCACGGAATATACAGCTCTAGATCAACTTTTCTTAGAAGCATGGACCTGGAAACATACAGTCTCCACGCATAGAAAAAGGAACATCTTAACCGCAGCATAATATGCCTTGTGATATTTGCTGGAGGGTCAAATACCTCATAAGCATACAAATCCAATAAATTCTATGACCTACTCGTCACTAACCCTTTATATCAAATATTACAAAATTGGTAAAAAGAAAACACGAACCTCGATCTCTGGCACGGGCAATGTGTGTTTTAGCTGTGTATAATAAGGCACAGGCACAGAGAATCTCGAACCGTGAATTCAAACTCTGGACGTTTCTTCAGGGGACTGAATCCAGAGTGGCGACTTTTCTTGCTGAGACATGTGTAATGTCTCACCAGTCCCTAAGCCGCCAAGCAAAAACAAAAAGCGAATCACCTACAGCCGTGGAGTTTGGGAGTAGAACACCCAAGTCAGATCACGGCAGTAGTGAGAATGTTTAGATTAATTATCTAAGCAGCCCTATTTATAGCTATTTTTTAATTGCTGTATCTTTCTTCAAAGCAATATTATATAAACCATATAACCCAATTGTCACTGTCTTCAAAGATCAGTTTTTAAACGGGCAGGCGTCATGAAGCGACTACTATTAAAACTGTTTATCTTAATTACTATTAAAAGACTGACATCTGCGCTGAAGCAGACCGTAATAGCGGTCATAGCTTCCGTACTGTTTGAACTATGCTATCATTTTCAAACCTGACCTAATTTATGCTATTCTAACTATTGTAGTTCTTAAATGTTATTTATGACAAGCAGATTAGAGCTAATCTTGAATGTCATAGTACAAATAATAATGGGCCTGTGTGTGTGTGTGTTTTAGCTGTGTATAATAAGGCACAGGCACAGAGAATCTCGAACCGTGAATTCAAACTCTGGACGTTTCTTTAGGGGACTGAATCCAGGTGGCGACTTTTCTTGCTGAGACATGTGTATTGTCCTTGGCCTATGTATGCATAGATGTGTGAAGATGGGGTTTTACGTATAAATTTATGTATAGATGTATGGAGTTATAGGTTTTGAGGGTGATGCCCCCCCCCAAACACACACACACACACACACACACACGCATGCACGCATATATATATATATATATATATATATATATATATATCGGGTGGCCCGTGGGCTCAATAATAATTTATCTATAGCTTCCTTATTTTAATATTGTTCTGAGCAATAACAATAAGAACATATACACACACAACAATGTGTGGGTAAGCGCGCGCGCGCGTGTGTGTGTGTGTGGGGGGGGGATAGGTGGGCCAATACATTTGCACGCGCCTAGTACACTTGTATACACGGCAATACATTTGTATACACGGCAGTACAACTGTATACACCTCGATGTGTCTACGTACACACATCAGCGGATGAAACAGTTTGTGAGTAAATAATGAAAGAATGATTAAACATAGATCACAATGGCGGATGGACGGACTGATCTATGTGCGTGTATTGTTGTGTGCTTGCCGTGCTACTAGCGTGCTTGTGTGCCTGGAGGGCGACGTTCGGTCAGGCTGACATGTTGTTGTATTATAGCGGGCCAAGCTCCGTGTCTGTCTCTCGTTATTCTGGCACGGCGACGCCGTCATGTGACGTCATAGCATCTAGCTGGCACTAAGCCGGTGTCTTAATATTGACCAACCTCTCGGTGAGCAGCAGCCTGGCGATATAGCTGGCGATATTGGCAATATGGGCCGTGATATGGCCGACGTCGGCGGCGTCTGTGCTATCTCTGGTATTCGCCCGATATAAGTGCTGTAGGTACTGTAGGTGTGAAATCAGGTGGCATCCAACTTTCAGCCAACTGATGTCGACTTGAGTGGAAATGGGGGAAAGAATAGGAAATCATATGTCAAAAGAGAGAGAGAGAGAGAGAGAGAGAGAGAGAGAGAATGTCTCCAGCGTTCTTGTCAATATCAGGCCACCAGTAGTTTGGCCGTCTGAAACGAGGTTCACACCCGCGCCACCTGTTGAGTAGCCGTACAGCGGATATCCAGTTTGGTAGCCACCTATATCTTTAATCCTGGCACAATCCGACACCTGGAAGTAGCACAGTTCAAAGCTGCCTGTTGTAGAGTCCACCGGCCAGAGTGGCCTCTGACACAGTCCACTGCCTGGCGTTGTCCGTAACACAGTCCATCCTCTGGAGTTGTCTGTACCACAGACTACCGGTGGAGGTTTCCGTAGGAGGCCACTTATTGGAGGTCTCGTTGACACATCTCACGAACTGGACTTCCTAATGGTACATTCCACAACTTAGAGTTGTATGTGACGACAACCACAAACTCTGTGTCTTGGAGCTGTTTGTGACCCAGTCCACGAGGATCATGTATTGTTCTGGATCTAACCTTACCGACATGGAGCCGGATTTTAGCGGCGGCTTCCTTGTGACCAAGCTCGCCATAATGGCGACGGTTCTGCTCCTAGCTGTCTCCTGCAATCTGGTGCTTGTGTTCCGGATCCGCCGGAAACATCCAAAATGGCTTGCAATAAATTGGCTTCTCCGGACTGTGGCCTTCTTCGGGATCTCTAATGCAATTCTGAACATCGGCGTACACCTGACATCGATGGCAACGGGTAAGTTACATAGTTACCAGAAGTTGAATTCTGACGTTTATAACGGATCATTTACTGCTCAGTTTTCATCAAATTCCATTTTTAGCAGGATATACTTTTGGAATCGTGCTAACATGTGTTACTAATGTTTTGTTAAGGTGTGATATTGCGAGATTATTTTGAGGATAGTCCCACACATGTCTTCTACACGTTTGTTAAATTGATCGTCATAAAATAGTCTTTAACCACATACACGCAGACACATACACACACCGCGCGCGCGCGCATGTACACACGCACGCATGCGAACACCCACCTACACATACACACGCACAAAATAGATGACCGGAAACTCGGAGATATTAGATATCGGGGGTAAATGAAAGATGAAACATCCTTTAGATACCGGCAGATTGGGATTTGCACTCTAGTCCTCCAGACTTGCGACTATTCAAGTTACCAACTCGGCCACAGAGATGGTTAAATAATGACGGAACTTAAATATTGGTAGAAGAACTTGCAGATGGAACAATAAAATGACCCACGAGACAGATCTGGGCATGTTTATGGAGTTGTGGTGGGATTTTTTCGATGAATTTGTTCAATAAAAATTATCGTGTTACATTTTAACGCGCCGACTCGGGAGACCACAGGCACCCAAGATCCCCTATGGTTCGACCGCTAACCTTGGCTGATATCCAATCATGTATACATAATACTATAGTGAAGACAAAACCAAGTCTGGAACACGCCGTAAATGTGTTTAGAACATCGAGCGTTGTCAGCAACCATGTAAACACAGCCAACGTGTTTACCACGTCTTATCCACGTAGTTCGAAATTTGCATAACGTTTTATAGACGTAGTTCGAGGCCCTAATTTGTCACCACCATCTGTCCTCAAGTCAGCGGGTTAACGTTATCAGGGATAACACGGGGCTACATGATCCAGGGATTATAGGGGGATACTGTGGGATACACAGGGATGCCGAGGCTTCATCCTATCGAGGTCAGGTGCCAGAGAGCTGTATTGGGAATTAAATAATTGTTGTTGTCGATAACAATGAAGTGCGATTTTTTTATGAGAAGGCTCCTGTACAATGAATTATGACAGATGGATACAACATCTAGACGATTCATCAGGAAACTAACAGCTGTGAGTGACTACTGGGAAAGGAAATCGATCATTCATCGATCACATAATCCTATTATAAATCTGATAAATCAATTATCGATAAATCTTTGTTGACAGATTATGATTGAGCGTGATTTGAACTGAGAATGTATGTTTATGCGTGGACGTGTTATGTTATATAATGGGGGGAGGGTCGTTTTTGTGCTCACGGTACACTAGATATGTCAGAAACGATTTCTGGAGATAACAAACTAAGATGAAATGAAAGATGAAACAACCCTTAGGTATATTGGCTTGATTTGAACTCCCGTTTTAGATTAGGGTCATCCACACTACGGATATGAAGTGGAAATACTGTACTCATCTCAAATGGGACGACTTGTTTTAGATAAAACAACCCCTTTCAATATTATTATAAACTATCAGTTCTTATCCAGAAATGTATGTCTAAGGACTTTATTGCTGGGCTAAACATGCTACACATCCCCATTTTAGGAAGCTAAACTATTCCGGATTTCGATTCCTATAATAGAGACATAATGTACGATATGCTATCAAACACCCACACACCTACATATATATATATATATATATATATATATATATATATATATATAAAGATTAGAAATACCATATACAGCCTACTTCATCACCCGTATACGGCCTCTATTTTTGTTGGAAAGAACTGTCTTCCATCGTTATACTGCAATCTCCAATATAAGTTAACCTTCAAGCTAGGTTACTGATATAACGTCTTCTGATTGGCAGAAAATAATTAGGACGTTTTATAAACAATTTCCGCTACGACTGCGCCATCTAGCGAAGGTCCGTTTGCGGGTCGCGTTTCACCGTGCTCGCTGAACCATATGACCTTCACAGTATATTTCATATATTGATAACATGTCTATTACATTTCCCAACTTGATGATTTATTTTTTTCAGACAAAAATAAACTCTCAACTTTCCCCATACAAATAATCTTATCTATTAGTAACAATAATTCTACGTTATATTTAATAAAAATGAAACTGCTACAAGAACTTGTAGATCGATTTAGTTCTGTGAATCCCCCAGAACATAAATTTACAAACAATTACACTTCTTGTTCCATGCTACTTCACTATGTATACGGCTTCACTGACCCGCAAACCACACTAGATGTTGACTGCGCATGCGCCGCGGAAATGGTCTATTCATTGATAGATCAATAACAGATTACAGAACGGTGATATTACGTCACAACAGCAGTACGTTCAGGATATCAAATTACACGAAGATGGTTATCGCTGAATCAGAACAAATAGCTTCTCGAATGTGTCGGAGTTTTGACAAAACGATATTTCCTGATGTTTTCTACTGTCTTCGGTAGTACACGAATGAGTCGATCTACACTCAGTCGATGCCAGAAGCTATCTCTCGGGATCGCCGTAAGCCGATTAATTCTCGAAACTTACACCCTTGGGAATGATATCGTTTCGTAACACGATAAGTGGATGAAGGTTAAATTTATATACAGTGTGTCAGGTATTAAAACGTATCAAGCCGATATGACATGGCTTTCTTTCTGTTTGGTTATGGTGTTCACAGCCGAACAGTTCCGATAGAATATTGAACATTATGCAATTGAATTCTTCCCAAGACAGTTCGAATCAGCTCAAACAAACAAGGGGACGCCATTTCTAAATAAAACCAATATGTGTTAGGTCTCAACGGAGTGTTAATACGTAGGCAATATCGTAGCTACTACCGATGTAGTGGAACCAGCTGCCTCCTCTTAAATTCTGTAGAAAATAGGAGGTTTCTTCCTCGACATATTTATGGTATCAATGTGGTTGTTTCTTCGCAGCATTTTGTAATCGCAAGCTAACGTTCCTTCCCGCTGTCGCCCGCTCTACCTGTTGGGAGTTGTTTATTGAACGATTCTTCAGTGGCAGTAGAAGACTCAAACCACGGAGCTAGACATCCAAGTATAATAACAGGCTCATTGAACTCACTCGACGTTGATTGTTCATCGGAACAGCAACCTTGTGACCAAACAAGACCCAGTTAATGTTCTGAGAAGATGGGATTCAATATTTGGAGAAAACAATTAACCTTTCTTTTCTTAAATGTTGATTTTCGCTTGACCAAAATTGACCTACACACTTTTATGGCGTTTAATAATCCGGATTATGCCTTCTATCTTGGTCCATCTTTCATATTACCCTTTTCCTGTAGTTCGTTTTACGAATTTCTTTGACCTCCATGTTGGAACAAAAATACCATTTGTTTAACAGTCATTATCTACTTTGAAGTTGATTTTATATGTCAAAGAATGTAGAAATATATTTTGGTAACTAGATATTCTCAAATATTTACTTTCTGCACAGATTTATATTACGACTTTATTTTCTCCTTCTCAGTACTGAGTTCCACCCCACCCCCCTCACAAACCCTCTAGTGTCATCCAGCGACAATATTCTAATAATTACCTCCTCCATTTAACAAACTTACCTCCGGTTCTTGTATGGAGCACTAAACGGCTTAGAACATGTCCAAATATAACATATATTGATAAGAAATGTTATCTGCACAGATTTATATTACGATTATTTTTCCTTCTAAGTATTATATATTATTATATTATTATTTATTATATATTATGGATATAGATATAATCAATATCAATATATAAACACACACACACACACACACACTGTACACACAAACAAAATATATGTATATCATATACATTCTCAACATCCCCACTATATGTACAATATTTGTTCCCCGAGTTATATGTTGTTTTATATATAATCCATATCAATGTGATAACGATTTACAAAACTAATAATAAAGCTCGCTGTGTTTATATACAGCTTTGTTATAGTTATAGTGATAACTGTGGTAGTTGTCGTACTCCCCCCCTCCTCCTGGTACTACTACTACTACTACTACTACTACTAGTAGTAGTAGTAACAGTAGTAGTGGTAGTTGTTGTTCTTGCCATTGTTGTTGTTCTTATGGTTAGCAGTATCAATCAATATCAATATTATCATTTGATACAAAAGTCATATTCTATCAATACTAATTGATACACTAATAGTATCAACAAATGATAGCAATATTATAATATAGGTGGATGTACTATCTCTACCGATAACCGTAAACATTGCTAGATGAAGGCTATTAAGAAGGATAAACGTTATCTATGACTGTCGTAGATTATGGTCAGATTATGTAGAACATATTATGCTACAATACGAAACAGTAAGTTAGGGAGAAGTCGTTTACAATGATATATTAGACAGTATGTCGGTTTATGGCGAAGCTTGGCTGCACTTGGACATAATTATATTGACAAGGTTATGGCAATCTTCTGACGACATCTGCCAGGTTACGAGTGTAATCCTCAAACGTACAAGTTCCTCCGCCGTACATATATTACAACGGTCTTAATTAAACTATCCGAGTCTGTCGTATGTGTTTGAATTTTGTTCGGATTTTATTACAAGTTCTACTTTATTTCGAAAGGGGAAACGTACAGTACGAAAGGATCCCCCCCCCCCCAATATTGAATAAATGAACACGGGCTTGACATAACAACAACAGTGCAAATATCAGTTATAGATCATATAGATAACAGCTGAAATTGTCTAGACATAACTTAGATAGTCTAGACATAACAGGGATAACATAGCCATTATATAAATAGTCAAACAGCCAGATAACGTAGACATAACAGATATAACTTAGAGATAACATATATAGCCTAGACATAACAGATATAGCCTAGACCTAACAGTTATAGCCCAGACATGACAAATCTAGTCCAGACATAACAGCCATAGCCTAGACATAACAAATATAGCCCAGACATGACAGATATAGTCTAGACATAACATACATAGCACATACATATCAGATATAGGCTAGGCATAACGTATATAGCCTAGGTATCCAGATGGGAAAAACCTCCGGTCAAAACCCCTTCTGTCAAAACCCCCTCAGTCAAAACTCTCTCTATACAAAACCCCCTGCGATATATAGTCAAATGGTCAAAGACCCCTCTTATGTTAAATCTTAGAGTCACTGAGGAAATTAATGTAATTGGGAAGCTATAATATAATAAGTTAGACCAATATAATGAAAGAACTTGATAGTAATTAACAATATGTTTAAATTATTTGACCTCAGCTACTGAAGGGATTATCGGTGAATCACGAAATAATATAATTGAAGAGCCCGATAGTAATTTGTAATATTTATAAATTGCACGATCATGGCTACTGATTTGATAAATGTAATTGAGAACCCTCCAGTGTTGCTACTCATATTCCATGATCAATAATTGAGCAGTTCATTGTGAACATCAAAAGATAGTACATAGGGCAATGTCACATGGAGTGCTATAAATATGGTTAGGGTCTAGTCTATTAATCATTCATTCTCATGACAACCATGGCAGTTATAGAAAATAACAAAGGTGGTCAAAAGCTCCTACATGAAGGATATATGTACATATAAACTCCAATAGTTTATATCTTTGGTATCAATTATTTGAATATTTTCTTGTTATTTCTTATAAAATAAGTTACAAGAAACTCGGGCTTATTTTCCAAAAAGGGGGTTTTAACCGCAAAGGGGTTTTGACATATATAGCACATACATATAAGATATAGGCTAGACATAACATATATAGCCTAAACATAACAAAGGTTATCTAGTCCCATGAGCGTTTATCTCGATTTGAGGAATTATTTCAGTCGATATTGAGGTAAAGGTGCAAACACCTGTAGTTCCTTGGTCGTACTAGGAGGTAAATAAATAAACAAATCAATTAAGATATAAAACAACAAACTATGGTGTTATGTTATAACATTATAACATTAGCTTA
>JAODUP010001130.1:0-90000 GCA_025642065.1 Paralvinella palmiformis | reverse complement strand
AATGTGGATGCTCTGGGATGATACATTGCAGCATCGACTACATTTTATAACAGAACTAATCATGCATTAATTTTTTCTCCTAGGAACATGGCTCTTCGGTAATGTTGGCTGCCAGTTGTACGGCATCATGAGTTCGGTGCTGATGTCTGGATGGATCTGGATGTTGGCCATCGCTTTCCTAGAAAGGTTTGTTGACACTGTTAGTGACAAATTGTAGCCCTCCTGACACCGAACATCACACCCGCATCACCGCCTCGTGAGTAAACATCGTCATGTTTAGCGGTTGTCAAGGTGATCGTTTTCTGTTTACAGTAGCTTCATTATGAGTGGGAAAAACCCACTTGACTACTGTTATTTCTTATCGATTACGATGACTACTGTTAGACTGATATAGTCATCGTTAGTCAATAGTTTTATCGTGATAGTCAGTTCGAGAAAGAGTTGACCTTGACTGGGGTAATTGACCTTGAAATCAACGTAGTGATGATCTTGTGAATGATGATGATAATGGCGGCGATGATGATGTGGTGGTGATGCTAATTATGGCATTGATGATGATAATGATGATGTGGGTGACGATGATTATAATGATGATGATGATGAGTACGATGATGAGTTCGTGACGACGACGGCAGTGATGATAATAATAATAATAATTATGATGAAGATAATGGTGAAGATGATGATGATGATGATGATGACGATGACGACGATGATGATGATGATAATGGTGATGATGATGATGATGATGAGGAGGATGACGATGATGATGATGATGGTGATGATGGTGGTGATGCCGGTCATAGTTGTGATTGTAGTATTAAGTCGGTTGTATTATTTGACGTCACGTCCGTGATACAATTCAAAGATCCGTAAATCTATTCAATTCTAATCCTGATCTAACCATAATCACATCACCAACGTTCGTGATGTCATATTTCAAAGGGTGACTTCATAAGACGTTCATAACAGGATTACCACCACACTACACACCACCACACCACACACCACATCACACATCACACACCACACATCACACACCACACACCACACACCACACATCACACATCACACATCACACCACACATCACACATCACACCACACATCACACATCACACACCAAACACCAAACACAACCACACCACACACCACCACATCACACATCACACACCACACACCACACACCACACACCGCACACCACACATCACACATCACACACCACACACCACATATCACCCACCACACATCACACATCACACACCACACACCACACATCACACACCACACATCACACACCACACATCACACACCACACACCACACATCACACATCACACATCACACACCACACATCACACATCACACACCACACACCACACACTACACACCACACATCACACATCACACACCACACATCACACACCACACATCACACATCACACACTACACACCACACACCACACATCACACACCACACACCACACCACACATCACACCACACACATCACACCACACACCACACCACACATCACACACCACACATCACACATCACACACCACACACACCCCAACCGTCAGTACTAAAGGGTATTAGCACTCTTTACTCTAACCAGACTGCATGCCGAGGTGTGTTGTCAATGTTGGTATTTGACGTCTCACATTATATACAGTTACTCCTAACACCGAGATCAGACAGAGTACCTTCAGTACACTGACTTATTATATTTACTACGCTAATTACATTTACACTACTTGTCTACCTAGAGTGCACTAATGGCGCGCCTTTAGTATACGAATCATTAACCACTTCTAGGCTGGCCAAAGGCGGTTAGCAACCAGATCGAGGACAAACAAAAATAAACCCGGATGATTAATCCCATGAAGTAGGAAAAACAATGTTTCATGAGCATTTCTTGCTAAGTTGCGATTTTTCTTCAGGCAAAAGTTAATGAAAAAATTAAATATAAATATAAAGTCATACAATATGCATAGGACAATGATTATATTGGGAAATGATGTCAAATCCATCACGGCTCTTCCTAAGAATTGAGTTTTCGAAGCAATATCTGTATCAATTTCCTAGTATTCGTCACTTCCCGAGTTGCACAATTCTGAATTCGTTGAAAGCGATCGATTTTATAATCAGATATGCTATATAACAGGGAATTACAATAATCTATATGAGATGTAACAAAGGCATGGATCACAGTATAAGTGCTTCTAGTATCGATAAAGCTTTAGACGGTGGATGTTCTTAAGGTGGTAGAAGACAGCTGAGCATACCGATGTGATATGTTCAAACATTTGTCGAAAATAATCCATCATTTATTTTACTGAACCATTAGGAGCAAGCAATTGAAGATGCACCCATCTGTAATGGTGGTGTCCTTTGTGATTTATCATAATGTGGTGAAAGGAAATATATCCTATTTATTTTCTCATTATTTAATTTTAGACGATTTCGATTCATCCACAGCTGAATATCAACAATACGATGTTTCAAATCCTTTAAGGAAGAGGATAAATAAATCTCACTGTCAACATCCAGTGATATATATACAGCTGTGTGTTGTCATGTCTATATACAAATGCTATATAGTGCCATATCGCTGCGCAATGATCACAAGAGAAATGTCCGTTATGTTCAACTTTATGAAAAACAACAGACAGATCCAGAAGAACAAATACTACTGGCTTCCGTTGATCAATTGATATCACAACATCACGTTTCGCACGATCCAAGGCTGTTTCAGTGCCGTGACCACTTTTATATCCAGACTGTGGTGATTTATAAAGTTATTATTGATTAAATATTTGTTTAGATGAAGAACAAATGCCGTTGATATAATTTTATAAACAAAGGTTAGATTTAGAGCTGTAATTATTTAGAGCGTTACAGTCGAAACCTTTTTAATAGTTTTACAAAGGCAGCTTTCCTGGATCTTGGTTAAACACCCTCAGATAATGGTTTATTGACTCTATAATCCGGCTAATCAGAGCATCCCGACACGCGTTTACAGCCGTGCGGGCATAGGGTCAACTGCCCAGAAGACATCGATGACCTTTTCAGCAAGTGTCTGATATCAGTCTCCGTCAGAGGCTAGAATGTATCCATCATGGATATGAAGTACTCTTCGGCCAATGGGATACACTGTAGTAAGGTGCTGTGAGGGAACTCATTATGTAGCCTTAATGTCGTTTAACAGAAGGAGTTAGACGAAGATGTGGGCCATTCTTTTACTGAGTTAATACTATTTGGGAGCACAGTCTAGATTTCATGTAACACTTTATTCACGACATTAAAAACAGTCCTTTGATTTCCCTTTCTGGCTTTGATCTTTTAATTTTACTCTTCTGATTTGGCAGAGAAACGGGTGCTTTAAGTCGAATTTTACTGACCTTGGACATTTCATAATGAACACACGAACTGGTTCCGATCCACAGTCGCTCACAATACATTTGTGTCTCTTTGCAGCTTATAAATCTTTACTGTAACGTGGAAATTGTGGTCTGCTTGGCATTTTCTTTGTTCTTAAATGTGTATGCTCACCTACAAGGTCCCTGGGTGTACCGATATATAGATATCGATCATCTGGTGGGCCCACTGACGGAGAAGAGACTTTCAGATCAGCAAGAAAAGCATTTTTGTCTAAAGACCTGTTATCTTTTGTGTAACACTTTAGCTGAAAGAGCTTATTTCTGTAGAGATACATCAATATTAATAAGGGAACGATCAGACGACATGGAAGACACACCCTTGCTCAAATTATCATTTTCGCGGAAGATGACAAGGTCTAAGATGTGACCATGTCTGTGTCTTATTTCTTGCTCGTGTTGTTTGAGATTAGCAGATGTAATAATATCAGCCGATTGTTAATATATGAATTCTTGTGGCAATCCCAAAGGGTTTTGAAATCACCTAAGATCATAATAACTACACGAACACTTATACCAAAGTCAGCTGATCATTTTCAAAAGACATAGCCCGGAAGCGCATTTTTCACGAAAGAGAAAGCCAATTCACCCATAGAGTCCTGCTCAGATATACCTAAAGCTTCAGACCACATTCTAAATCCTCTCTATTAATGTTCCTCGTGGACGCCGTTATGTCAAGTAAATCTCGATGTAGCTCGTATTTCGTGGTGAACAAAAGTCAGGTGTCCTACAACCGTGGCTAATCTGTAGATAACAACCACCTGTCTATTGTGGACACTGGTGAGCAATGCGCTGCCTTTTGCCAGTTATGATTTGAACCAATGATTCTCCCTCCTCTCCTCCCCTCCACCCCGACCCCCAAAAGCAAATGTTACTGCTATACAACAACGTTTATGCTCTCACGATATATTAAAAGGATCGAGTGACCTAAATTATAAAACATCCTTCACACATACCCCGCCAGAGTTTGAACCAAGGTGCTAGAAGTGTTTTACCAACCGTGCTATCAGTAATGCTATGAAGCCAGATATATATATATATATATATATATATATATATAATAAGAGAGAGCAGAGAGAAGAGAGAGAAAGAAGAGGGGGGGAATCCAGGAAGTGGACATTTGCCGGGATAATTTTTAAAAAGTTTATTATGATATGGCAATATTTATTATGACATGGCAATATTTAACATTTCCGTCACTTACCTTACCGCTCCGCACTTTAGCAACTGCC
The DNA here is from genome assembly GCA_025642065.1 of Paralvinella palmiformis. NCBI lineage: Eukaryota > Metazoa > Annelida > Polychaeta > Terebellida > Alvinellidae > Paralvinella > Paralvinella palmiformis. Next base: position 85,332 of record JAODUP010001130.1, on the reverse strand, counting down.
ACTAAAGTGAGTCAAACTATATTTAGTATGTACATCCCCGGCATAAATCCTATATTACCAATGAGTCGTTGACATGACGTCGTCTGTAATTTTATATTGATTCTAACTTAAGCTAGCACCCACGGGAACCATGGTATGTGCACGACGTAAATCCGAAATGTTCTCGTTAATGCAAAATAGTTTCTAGGGAACGCTGGGCATGATCAAATTACATCCATAGTCCAAATAAAAATATTGCACACGGCACAGTTCATTTTCGTTCTATGTTTATAGCTGGACAGGTGGTATTTTAGACAATGGGATTACAAACGGTGATAGATGCTAATAGATAACAGCTGATATTGATAATGGCTCCCTCATCGCATTGTTTTATTTATGTGTTGGCTGAAATTTGGTCGATTGTGTATAATTCAGCTATACTAAATCGTGGCATTTGGTTTAAAATCACTCCCCCTCCGTGTGTGTGTGTTCGTGGATGCGTGTGTGCGCGGGCGCGAGTGTGTGTTTATATTAGAGTGTTGGTGTTCGTAAATATGTTTTACACGCGCACATGCACGTACATACACGGATACAGGTCGAGTCTTTTAGGAAATAGCACCCAGGTAAATTATAATAACGCCCCTCGACCAAGCAGCACTCTGAGCTATCGTTAGACTCCGCGTCCGTAGCAACGAACAAGAACAGAAATGTCATGTTTACGATGTGAAAACGGTGCTGTGTTGGGGTTGTTTTGTCGTCGTTGGGTATTAATAGTGTCCCTTCTTGTTTCAGATACAAATCTTTGATGTCGTCATCGGATCACGTGTCTCTCTTCTCTGAGGTCAATACTCGTATTATATCGTGGGGTATGGCGCTTTTATTGGCCGTGCTGTATCTCGGACCAATATATGGATGGGGCGAATATTCATATCTGAAAGGTAAGAATTAGTGCTTTCATACTCTGTACTTCTTACGCTCGTACTATACACTAACTCTACTGGCATGCCGTAAAACAATTTAGAGTACACTAACTCTACTGGCATGTCGTATAATAATTTAGAGAATAAATATGTTGAATTTTTTCCCCCTAAATGCGTATTTATATATTAATTAGGTGGTCGTGTGGCGAGGAAACATTATGCGTCCGAAGTAAATTATTTCAAACCAAAATTGTCAAAATGGTTTCATATTTGTTAGCACATAAATACATAGAAAAGCACATGATTTTACACACACATACAGACTTACTTACGTACATACCTACGTACGCACAGACACGCACGTACGCGCGCGCGCGTGTGTGACGCTTCGTCAACACCGTAGTCTAATTTTATTGTACATTTAGGTAAATTGGACGTAACCATAGACGTAGCTAATTACAGCCAATCCGCCATATCAGCATACTACGCAAGAAGTGATGACGTCATCAGAAAAGTGTTTCAATCACATTTGGAAGGAAATGGCACCGTTCCCGGGCTGCTAGCCGACGTGAACAATATTTTTTTGATGAACGATGGCATCGTTCTTCGTCTGCTCAAATATTCTTCTAGCGGCGTCGTCTTGTCGCTGAGAGTATTCAAGATGGCCGCCCTCGACTGTCTGTGGCGCAGGTATTTGTCACGTGATCTGCACGACGCTCTAGCGAGAATCATCGTGAACAACGCCACAATGGCGGCGCTACGAGTCCGCTATCTCGACATCAACGTAAATATAGCCGAAGAGGATTATATGAGATTTAAGAATGTCTATTTCGTTTATCAAAGTAAGTAGGGGAACATTTCCTGACCTCAAGGGGAGGGTTTCACTAATATTTCTAGGAATAAGCGAGCTTAATTAAGTACAGACCATTAATATAGAACGTGCTTACATAACATTCTGGTTACAATATACCTAGATACTGTTTTGTTCCTACTTTTTTACATATCGGATGTTGTATTCATCTCTGTTCGTCGTAACTATTATCGTAGTTGTATGAGATATAACCAAGGTTTTGCACTGGCTAATGACGCGCTAAAATAATGCCATATGCGGGCATTACCGTAAGGTCAGTGTCGTATTCACAACGAGGTTTGATCCAATTGTGAATAAAGAGCGAAAATCACTACGTGAATGACGATGATATGATGATTCGTGTTTTACGGCCACTTTTGTGCACACGGTAGGCTAAATAGGCCGGGCGACTTCCAAAGGTAATGAGGCGAAGTCAAAGATGAAACAACCTTCAGATACGCCCACTCCGAGATTCGAACCCGGGTGGTAGTGATCTGTGGTCCAACACGCTACCGCTAGACCACGGAGACGCCCTCCACTACGTGAATGAACTGTATTAGGCAATATCTCGTTATTGCGTCGCCAAAGAACAACAGTCTACACATATCTTTAAAGTAGAATTTTATGAAGAAAAATTACTATTTCAGCTTAAACAAATCACGGTTAGATAGTAATATTGTTTGATTTCTCTTGATGTTCAGGTACCAAAGTAAAGACATATCTGTCAATTACATTGCGTAGCTATTATCAGATTATACAGAAACTTAATTCCTATTTTCATGGAATATATATATATATATATATATATATATATACAAATGACGGTTAATATAAAAGAACTGAATATTATGTCGTCTATGTATGTAAGTGCTTATTTAGTATTTATCGATCTATTTAAATGACGAAAAATCTAAACAATGCTCTTCAGTTCTCAACCGGTCTTAGAATAAAGGATAGTAAGGCTATGGTCAAAAAGATAGCCCTATATCAGTCCGAAGACGCACGCTAATTCCTTACTACTGTTTAATTTTCCGCTCTGTCTGCTTTCTCCGATCCAGGAGCCCTAACCTGTGGCCTGGACTACAGCCCCGTCAACGACAACATCTACACGTTCACGGCTTTCAACTGGTTAATAAGCCTCGTCCTGCCTCTGGCCGTCACCGTCTACTTCACGGCGCGGATATTCTCCTGGAACCGACGTGGCGCCCTCTATCGGGCCTACTGCTACAGCGCCGCCTACTCGGACGACGTCGGGGTCGCCAAGATCGTCTTGTGCACGGCTTACGTAGGCATCGCGTCGGCCGGCCTACAGTCGGGCCTACAGCTGGCAGCTGGCCTGGGCTGTCAGATATCTGGTTACGGGTTGTTTGTGTCGACGGTGTTGCTCTATATGTCCTGGACGGTGCTGCCACTCTGTTACTGGGCTTGCTGCGCCAGGTCCGATTGTTGTTATTATTGGTGCTGCGTCGGTTGCTGTTCGTGCGCCGTGCACGGCGTCGACGGCGACTGGCCAATCGGCGCCGTCGGCCAACGGAAGCGAGGCGGCGGCGGCGGCGGCGTCGACGACGAGGTTAGGGGTCACCCCGACCCAGATGTCAGAACGAGGCTGCTGACGGCCAATAGGACGTACAGCGATGGATCGGCGGTGATTAGCGAGCGAAACAGCATCCGGTTATCTAGCAACAAGGAAGAAGAGACAACCTTGTAACGATTGGCCAACAGGACAGCCAACTGGCTGGTACGTACAGCATGCCGACCGACCTCCTACAGTTTGACGTTGTTATCCGACCACCTATAGCACCGACATTGTTATCCGACCACCTACAGCACCGACATTGTTATCCGTATCCAATACAGCGTCGACACCGTCATCCGGCCGCGTTTGTAGTCCGCCAGATGACGCTTCGAAGGCAGACGTTCACTATTGTCATATGTATCATTCCTATTGCTGTCTGAAGGACGGATCATTGATTTCAAGACAATAACTTCTCTAACCTCTCGACGTGCTCGTACATTTTGACCCGACTTATAGAGGGGTTCTATTTAGTACTGGTCTAACCGTTCGTTTTTATTTTACAGTATTATATACGTGCTTGGAATTTTCGGAGATAAATACTGAACTTATTTTACGTTCTTTAGATAGCTGCTAAAACGCCACGACGGTGATAGGCATATATAAGTATACAAATTCGTACGTGCCCACACATTCACATACCCACCAACCAAACCACCCATATACCCCCTAACCCCCCCTACCACACACACAGAGGGAGAGAGAGAGACGCGCACGCGCATCAGCCTGTAAATTGTGTACTTGTTTGCGGCCAATTAGATTAGATGGTGGCATTCCTAGGTCATGGTCATTGTCGATGGGAAGTCGGCGCTGGATAGAGCTCCAACAAAGTGATTGATTTTCCGTTCCCGAAGTCAACTTACAAGGATTTCCTCCGGAATATGTCGTCTTTGTCCAAACTCGTGAAGAATCATTAAATTACAGACAATATGAGATATCCAGCGATGTTGATAACAATTATTATTATTATTATTGAAGGTGCATTAGTCAAGAAATCTGAGAGGGTTATTTTTAGACACAAACACGTCACGTCGTAGCGAAGCTTTCTTTCCTCCGTTTCTTATAAACTATCGTGTTTTAGTTTTGGTCTAAAGTTGTCTCGCATCAAATTACTAATGAGTTGATGCCAAAAATTGATGGGCTCCCGGTAATTGGCAATTATCTTATTGTTGGTGTTAATTAAACGCCGGATTACCAATTACACGCTCGAATGAAAACTAACAGCTAGCTAATTTACAGATTAGGAATGGAGGCTAAAATTGGCAAACAGCCAAAATGTCATTGAGCTGTAACATGATTGTTGTTGTACGGCTACTTTTGTGCACGTGGTAGGCTAAATGGGCCGAGCGACCTCTCCGAAGGTAATAGAGCGAAATCAAAGATGAAACACCCTCAGATATGCCAACACCGAGATTCGTACTCGGGTGGTAGTGATCTGCTGTCCAACGCGCCACCAACTAGACCGCGGAGGCGCCTCATCGAGCTATAATGAAATGTCGGAATATAAATTCTCCCGTTCAAAATTTACGAATACAAAAATCCATATGACACTGTATAGTATCTAATAATTTTTAATAGTCATGTCGTCTTTGTTGGGCTAATAGAGTTCATTTAAGGCTGTTTAGGACAGAGTTTACAGGGCAGATATAGCGTCTTCGAAAACTCGAATTGACAAAACAATTTAGATGTTGTCTGGAGACAAAAATAAGTTCATAAAACAAACATCGTTCTCTTCATTCTTCACACGTTCGGTAAGAGAGAAAGAAAGAGAGACAGAGAGACAGAGACAAAGAAGAGAGAGAGAGAGAGAGAGAGAGAGAGAGAGAGAAGACAGAGCAGAGAGAGAGAGAGAGAGAGAGAGAGAGAGAGAGAATTGTTTAACTATTTTATTTGGTTTTTCTACTGAATTGTTACCGGTCGCTGTTTTGTTTACGACTTTATGCTGAATTTTCTCTGTTAAATACCGACATATATTTATGAATTTGAGACAATCCTAATTTTACAGCTGAAGGTCGATTCGCTCCAGGACGTCTCCGGATATTTCCCTACCGACATGATTTGTTTCAGATGACTAAAGCGTCGTATGGTTGTTATTTCCAGCCAGTCTGATGTGTGTGTGTGTGGGGGGGGTCTGAAGTTTGTGTGTGTGTGTGTGTGTGTGTGTGTGTGTCTGGGGGGGTCTGACGTTTGTGTGTGTGTGTGTGTGTGTGTGTGTGTCGGTGGGGGAGGGGGGTGGTTAATATCTTCGTGATGCTAACTTGCAATATTTGTAACATAAATATTTTTCAATATTAGGACACGGCTAACAATAAGCAGAAGTCAGTAGCCCTCCTCAGTTTTGAAAATGTTTGTGGTCCACCCGAAAGAAGAAGGCAAACATTAAAATGAATGCTCCATTTTATTAGGGTGACTTAACTAGTCACGCGGTTGGCTATAGGTTTAGAGCACCTGGGTTCAAACTCGGGTAGGGCTATGTCAGAAGGGTGTTTCATCTTGCAATTCGCCTCATTGGCTTTGAATGTCGTTTGGCCCATGTGCCCAAAAGTGGCCGCAATGCAGCAATAGTTATATATTTATTTATTTTACATTCTAAATACAATGGTATCGTCGTATTTGAAGCTCATATGTCTGCTGAAGCCTGGGACAACTCATTGGAGACTTAGAGTTGTAATTTACAGTATATGTATGGGTCCGAGTACTCCTTCTATCCCACGTCCCTCGGGGTTAATTGTTTTTTTCTATCAGTCAGTCTACCTGGATGATGATTTGTCACAGCAACGACAATTTTGTGACCTTCATCCAAACGTAAATGTTATGTGTTAATAAGAGACAGAAGACAGCTGTCTGTTTGAAGACTCGAAGGCATGAGTTAATGAGAATTGCTGATTTGTCGGCGATAATAGAACGCCGAAAATAAAATTTTCGACATACAAATGTATATCTAATATATAAAATAATGTTTTGTCAGGTAGTAATCGATCAACACACGATTACAACAACAATAGCAACAGTAAAGCCAATAATAATAATAATAATAATAATAATAATTGTAATTTTAATGACGATAACAACTATAACAAGCTTACAAAGATGAACCCTTAATCACGTAATGCAATTATTGACAACTTCAAACTTAACTGTTGATAGACAGATCTTATTTACAGAATCTTAAAAATAGGTTTATTACTTTTTTTTAATAATTGAATTTTTGGGTCAGAAGTCTAGCGTCTTGATTATGTAAAGTGAGTGGGCGAGTGGATGAGTTTGGGACTATGTGAGTTAGTGTGTGAGTGAATGAGTCAGCGAGTGAAAAAATTAATGAGTGAAGGAATAAATACAAGAATGAAGGAAGGTGTACCAGGACAACCATCAATTGTCACTCATTAATTTCGCATTTAATGTACTCGATAGATAACTACGATATATGCTACAGCCCAGACTATATCATAACGATAGATAACTATGATATATGCTACAGCCCAGACTATATCATAACGTCTGACATTTATATATCTATTATTTTAGTCTAATCATTGTCGTGATAGAGAACTAGACCGTGTACTCAGTGACCTGTGATTGGGTTGTCATCATCAAACAGCGCTCACTTCCGGTCAGAGTATGGACGAGCTCAGTAACAATAATAAACAATGTTATAGAATAAAATGTTAATTTGCCGATAATATTATTAATTTTATGGACCTATTTAAAACATTCAAAATGGTTTGCAAACGCCATAATGGGATCTAGTCACCTGTATTAAGCTACTGAGTCTATTGTGAACAACAAAGTGACTAATGATTGCTTTTCTGGGGTTTCTGCCTTGATCTAACTTGTCAAACGTTTTCTTTCTTTTTATGTCCTTACAGGGAGAAATGTTTATAGAAAATTGTATATATTGGATTAGGCGTCATGGAAAATGATCCATTTTAAATATAATCTATGGGATGAGAGTAGATTTTCACGTATCCTAGGGATACAATAACTAAACGACATGTCAATTGCTCAGGAAAGATTTTATTAGCACACGCATTGATGTACACTATTCATATACAATGTAGTATATTATACATATAATATTATATGAGAAAATCTATAAACTATATTTATGTATATCTATCAGCCAATAGACCGATCCAGGCGAAATTCGTTGCATCGGTTACCAAACCGTTGTCTCGGGTTAGAAACAGCTATGGCGCCCCCTGTCAATAGGGGATGGCAACATTTTACTAACGGTAAATACTGGAAATCTTTCAGCAAATTATTTCATATTACACATAGACTGAGACTAGTATTTCAGCTGAACGACTGTGTCCTTCTAAATGATTGAACAAAATAGTTATGAGGATATAACCCAATGATTGAAGGGACCGATCTTTGAGATGAATGACACCGTTAAACCTTAGTTATTCACGTTGATTGGTAGGGGATTTTTATCACGGGATTCAATGGATTAAATAAATGATTTTAACTTTTATCTGACTGTAAATTGATTTTAATGAAGATTAAAAAATATAGTTAATGTAGAGTTTTCGAAATATTATTTTTACTTATACCTGGGAACCAATCATATACAGACTTGAAAATACATATGGAATATAATTTTATTGTTTGTTATTTCTTACATAGAATTATGGTTTTCCAGCGAAAGTATCAGGATATGAGGATTTTATGTATTTATCTATATAATTACCTTATGAGGAATATATTGATCCATTTGAAAGACAATGGATATTCTGGATCATGGTGAATATAATGAAATATGATTATTATTGTCAAAATGCTAAATATACGACATATGGGTTCGTTAAGCAATGCATTAAATAAAACAGGAATTAGTCAGGAAATCGACTTCAAACGTTCTGATTATTTAGAGTGTTCAATGAGGTACACGAATCACAGTTCAATATTTGGTAGGACCACCATGGGGTTTTATTTTTGGTTTTGTTGTTCGGGGAGAATCCCCAGGCTGTCGCTTAATCAGCACAGCCTCTATGTTGGAGTGGTTGAGAAAGCTCCTCCCAACCACTCACAGGGGAGCAGTACGGAAAGATGGAGCCGAAATACCCTGAGGGTGGTCACTGCCAGAGTGTTTTACGTCCTCAGAGGGTTTTTAACGTCCCCCTTTATTTTAAATAATTCAGTGGAGACGGCAGCGCCATTTAACGTGGTCAGCCACCCACGATGTAGTGAGCCGAGAAATTAATCCCTAGAAAGGTTTCGACCTCTTACGGGGTTGGAACCTGTGACCGTTGGCACCAAGTGCCGGGTACTTAACCACTAGGCCACCGGAGCTCACTACCACCACGGGCATCGTACAGAACTTGTAATTTCGAGGCATCCTGTCAATCAAGGTTTGAAGGGTTTGAAGGGGCGGAGCTTGCCATGCATCAATGACTGCCTGTCGGAATTGCGCCAGATTAGTAGGCTGGTTGGCGCTTGCATTCATGGTGCGTGTTACTTTGGATCACATGTTCTCCGTAAGATTCATTTCCAGAGACACTGCTGGCTATTTCATGTGTTCGATCCCTTCAGTTCCCATGAAATTGGCCACTGTACGAGCTCTGTGAGGCCTGGCATTGTCATCCTGGTACACGAAATTATGCCCAAATGTCAGATGAACAAATGGCAACAACGTTTCCTCCAGGATCTGTAGGTACTGGTACTGATCCAGGTTTCCATCGACGATGTGAAGGTCACATTTTCCACCATGGTAGAAAGCACCCCATATAGTAACCCCCCCCCCCCACCCCCCTGCTTGGACTCTAGGTACGATGTAATCTTTATTAAAGGCCTCCAGTTGCTGTTTGTGGACCCAGATACCACCATCTATCCGGTAAAGCAGGAATCTGGATTCATCGCGAAGGGTGTTTGCTGACTTGGTACGCCCATTTCGGCACAAAGGTAGCAGATAACCGTCTTCTCTTTCTGTTGTCTTACGAGGACTTCCGGATCTAGCTCTGGGTGTGTTTACGCCCGTCTCACGATTTCTCTTAAGCACCTCTGAGACTGTTCCCTGTGCTATCCCAAGAGGTTGGGCAACGACATTGTGTTTGGAACCCATACGCCTCATGGCAAGAACTCGTCGATAAATTGCTTAATTAAAATGACGGACCATGATGTTATGAAAGTTGCCCAAAAATTTCAGCAAAATCCGCGGGCACGCCCTAGTACAACTAGATATATCAATAGCTCTACCCCCTTATTTATAGACTCTCAGATATCACGCCATATGGACCTTGGGTGTTTTATGGGTCACCCACCCCCTCACTCAAAACAATACCACGTGTTGAAAAGGTATACCAAAATACCCTCTCACGTATCAATGATTACGCTGATACCACTGAACTAATTAACTGGTCTTAATATGCTGTTCTACAAAAGAATGCAACAGATAAAAATATATTCCATATTTATTTTCATGTCTGTATATATCACCTGTATATTATTAAATAACAAATGTTAATACATTACAATATTACCATCCTCGACATTTACATGTAATAAACATTGCACGAATGGCTGATTCACAAAATAAAACAGTTCAAGATATCGTGCATAAATACCAATGTTACAGTAATAGGAATCACCCATTGAATTATAATCTATGTATGATCATTGATTTTATCCATTCATATCGTCATGTCAGATGGCAACGGATCTACAAAAAATAAGTTTGAACTAGACAGGCTGGACTCTGACAGCCATGGAAATCGCGCTGAACGTTACTTAGTTTAGTGTCATATATCTACTAGATGAAGTATATGCCAGTCCTATTAAATGCAAAACTTTGAGCTGGAGATCATATATCCTTAATGGACTATAAATAAAATCCAAATATAGCTGATAAATAGCCTAAATACAGCTTTTCAGTAAGACATTTATCGGCCGCTATACGCGTAAATCGCCATGCAACATAGCGATTCTTAGACTTCTAACCCGAGACCGTAGTGTGACATTCAGCCGCATTGTGGCGCCAGGGGTAATTGAATCGGTCCATTTGATGATTATATCCATAATATGGCTGGGTGTTAAGCTAAAAACATCTTTACACTAAATAGTCCAACAATCAATAATAGGTGTGGAATAATTTGAAAAGCATTTAGAAATATTTCGATTTTTTTTGGGGTCATCTTTGAAGAAATAACATCATACACCTTCCAATATGAATTGTCATAATGTTATCACTAATTCTTAATATTTTTATTTAGTTAATTGTGATCTGTAAACTGTGCACTTGTTTGTGGCTTATATTAGATAGTGGAATTCCCCCCAATTACTGGTTTGCTGATGTTAAAACAACAATGTATTGTTAAAGTTTGTGTCCGACATTATCATCTGTGAGATGCAAATTAGTCAGTTTGATTGTACATATTCTGTACAAATAAACTCGACCAATAAAAATATCAATATGTGTTGATACCGGTTGAAATTTCCACAAAATGGTCATTCAACTCTGGGAGCAAGCCAAATGGCATATCTATTAACACGCTAGAGACCAGGAGCCCATTCATCAGTTATAACCCTTTTAATGTTAATGGAGGAACACATGACAATTCACAACGTTTTACAACCTTTATAACACCGACTGATGGCACAACTAACCCACCGCTATTTGTCAATATTAACAAGGCATTTGGCCACTCTGAGGTAGATCTCACCAATGCCAGCGAATACTCTTCACCTGAAACATATTGAGGTACGTTCCGTAATACCCATCCAGCAACGTATTCAACAATGCCCTTAACAAAGTTCCTAAGGTCAATCTTTGTGCCCCGAGAGAAACAATTAGCTTTTACAGAATCATAGATAGATATAACTGCATGACTCAGCCTGGATCTGAACGCACTGCTGAACCGTATGGTAGAAGGATTGTTATCTTTACCTCCAAACTGACGTACAGCTGAAGAGGACAAATGAAGATAATCTTTTTGCGGTTCATAAGTTAACAAAAACCAAGACCAAGAAGACTCTCAGTGTTAAAACGAAAACCTAATACACATAGTTTGGGTTTACCTTCACAATCCTTTATACCCATCATATCTGTCATGATAAACAACACCTACTTAGCTGTTATAATGTTAGTAGAAATTTTTACATCTTGAAAATTCTTCCATTTTAGAGTACTTTTGTATCCTTTTGTCAAATGGTGTTCTGGTGTTGAACATATTTAACAAACGAGCAATCAATGAATCAAAGATAGCATCACCTAGGCGACTGTCAAACTCCTCATAACTAAACTGAAACGTGTATTTTAAAGTCGAAACAACAGAGGTACTCATAGTTTGCGCTGCTAATTTGACATTCATTTTATTTTATTCAAATTCAAGATGTTTAATCGTGAGTTTGTTGACTGCGTGTAAGCTTTCTCTTGGCTGAAGTTGGCGGAAATTGGTAATATCAGTTCACTTTGCTGTACCTACCGAGGTGTAAATCTCTTCTAGGGCATGCAATGCTCCCACTACATTTTTCAAAAGATGGCAAGTCTCAAAGAAGAGATATACATTCCGTGACCTAACTGCAGGATGTGGGAAATTGCAATCAATAGTACCTGACTTTATTTTCCAACGAGTAAATCGGGTCTTTTTGGAGTTTGTGGTGTGACCATCCACGAGAAGAGCTAATATATTCACTTTAACACCACGTAAGGAACTGATGACTGACAGTACGAGTTGACTTTGAGTACCCCACCGGTATCTTCCAATGACTTTGAAGTCCTACAGCCATACGGACCTCTGTTGCTTCATCCACATCACTATCAAATGATTCAGCTCCGAGATCCACAAAGCCAAACATCTGTTGATGTTTAGGATCCCAGTCATGATGTTTTTAATTGATACTGCACTGGCTGTAGTTGTGTTTTTTTTTGGACCGGTAGCTACCTTTTCCTTCCACGATGTAAATGCGCGGTCTGGCAACTATGCTACTCACCGAGCCATCTAATAACAATGAGAAAAACACCGAAAAGGGTTAAAAAGAGATTGCACAGAAAGATAGTACTTAGTGGACACATTAAATCCCACACACTACCTTTTGTATTCCTGGTCAAATCTTAATGGGAGAATAATCCATGCATATTGATAATTTGCATATATAATAAACATTTAATTGTATTTTAGTGTTTAATTTAACCAATTTTATCTAGCTAACACCACATTTATGTTATATGCTAATAAAAATAACAACCAAAAAAAAGTCAATCGCTCAACATATTGAGATATACATTTATATCTGCTGTATCGCATTCCGATATCAAATAACTAGGAAGTTTAGATTTTTACAGACTGTTACTCTTAATTGAATGGGAAGATTTGACCACATTTTACGTGTACGATACTCAGTACGTGTACATACGTATACATCACACAATACCCTTTGAACTGTGCAAAGTTAGAGGTATTATATACCTTTATGGAAACGCGTCGATTTTCCATACTAAATGTATTTATTAGTATTTCAGGTTCACGATTTTCTTCCACGTCAGATTCCTATGTAACCATAATCGAATGAACAGAAGAAAAAAAAAACATATTAAAGGGCACATTATTTCTAAACAAAAGAATAACTGAACGATTTTAAGTATGTGAAGCGCAATAGAAACGATAAACAAACGCATCTAACGGTTAAATTTTATCATTACCAGTTTGTTATTCAGATTGTCCATTAGTCAGCTTCCGATTGTTACTTGATGAGGCAACGTAGGGTTCTCTCTCAAGTATGTATGTTTGTTGGTCGTAGAAAAACAAATTTGGGACAAACAGGTTTTGATCATCCGAATATTCCCGAAAGGACTTCTTAAACAAGTCAACAGGGACGTCTGTAATTGCAACATAGAACATTTGAGCTTTTGTATTAGTTTAAGGTTCATAATTTTCACACGGCTCTGTTTTTATCAAACTGAGCAGCATTAGGAACTATTTATTTTTTTCAATCTACAGACCCAACGATCATGCAACCTCAAAAAACTTATATTATTTCTATACAAATAAAAACTTAACATATATATATATATATATATATATATATATATATATATATATATATATATTAGGTTTGTGAAACACTATACAAACATTAAGAATGTATTCAAATAAAGGTTGCTAATTTTAATATTATAATTTTTTTATAACTAGGCATACCACTTGCAAGACAGTAAATATAACATGTGTATGCTTCAAACAGTTCCTGGATCTCCTCGGAGATGTCGGGCCCTCTCCGAAACTCATGTAAGTGAGTTGTATACTGAAATATACTTATAGAAAAATATATAATATATACATACAAAATACATTAAAATTAAAAACAAAATAAATACAATACATCGGTAGCCTGGTCAATAACACAGTTTAAATACATAAAGTAATGTATTCCCATCACTAGAGATTGACTCTTAACTATCTGTAACTATATGACTCATAATCATTCCTAAAACGTTTCCAAACTCATTATACAACTTGAGATATACGTCAGACCAGTGTAAAAGTTACGACATAAGATTAATACTACTGCTACCCGATACTTGATTATCCTGGAACATATTGAAGGTGTCGCCGTATTTTTTAAGGATCTTTAACGTTTTCTGTTTCGACAAAATGAAATCCTCCACAGAGAAATGAACCGGACACAGCACATACCACTTCGATGATCACCAGGGCTTCCTCGTTGTCATATCCAATTTAATTAATCGGCTTCACCCGGAGCGTCCGTCTTTCTCCATCAGATGATATACAGATATAATGTAATTGTTACTAATGAGGCGGCAGATATATTAATATCGATACAATGCTGGTGTTAGACCAATTCCTATCAATTATTCCATATTATACAAAATGTATCGAAGGTATGGAAGTGTAAGATAGAGTGTCTTCTTGTTAGGAGAGTTCTTATAGAGAGTAGGTGTTCTAAAGATTGTAGTAGGTACCTCAACATAATGGTGTAACAAGGTCGTTTACGTTAATTCATTTATGAAAAAGAACCCCCGAGATTTGGCATTGATCCACTAAGTGTTATAGAAAGTTGTCCGACTTATAGCGGTGATATTTTTAGAGATATATCATCTGAAATTGAAGACCCCTTTACCAGTTTCCTATTCTCCCATCGGGATGTTCGACGTTGTAGACCGCCATCTTTGTTCTTATCCGATGTTACACATATCAGGGTTTGTTCAAGAGCTATGTCAAGTAGACTGCAGTACGAGCATCGTTTTAAGTGTTACCGACGAATGTTATTTGTAAGACGACTTGTTGTGTGGGATCAGACATCTTTGGAACTCTTCTTAATGAAAGCTATGGTGAGCCCCGATGGCCTAGCGGTTAAGCACCAGACACTTGATGCTAAGGGTCACAGGTTCGATCCCAGCAAGAGGCCGAAACTTTTCCAGAGATAACAATTCTCGGCTCACAACATCGTGGGTGGATGACCACGTTAAATGGCGCTGCGGTCTCTACTGAATTATTAAAAATAAAAGGGAACGTTAAAAAAAACGCTCGGCTCTATCTTCCCGTACTGCTCCAATGTGAGTGGTGGGGGAGGAAGTTTCCCAACCAGTCCGACATAGAGGCCGTGCTGAATAAGTGACAGTCTGGGGATTCTTCCCGAAAAACAAAACATAGCAGCTGAAGCAATGATTTTATTAAAGATTAATATAATTCTTAACTGTTTCGCGTTCCCGGAGTTTTGGCGAACTAGCACTCAAAACAGCTTTATGACCTACAACACTTTCTCACTAGTTATCTGCTGCTTGTGAGGTATGTATTTAAATTGTAATATTATTTTGACTATCACTGTACAACACACTTGAATGGTTTCTATTAGTGAGGGCGCTTTATTAAATATGCATTATTATTATTATTATTATTGTTAGTAGTAGTAGTAGTAGTAGTAGTAGTAGTATATTCCATATTAAATACTCACGTCTGTTTGATGTTTCCAACATTTCGTTAGTACGAAGTACGGCAGTTAAAGAAATATTTAGGAATAAAGGGGTGAGTGGGGCTGCGAGTGAGTGAATGAGTGAGTGAGTATTAATCACCACCTGGTTGTCAGAATGTGGAGCTGCCTGAACATTGATCACACACACACACACACACATATATATATATTGGAAAAAATGAGCCACTTTACTCATAAACACTTAACAATAAAATGTACTTAACGCAGGGTCAGTAAACATCGCGGAAGTTATTTTATTTCACACACTCATTATATAATCGTATACCGTGATATAATATAATATTATGCAGACATTCTTGCAACACAAACGTTAACTTTATTAGTCCCGTCCAATAACCTTACACATCCAGTAATAATAATATTGTCTTAGCCATACATGTTTGCGTTATGACGGTTGACGATAACTACTGGCAACTACCGTTATGATTTAAAACAACGTGAGCAGTGAGGTTCTAACGTGACAAGATCGGTCACCATTTTAACTAATACCCCCCCCCCCCCGTTTGTTGTCTCTATACGACCCGTATTTACCCTGGATTTAATAGGTCTCCGTTTCGATAGGGCTAGATTGGCCACTAGATGGCGCCACTCACAAACCTTATATATGGCTCCAGGCCCATTTTCTTTAAAATAAAGGGGGACGTTAAAACCCCCTGAGGACGTAAAACACCCTGGCAGGAAGGGTATTTCGGCTCCATCTTTCCGTACTGCTCCCCTGTGAGTGGTGGGGGAGGAGGTTTCTCAACCACTCCAACATAGAGGCTGTGCTGATTAAGTGACAGCCTGGGGATTCTCCCTGAACAACAAAACCAAACCATTCTTGGGTAATCAGCTGATCGTATGGAAACTTTTACAATTTTATTAAAGAATCAAATATCCCACAGACAAAGGTGAAAGCAGGATTCAATTCTAATTGCTCTACGACAGTTTTCGGCTCACGATATAGGTAATTCACGATTATAAACATTATCACAAAAGTACTAAAGTACGCCTTTTTTCCAGAACCCTATCTCAGAAAGTGTACAAAACCAATTACCGGATTTGTCAATAATAAATTCTATTAAAGAACTCACAAAACTGGAATTTTCACTCAGTCTTGGTAGAGTTAACTCCAAAGTAAATAACTTATGTGACCTTGTTACGGTCTTTTGTTGTGTTCGTCTAATTTTGTTATCTTCTTCCACGAGGTCCCCTTAATTGAGTCATCCGTGTAACACCGATCGTGTAACCCACTAAAGAGCCAGTCACTGGGAACAACAACAACAACAACAACAACACTAACGACAATCACAGCAACAGCTGATAATATTTCCATATTAAGCCATAAATCGACTGTGGGAAAAGCGTGCAGCGGCCATTAATATTGTGTCTTTATATTATTGTGTGTGCACGTTCTGCGTCGTGAATAAATATATACTTTTTTACTATTCGGAGGTTTCTTTATGGGGTACTTTGGTTGATAGGGCGAAACATCCCACAGAGCCAGACAACAATGGAATTCTAACCAGGACCTTTGGCCTTCTGCGGCATAGTTAATTCATTACCTACTATACAGGCGAACTGACCCCAAAACGTGTTCGAAAATACAGAATATACGATTGCGTTTGGTATTAAAAACAAATTATCGGATTCTCGGCTCGTCGTGTGATAGAAACAAATAAGGTATAATCATTTATAAACACAAAAAAAAACACATTAAACACACGAAAAATAAAAATTATAAATGCCTGACCTCTGACCCGCAGAAGTTACGCCGAACACTTGACTCAGATTTAGAGAAAGTGCACAATATCTCGCGTACACCAAGTCGTAATGTCAACAGTTTTATTGCTTTATAATTTGTTAAGGCGCACGCGCGCATGCACGCACCCAAGCACACAAATCACCAAATAAACAAACGCAAACCCGCTGTTTTTCCAGCAAATGATGTATTGCGACTCTTCGTCTTTCTGGATTAAGTCTAATGAATCCACCATATGGTATCCCCTGATGAATTAACCATATGCTTTATGTTTATTTCCGTACGTTATTAACGCACTCTCATACACAAACGTGCACATCGCCGTCGTTCAGGATCGCCTACGAAACGTCAGCGTCGCATTTGTGATGACTCAGCAACATTTCGGTCACGTGGGCTGGCTGTCTGCCGTCCGTCGTCTCCGGACAAAGGTGGCATCCGGACGTCTGACGTCTGGATCGCTGAACGTGATTCGTATAGTTGTTGTGTACGCGAGCGAGCGGCCAGTTCTGGATCTCCGGATTCGAGGAGGGATGGAGCAGGAATGCCGACACCGGACACTTGTGGCTATCCTCGTCTTGGCTGTGAGGGGGGTGGGGGTGAAGGACGTAGTCACCTTCACCTACCTGGGTGTAAAGGTTACGAGTTGAGTTACCTCTCTCTGGGGATGGGGAACTAGCTAAAAGTTGAGTATGATAATAGACGACAGGCAACTCAGAGTCTGAAATATGACAAAAAGAGACAATACAGTATTGTGTGTGCTCACACGCGCGCGCGCGCGGTTTTGTAAAACATGTTTGAGTAACAAACAATACACAAACATACACAAGACGTAAAAAATTGAACAGCAAAAGTAGCGATCGAGTGAATTGTCGACTGAGTGAGTAGTGGATTGAGTAATTGAGTCAGTGAGTCGGTGAGTGAGTGGTTGAGTCAGTGAGTGAGTCAGTGTTCTGTTTAGACGCGGCTCTTATCTCATATCAACCGATTTTACTACACTTAGAGCTACTAATACAACACAACTACCGTACTACCTCGTGTCACTCTCACTGCTAACACTGATATTGATACCATTACTGGTACCGTTACTGATACCATTACTGATACCGTTACTGATACCATTACTGATACCACTGGTATCACTTACAGTATTACACGATTCATAGTTCATCTAGTAAGCTTGTAATAGTTGTTATCGTCATTAAAATTACAGTTATTACATGTATTATTATTATTATTATTATTATTATTATTATTATTCGCTGTTATTAATGTCACAAGATGTCATAGTAAATGAATATCTGTTCAATATTTGCTAGTTTACAGTGAGTCACATAACACGAGTTATCTATTGCATTCCATGTCACATACATAAGTCACTTACTATAGAGTCAAATGTCACACGACATGCATCAACAACGAGTCACGTAACTGTCACGTTTACAGAATGTAAAATTTACTGACTATTCCTTTAGAGTATGTAAAATTTTACTTTATATGACAACTGTAAGTCACATTCAACGAGTTTTCTAATGCTCGACAGCCAATATATATTACATAATATGAGTCATTTGTCACATGGTACCAGTTATATAAGGTTCTGCAGTGAGTCGCGTATCACACAACGTGAGTTATATAATGTTTTACAGTGAGTCGCGTATCGCACAGTGTGAGTTATGTAACGTTTTACAGTGGAGTCCCGTTAAAACCAACATTCTACAACAAGCTATATGTCACATAGCGTGTGTTATACATTTTTCAATCGTACACGAACTTCAAATTACAAACTAACCGAAAATATTGTCGACTTTTCTAATATTTATTCCCATTTCGTGTCACACACCGTCCCGTTTCCGTTACGCACGCGCATCTACCATTGTCGTGAAAACCAGAGCAACACTTCCGGCGACAAATCACTCCTCATTCGCCAATTAAAAAAATGAAATAAAACAGACAAAAACTCCTTTTTTTCTTCTTTTGAAAAAGTCCGAACAAAAAGGACCCGACCCTAGAGACCCGTATGTATCTTGCTGCTGATGAATACACCCATTTCCGGTCGAACCAACATCCGGCTGGCAGTGACACAAGCCATTGATAGCAGCATCCCGACAGGTAACATGTTGTGTTTAGATATTTTTTGTTCGCTATTTGTTTTATATCTGGCCGCATTGGAGTGTGTGTGTGTGTGTGTGTGGGGGGGGGGGTATTGGTTGCTTTTGACGAGCGGAAGTTGCCCGATAAGAAAGTTGATTGGTGCCAAGTTTCCAACAGATCTCATGGTAGTGTTAGACGGGTGTCTAAAACAGACAGACAGACAGACAGATAGATAGATAGATAGATAGATAGATAGATAGATAGATAGATAGATAGACGGACGGACGGACGGACGTGTGGACGGGACCGGTGATGCGGTCCAGTGAATTAAAACGACTGAAACCAAGTGGGGCATATCAGGATATATATATATATGTTGTGTGTGTGTGTGTGCGCGCGCGCGCGCGCACGCGTGCGTGTGTGTGTCTGTGTGTGTCTCTCTCTCTCTGTCTCTCTCTCTGTCTATCTGTCTGTCTGTCTGTCTTCTCTCTCTCTCTCTCTCTCTCTGTGTGTGTGTGTGTGTGTGCATGCGCGCGCGCAAAGATGTGTATTGTTTTCTTATTTATTCATTGAGAACAAAAGTTAAGATGGAGCGGCGAAGTAATTATTCTACTAGAATGGCGTCGGGATAATGGAGGATAAAATGAGTAACTTCCTGTCGTCAAAAACTTGTCTCAAGTAATTAATGTTTTTGTCTGGTTGTTCAGGCGTGCGGGTGTATGTGTATGTGTATGTGTGTGTGTATTTATGTGTGTGCGTGTTTTTTCTTCTTCTTTTCTTCTATTAGTGTATTAAAGAATGCATTAACCCAGCACCCTGACTACCTCATCTAGGAGATTCATCAGTACTCATTTATATAGTGCCCTCACTGTCAGAAAAGGACCAAACACCTAAAAGACCCCCCACACCGATATGATCTATACAATATTAATTTAAATGTAATACGAGCTAGCTTAGGACGGCTACTCCTCACTGTACCTCATCCGATATATGGGACAATAACACAACCTCAAACATATCAGTGTAACAGTAAAAACTATAGACACCTAACACACTATCTAGACACTTAACATCATCTAGACATATAACATCATCTAGACACCTAACACCATCTAGACACCTAACACCATCTAGACACCTAAGCTTATGTATATTGCTTATGTCGAAAGTCCCTCCGATTACATATGCTGGTTATGTTTATGTCACGTGATCTAAAGCGTTTGCCTTCCGGAGAACGTAAAAGTTTGCCCCCTGGCGGCAAAACGATGCCGTAAATGGTATATTTTGGAGCAATAAGATTTTATCAACACGATATAGAATGAACGAAAGAGAAAAAACAACAGCTAGTTCATGTTAAATATGAACATTAAACAACAAAACAACCAAGGCCGTCCCTAAGAGGGTCGGCCCCTGGGGGCAACTTGTCCAGGTACCCCCACTCCTAAAAACAGTTTCGGGGTGTGTCATTATATTAATAAAGCTGATCACTGCGGGATCACAACAAACACGACGGGGGGGGGGGGTGCTGAGGGAGTGCCAATATTTTGTCATATACAAAAGACATACATGACAACAACTAAGAGGATGACGACAACAACAACAACAACACAACATCAAAAACAACGACGAACCTGGACCATGAGATGACGGGCTGAGAGGGGCGAGCCTGTATCTTATCTCGATCAGTTGTCGGGGTGTGAGAGGAGATATGTTCTCATGGCGATATCAATCTGACCTAGATGACCTCTCATCAGAGGCCTAGCATCTTCGTATCATCTAATTAGACAGCGGGACCAATAGAGGTAGACGTCTAACAGCCCGTCTACTCCCATTTGTTGACTGATGATGACTCTACCACGATCTGCCGGCGGATCATCAAATCTGCCATTCAGCACCAAAAAGGTGTCGTTTTAGCGGCCGAGCCCGTAGCGCGGCTGGCCACAGAACTCTAACATCGGGGGTTGGTTCGTGACTCGGCCTGACTATGTGGGGTGTTTCGTCTTTCGCTTCGCCTCATTATCTTCCCATGTTGCTCGGCCCACTTAGCCTACCGTCATATTTCATTGTGCACAAAAGTTGCCGTTTAATAGTCACGTTTTATTTAATTTCCAACTTCCCTCAAATGTTCCTCGACTACTGGGTGTTCCGGGTCCGCTGGCCGCCATCACCATGCAAGTACACGCGGGGGGGGGGGAGACCCGGCGCGGATTAACGTAGATAAAATAATTGAGATAAGTTTGAGATTATGTTAGGAAAAAATTATACGGTTGTTGTTGTTGCTGTTGTTGTTGTTGTTGTAGCTGATTGGTAGTTAATTTGATATGAAATGTTTTCACCAGATTTTATAAAGGTTAACTAGTGATGTTTAGTGCGATTGAAGGGTGGTTGGGTGTGTGTGTGTTGGTGTGTGGGTGGTAATTTGTACTCTGTCTGGGTGTTGACGTGGTGGTCATGTATAGATATTCTTTGGATTATGCAAAAAGATCATAACCCTCTGGCTATTAAAACGGTGTGGGCTTCGCACAGACAGACAGTTAGATAGATACATATAGATAGACAGTAAGACAGATATACAGACAGACAGCGATACAAATAGAGGGATGGACGGACCGGTAAAGATAGGGACAGCGATACAGATACACATATATGTATACAGACCGACATACGGATGCACAGACAGACAGACAGACAGACAGACAGACAGACAGACAGACAGACAGACAGACAGACAGACAGACAGACAGACAGACAGACAGACAGACAGACAGACAGACGATGGACGGACGGACGGACGGACGGACGGACAGTTAAACAGTCATGCAGATATTCAGGCGAATAAACAGTCAGATCAATAAATACATAGACAGACAGACAATCAAACAGACAGACCGACATACAGACAGACGCTCAGACAGATTCACAACTAAAGAGCTAGATATATCCACACACAAACAGATAACCAGGCAGAACAAGAGAGAGAGAGAGAGAGAAAAGCTGCACCTCTGTATTATTAACTTATCTACATCTGTAATGCATAGATCTGTACTTCTGTAATATATATAGTTCTGATTATTTGAGTACAGAACCATAAATGTATACAGGTAAATCATAGATCTAGTGAGGTACAGAGGTCTGGAGGTATTGAGGTAGAGAGGCTTGGAGATATGTTTAGTATTTCCTTAATGAAGAACACAGGCAGTTTCCTGTAACGAGGAGAAAACTTATTTCGTGGAATGATCAAAGGTTGTTAGGGCGACATCTGGTGGCTAGAAATAGAAGTTCTCTTTTTAGTGCATGGGCTAATAATAACAACAATTAGATGGCTTAAGCAATGCGTGCGTGTGTGTGCGCGCGCGCACTCGTGCGGGCGTTAGCGCGTATAAAAATAACAACTAATAACTCACGTTTTAACTACCACCGGAAACCGTTGTTTGTGTAACAAAACTAACAACAAAGAACCACAACATAAATTATCACTTTTCGTTCGCTTAAGTCGTATATTATCGCCTCATATTACTGTAAATTGAGGCGTAGATCGTGTATATTTCCTCATTTCAGGGGTAGATCTTTGTCGAGTCTACCCATTTAGCAGGTCGTCGTGTCTCCCGAAAATACGAACTCTCCCAAAGCGGCGAGAATGTTTAACGAAATGGTCCAATGTGTGACCCCAGTAATTTGTTTAACTTTCTCAACAGCAAAATTAGAGGGTTAGATAAAATGGGCGGACTGCGTTTAAAGGGCCTCCCATTGTTGTGTCGAGTCGAGACGAGTCTCAGGGGCGATTATTATAGACAGAAGAAAATATGTTAGGATATCGTAAACAAATGAGATAATTACAAGAAATTATAGGTTGTGTTGCGAATAATATGTACCGATGATTAGGGATGTATGCGCGTGCGTATGTGTGTGTGTGCGTGCGTGTGTATGTGTGTGGGTGTGCGGGGGGGCACACGTGTGTGTGGACTATATACTTATATACACAGTGCCTGGTAACTTTACGTACAATCGTCTATTCTATTACGGTATGGATTATGCTTACACTTAATAGTAAACTCTATTCTCTAAATGCGACTGACTGACTGACTGACTGACTGACTAACTGTTAGAACAGCCCACACCCTCAATAACTCACTCATCCACCTACTTACTATAATAAATCCGATAAAAAAGTAAGTATCGTCTAAACATAAAACAAAAGCATATATATATATATATATATATATATATATATATATATATATATATATGACGTTTTATGATTGAAACACGTTTTCGGACAATGACGTAATCCTTACCGTCCAATGAGCTGTTTTTACACGATCCCTGTCGATGACGTAGGTGTGTTATGATGACGTATAAGATAGCGAGTGACGATACGGCAGCTAGAGCTCCGATTAAGCCAAAACAGAGTTCTCTCCATCTGTCATCATTCTTCTCTACAACATCTGCAGGTAGAAATATAAACATCTGTAGGTGGAAATATAAATAAACTTCGGTGGGGAAAGTTTTAAACATCTGTAGGCAGAAATATATTAAACGTAGATCGAAATGTAAACATCAAAGTGGAAACTTTATATATATGCATATATATATATATATATATATATATATATATACGTGTATCTAGAAAAATAATAAATCTAAAAACAAAACCAAGTATCCGTTGGTATGTAACAGTATATATTTCTATGTAGAAAAATAAGATACGGAAGCATATAGACCTCCGTACGTAGTAAAGTACGCATTTATATGTAGAAAAGTAGACGTTTTAATATAATAAACAATAAGCTGAACGTCTGTAGGCGCAACAATAAAAATATTGCTAAGTATAAACCTACATAAATGTATGTAGAAAAACCAAAGTCGAAGCAGAAAGGTTAATAAATTTCTGTACTTAAAAAATAAACACGGCGAGGAAGAAAAAAAGGAATCGGAAAAAATCGTGATAACGAGGTACCACGGCGAGCCGAAAAATTACCAAACAGCCATAACATGATAACATCGTGAAAGAAAACAATTAACAATTACTGAAACACGAATAAAAATGGCCGCCATTCGTTTCGGCTTACGTCATCGTTCGGGAAGGTGTTTCCGGCCGATGATGGTGTAGGTGGTGTGGAGAAGTTTCCGCGAATTGACCATAAAGCTTATCAAAAAGACACGATTGTGACATTAGCGTTGTTAGATAGAGAGTGGGGGGGGGGGGAGGGATCCTGATTTAGGCAAAGACGTGTCTGAAAGTTGATAGGGTATCTCTGCATTGTCTGAGCTTTTTTTTTTGGGGGGGGGGAATGGGAGTCCTTAGGATTCTGATGGAATGTGTGTGTGTGTGTGTGTTGTGTGTGTTAAATATGTAAGCGTATACGTGCTAATGTGTGTGTGTGTGTGTGTGTGTCGTTGGGGGCGGTGGTACTTTCGTGCATTATTCGTAGCATGTGAATAAAAGGTGGAAGTTAGTGATTAAGTAAAGATATTTCGACAGAGAGTTGCCCTGTATCAGGCGATCTCCCGCTCTTAATGTTAGAAACAGGCAGTGAAATAACAATATTTCACGACACACACACAAAGAGGGGGAGAGAGACAAAGAGAGAGAGACCAACCAGGCCAAGAAAACGGCGCCATTTTGTACAAGTCACGTGTTCGGGCTTGATCACGTCAGGTCACGTGTCGGCATTACCGTACTACACAACAACCAGTCACCGTGGAAATAAATGCGAGCTACAGTTTCCTGTTACAATTCGATAGCGGGGCTGATTGACGTCACCATAAAACTAGACACCGTTTTATCAACATCTCGTATCAGAACCTGAAGACGAGAACAACTCTTAACTGCTTGAAGCGTTATTTTTGTTTTATCATTAACAACAAGAAAGGGCTTTGGTGGTGGTGGTGGTGGTGTGTGTGTGTGTGTGGGGGGGGCGGTATTGTTGTTGTTGTTGTTCCGTTTCCTTCTTTTTGTTCCAAGTCTCTTTTAAAAGCGAAGCCTTTATTCTCCGTTTCAGTGTGTGTGTGTGTGTGTGTGTTTGTTTGTGTGTGGTTTTTACCGCCTTGTTTGTTAACACGGTAGGCGAATTAGGCATAGCGACTTCCGAGTGGGACGGCACGAAGTTTAAATATGAAACACCCTTTACATTTTAACTCGGGCGCTAACGATCTTTCGCGAACCGCGGTACCATCGAAATGTGGCCAACAAACTATAACAACACTTCGTTAATTTATATTATTATTATTATTATTATTATTATTAATATCATCATTATCATTATCATTATTACACAGTGAGACGAATTTACTGTTTTCATTCATCGAATCCAGCACTGTTTTGAAGAGTTGGCAAGGGTGAGTGAGTGAGTGAGTGAGTGTGTAAAATTATCCTGATATTTATTGGACACGTATAAATTATGTCATATTTATAATAGACGGTGATTATCTTAGATGTATTGAGGCATAAGGGTGGGGGGGGGGTGTTTATGAGAGGCAAGATCACCAAATTAAAACAAAATGTTCGGCAACAACGTACCTAAGAAAGAAACCACATCCGCCCCTCTCAACCCGATAATCCGGTTTTGGGTGTGTGGGTGTTTGGGTGTCTAGAGCTCAAATTTACAGTATGACTTCAGCGCTATATTTAGAACCGCGGACGATTGGCCATCAAATAGAGGATGTTTACTTAACAACGGCCAGGTAGAGTGTTTGTGTCTACCTGGTGAGTCTCAAACACTGATAATGTCAGCAATATTTCACTTATGTTAGGCTAAAACAGCTGTTAGAATGTAATAATAATAATAATTTATTATTATTATTAATATTGTCATAGCCTAGTGTTTGAGTCTTTGTTAGCGATTAACTTTATTAATTGATTGACTAATTTATTGGCTTGTTTCATGGATTTCCCAGCTCATTACATTCCCTGATTGATTAACTGATTCATTGATTGTTTTACTGACTGACTGACTGACTGACTAACTGACTGACTGACTGACTGACTGACTGACTGACTCACTCACTCACTCACTCACTCACACTCACTCACTCACTCACTCGATCGATCGATCAATTAATCAATCAATCAATCAATCAATCAATCAATCAAATCATAATATAAACAACTTCTAGCGAAGATTGGCACCATTCTGACCAGAGACCGACCCCGAGCCTTCTCTCATCGACCGACGCATTTTTCACTCCGCTATAACAAACGATTCCACATATTTTTCCCATGCACCAGCCACCCACGCGCAGCATAGTTCCAAACGCCGCCCCCTCCTCCTCCGGGCTCCGCGCACACGCTCCCCTCTGGCTCATCCACGATCTAGTTTTAACAACGAGAACAAACATTAAAGAAACTCAGCGGTACCCAGTCGCCTCAAGAAGGTAACAAACTTTTGCTAAACGGTGAGAACAGTTTTCCCGAAAAATTATAATTAATTCTAGGAGGTATCTCGGTGCGATTCCGTTATTTCCTACGAGATTCTGATGTGATGTCAGATCAAAGAGAGAGAGAGGGGGGGGTAGAAGATGAGGGAGGAGATAGATAGATAGATAGATAGATAGATAGAGATAAGAGCTATAATTGATACAACTGGTGTCATCTTTTGGTAGTAAGCCGACAGTTATGAACATTATCACTCTGAGGGGCAGTTCTTATGGCCTAAGATGTTTCGGGCTCGGTCTTGGGAGGATGCACCTTCTGACCAACAACCCCCCCCCCCAACACTGACTTGTAATTAGATTAACCAAGAGCTATAGAGATGAGACTCACGGGGCTTCAACAGGTAGTTTCCCGGATTCGGCGTACCTAAGGGTCCGGCCTGGATTCTGGGTTTTATACTTGTTGAGTCAGTCTATGGGATCACTACCCATATTTTGATCATATAAATATTATATCATAACAATGTGTGTGTGTGTGCGTGTGTGTGCGTGTGTGGCGCGCGCGCGTGTGTACTACCTCCGACCACATTTAGGTCATTTATCGTTACGATCAATTTATCATTAATCTTAACCAGCTTTATGTTAATACTGATTCTTGGATTTTCAGCCCCTCGCCCAATTTGAACTAGCATCAACATCCCGAAAGTATACTTTTAGTTATTACAGTATACAATCCAGTAGGAGTCAAACGTTAAGGATTAGAACCACTCTAATCACACTACACCACTCTAAACACTGAGCTACCACAACTCACGAGGTGTATACGAGATTGACGGAGATGTAGTGAATCCACCACCGCCACCACCACCACCACCACCCCGCCGCTTATTTTGATTTCATGCAGTTTAATCAGAGTTTACATAGGATTGATTGTGAGCCGGTGACAGCATCCCCCACTTTCAGCCTCCGGTTTGGTTTTAGAAGTATGTTTCCATCAAAGCCACATTCGTACATTCTTCCCACATTTGTTTCCCACATAAATGAGCTCGCCCACCGCTATACGCACCAACTCAGCCCTCCGGGGGATGGAGCGGGTACTGTACCAATTCACCACGTTAATTAGATCCCCGGTAAGAATAAATTATGTCACGAGTGGGCGGATGATGGGATGAGGACTTTTTCTGAAGAAGAAATAGCCATCTCTACATGATCCTGAACATGACGTCATCATACGTGAGCGTTAATTATGAACGTCTGGATCGGCTCTCCGGATTATGATCCGTGTTCCCGACGTTCTCCCGCAGCTGGTCCGGGTTATTTATGTCGCTAATAAGACTGGCTTATGGTTCAGAGAGAACCTGATGGGTTTGATGGTTAGTTAGCAGATTTTTTTAATAAGTTTTAAGCTCTCTCTCTCTCTCTCTCTCTCTCTCTCATAATATATTTCCACATATTACCAAAATAAGCTGAAGTCTCTAGAGATAGAGAGAGGTCTATGGTTATATCTTAATTATAACATGTGGATGATTCATCCGGGACCAGTTTGTATAATGATAACTTTCCTCTAATTGGCTGTGCAATGAAACACCACAGTCGTTGTGGTTGAGAGGAACACAGATGGATTAGAGACTGAATTTAATTGCCTAGCCAACCATATCTGTAGCTATCTTTAATTATTGGATTTCTCTTCAAAATCAACATTTTACTGACTAAAAGCCGACATTGGAAAATATTTTTTTCCAACGGCAACGGGCAGCTGTCATGAAACGACGATTATTAAAAGAGATGGCTTAGTCGTGCGTGCACGTGCGGGTGAATGTGTGTACAAAATTACCAGTGAAATAATATGTTCACGTGTTTACGTATATGGTTGCCGTGGTGTCTTGCCACGAATGAGCGATAATTGACTAACTTACCTCGATCGTCGTCGTTCGTCGCCGCGACATCCGTATCCGGTCTATAGGATGACGTCATAGGGCCGTCGGGAATCCGTTCTTCCGGCATTCCCTGATTATCGCCCGCCTCGCCGCCGTTATTAAAGAACGTAAATTCAAAGAACGGGCCACATATGGTGTCCGACGTCGCCTTACACGGTACCCGGATGATGGTGTTCATCGGACAAATGGTACAACGCCGACAGAGGGCGCTTATACGATCCAGATAGGTGCCATCGGGGCAGAGCTCGGATGCCCGAGACACGGTCATGGTCAGCGTCAAGGCCATCACTAGTAGTGGCCAGGTCATCTCGGTTCCGGCTCGGTGACAACCGCTGGGTGGCGTTTGTTCTGATCCGGATTTTATGTCACTTTGTCACCGCTGATGACTTTGTTGTTGATATTGTTGTTGTAGTTGTTAGTGTTGTTTTTGTTGTTCTTATCGTTGTTGTTGCTGTTGTTGTTAATTGAGCCCACACTACAACGGAACCAGTAACAGTCAGTGTCCAGATAAACCAGGCATAGAGTGGTCCGTGCTCCGGATCTATTCAGGAATGCCAAAATCCCGAATGCCGCGGTCGGCGCTATAATCGACGTCTGTGGATCGGCTGCTTATTGGCTGAGGAATGCTAGGTGGAGCCGAGCCAGGATCGTCGAACAGAGAGTGCGGGGAAAGTCTTTAGTATGTCTGGATTCTGGTCAATCGTTAACGATCCGGAGTTATCCAAATGTCATCAAGGTCGGTCACGCTGTGACACAGCCGTCGTTTGGCATCCGTCTTCTAGCATCCTTGTTTACAGCTCACGGGTTGGCGATTGGTTAATGCTGAACGTCTACAAATGGTGATCTCTGGATCTCTAGATCTATCTCTCACATTATTTATATTCCTATTCCAGGAGAGATACCTCATTGTTTAAGAGCACCCCATGATCCAGTTGTCTTAAAAATTCCTCTCATCGGGCACGGGGGAGGGATTTGGGGGCGTATGTTTTGTCCTTCGCGCCAGACATCTGGATTACACCTGTTGTGATCCCGAATTCGTGTGACCCCTGACTTCTCTTTCAGGAACGTCTGCCTACAACGAGATCAGGGCCGCCTCTGGCTCAGAACTGTGGGAAGAAACATTTAGAACATGTAAAATGAACGCACGCACACATGCACATAATCTTATAGCCACGCACGCACACACACATGCTACTTGAATAGAAAGATATATATATATATTTATATATATACATATATATATATATATATATATACTGTTACTTGTTATTATTATTATGCTTATCTTTCTATTCAAGTAGGAGTCGTTTGGTCACAAATCAGTAAAATTTATAAACATCACGAAAATCTGTATTCGTTCCCCCCCCCCATACACACCTGTAGCGAAAGCTAATTACTATTAAATGAACACATCCCTCGCCAGCTATTGTATATCATCATATCAATATATAACCTCCAGGTGACCTACAAAGGCTATTTAACATTTTAACAGAGCATGTAGTAAGACAAATGTGCACGCTCTCTCTCTCTCTCTCTCTATATATATATATATATATATATATGTTTGTGTTGTGTGTGTGTGTGTGTTTTATCATTTCTATCGCGATCCAGGCCTGTGTTGTTTGTCGGCAAGTATAGATTTGTATAGATGTAAACCTACACCATGTGATAGGAGAGAGAGTCACGATATTTGTGTCAGCATGACACTAAATTAACAGATGATAGTGTGACACTCACTCACTCACTCACTCACTCACTCACTCACTCATAGATACCAGATAATAAAATAACTATTAATGCTAACATTAATAATCGAAACGATGAAGTGTGAAGAAAATGGATCGTGGCCAAAGAAATGTAACTTAAATGGCGGGTGTGTGTGTGTGTGTGTATGTGTTGTGTATGTGTGTGTGTGTGTGTGTATGTATGTGTGTGTATATGTGTGTGTATGTGTGTGTGTGTGTATGGCTGTGTGTGTATGTGTGTGTGTATGTGTGTGTGTATGCATGTGTGTGTATGTGTGAATGTGCGCACGCGCATACGTTATTGGATAAACTGTCAAAACGTAAGAAACGATGCCAGTTAAATATATATATATATATATATATATATATATATAGAGAGAGAGAGAGAGATGGCTTACCGTGATGAAAAATAGACGATAGAATGTGCAACAAAGTATAGAACTTGAAGATAGCGATGATGACTATGATGATGACTATGATGATGATGATGATGATGAAGATGATGATGACGATGATGATAATGACGAGGCTATTTGCTCTAAGGCTATTCGCTATACGCTACCCAAGTTTAGTTGCTTAACACTCACTCCCCTAACGCCTACAAAGAATAAATATTGTGATTGTAAACAAACCCGATTACATGCCTGTCAAATTTCCATCACTGGACTGAATTCAGCCTGACATAACAAATAATTAGGCCTCATCCCCGCGTGAACCTACCTGGAGGGCCACCTCTGGGCGAGACACGACTATCTCCAGCTATTAGAAAAGCCAAAATTGCCCCTAAAAGTTAAACGACAGCTTCATCGAATGGAGCAACTCGCGCGAACGTGTATCAACGAGATCTGACAAGACGAAATAACCCGCGGTAGAGTTACGTACGATAATAACATTATGGACAGAGGAAAACAA
Source organism: Paralvinella palmiformis (assembly GCA_025642065.1). NCBI lineage: Eukaryota > Metazoa > Annelida > Polychaeta > Terebellida > Alvinellidae > Paralvinella > Paralvinella palmiformis. The sequence continues at coordinate 54,264 of JAODUP010001130.1, read as the reverse complement.
GCTGAAACATCCACTTCGGCCCACAGGTCGAGACCTGCTCGCTCGAGGGCGGTCCGACCTTAATAGGTCGGACGAGAGGCACGCACCTATGAGAAGACTGTAAACTGGGTTAATGGCCATATATGTACCGGAGTAAGCTCCGCCTATCGTCATTAAGGGTTCGTGCACCGGGGGGGGGGCCGTGTTTCTCTAAGCGTGCTATCGAGTTTAGAGGAAGTCTTTTGTAAGGAATTCGATGTTTATCGGACGGACATTTAATCTCGATCACGTTGATGACTGATTTAATATGTTATGATCGATGCTACATGCAAAACGTGTATTTAGGGTAAGGCAACGTCACACTATTTTGACCTACGAGTTCTGCATTCCCGTGTCTCCCCTTAAAGAACCAGTTTCGGTGACTCGTGGTTGGCACTTCTTCGTACTTCAAGAGACATTTGGATGGACAATAGTGCTTTAGACGAATGTCGCGCAATAACAAATATAATTAACCGGTGCAAATAAAAGAATAATTATATTGTGCAATTTTATGGTATCTAGGAGCCTGCTTATTCTTATGATATTTTGTTATGTTGTAAGCAGAGCCACCCCTTCTAGGATGCAGGGTCCCTGAAAACTCGGGCGCCTCTGAACTCAAGAAAGGCGAAACGGTTAAGAATTATATTAATCATTAATAAAATCACTGGATCTACTGCTATCTCTCGGAATCCCCTATAAATAGAAATCCTGAGTTGGTCACACCCAGTTATGGTGTAGCTAAATACGGGCACGTGGAGGGGGGGGGGCAATTAATCGCGTTAGAATTAAATAAAATTCAAAATTGTAGCTAGTACGGTATATCATATTGAGAATATAAATATGATATTATCATTGTTGTCAGCATCATCATATTAAATTAATGTAACTATAAGTGCTCTAACACCAACTCCACAATTTTCTAAATTCTTCGACACGCTCGTTGAACACAACTTCCTGTACTCCCCGGCCGAAAAGAACTAATTACGATCGACCAGCGCCATCTAGCGATTCCTTTTACTCCCTGGTATCGTTATTTGGAGTACAGATTATTGTGTAGGTTATTCGTCTCTAGCTGATAGAGAGAAATAGTATACGTCCAAGGGGATGGGGTTGTTACCGGATTGTAGGGGTCACCGTTGAACGGGCGGTGTAGAGTAGATTTCAAACGAGTGAAGTCTTCAACCAGCATTATGATCGTAACGTGTTATTATAATGATAAAGTCAGCGGGGAAAGGCATTCTCCATAGCCCAAATGGTAGCACGGTTAGTCACAACCTTCTTGCAACTGGGTTCTAATCCCGGTATAGCCATGTCAGACGAGTATTTCGTATTTTATTTAACTGCAATATCCTTAAATATCAATGGGGCTCATTTAGGCCTACCGTGTAAACAAACTGGCCCTAAAATAACAACTTTCCAATATTTGGAGCCCCTATTGTCTCCCCAAAAAACACGCTTGTGTAATAGTTTGCCATGTTATATACATAATTACAAGGAGAATCCTGTTTCCTGCTGGCAATTCGCCATGATTCAGTAGATAAGTCCGTTCATGAAAAGGTAATACATTTTTGGTTCTATCCGAATCTAAGAATTTTTATAATCGGCCACTTTAAGTACTGGCTGACGCACCATATCTCGGCAAAAGAAAGGAAATACAGCGTCTTCATAAATCTTTAAAGTCAAGCTTAATAGCTAAGCTTGATAGCATAACTCAGGTAGGGCAATGTGAGCCAACGTTGAGCCAACACAGGAAAAAATGAGCCATTTGTTTTCCAGTTTGTCCGTAAAAGTAACGCAGAAACAATGACTGGTCAGCGGTGTTAAACAAGGGTATATTTAGTCGAGAATAAATGCTTTGCATTCATTCATTTTAGTTCACATTTCACACACATATATGATGTTTAGCTTTCTTTATCCAAATACGACAGTTTTTTCAAAAGTTTGAAAGGAAAAGAAAATAACAAAACTACACGAATTAGATATCCGAGTAGTGTGTGGGGTCTAACGAGTCAGCCACACGGCTGCGAGTCCCGCTTGAAACTTGTACCAGAAATAATTAGGATATCACTTGTCGTAACTGATGGATGGGTGACCAGAGTACGAAATAATAAGCTATATGCCAACATATAATAACAAATTCGTTTAGTTATAGGATATTTTTTTCTTCCGACACTTCCAACCCGTTCATAATGTGAAACCTTTGTTGATCGGTTCATGGGTGTAGCAATAAGGATGGGCATGAATAATCAAAGGTTAATGGGAGATGTAAGGCTTGGATGATCGCAATACGTCGATCCGAACCGGAGGGGAAATTGGGGAAGCCGACAGCTAACGCGCGGCCATCTTAGCAATATTATAGGTCCCGGGGCAAAGCAGCGGACTGGAGCCCCCCTACTTACACAAATAAAAATGTAAACAGTCGAGATCCGTACACAAACATGTACGTGAGGTTATAGAGGTGACCTTGATATTACATCAGATGCGAATGGCAATATCCACTTGTAATATATAGTAACAACTATTAGAGATATGTTTAGTTTAGTATAGCATAGCCATTTTTAATTCAATTAAAATTGTTTATTTCAACATTCATAATACATAATTTTAATGAAAGCAAACGCGTCTAGAATGTTGACAAGGAGGATGCTTGAAGCATTGCTTATATAATTCACCTCCCCTCTTAACATAACATTACAAACATTGGTGACAAATTTAAAAATTAAAAGTTGTGGTATAGTCAATAGACAAATTTATATTTTTATGAAACAATAATAAATTCATATAAGTTTAATTTTGAAACGATTAATTATTGTAGCAATAACATATTACTTTACATATTGTATCGTATATGTAAATTATGTTCTATTTGAACAGAAAATTAAATTATAGACATTCCTCAACATTGGTATCAGCTATATAAAGAAATTAACATATTCTTTATTATGTGCTTAAAATATTAATTGTTTTAACATTGCGAACATATGAATCTAATATGTTCCCTAATTTAACACCCATAATACTAATTAACATGAATTTTCTTTTCGTCTTACAGAATTTTGCATTAAAAGTTCCTTTTTTACTAGACCTGTAATTTTGTAAATTGATAGGTAGCATGCTATTTTTTGCTTTATAAATTATAATGAAGGTTTTTAATTTTTCAATATCTAAAAATTTCAAATACATACTGAACGAACAATGAATGGGTATGATCTAAATAACTAGCTTTGGCAATATTACGGATTGCCTTCTTTTGCAACAGCATCAAAGTACGTAATTGAGACTTGTAAACGTTTTCCCATATCTCCCATCCGTAAATTAAGATGAAAAGTATTAATGAACGGTATAACAGTATAACAGTATAACAGTATAACGGCATAACGGTATAACAGTATAACAAACATGTGTTTGACTTTATAAATATAAGAAATATTTTTCGATATATTTTTCAAACAGCGTTAATATGATTAGACCATGACAATTTTTCATCTACGAATACTCCTAGGAATCTAGTAACTTGTATTCTACTGACTTTAATCTAATAATTGTCCCCAGGCTATTCACTACACTGGTCAGGGCCCCATTTTGAGTTTGGGAATGTCATATGGTCACCACATTTCAAGCTGGATAGTGTAGAGGTGGAACAATTTCAGAGAAGAGCGACAACGCTCATATACAGAACCTCGGACATTTACCACACGAAGGTCGCCTGAGGACCTTGAAGGTTCCACCCCCTGAACTACAGGTGCAGAAGAGGACATGATTTAGATATATAAGATCATAGCCGAAACAGATCAGGATCTTCAGACATAAGAGGCCATAGTCGGGAGCTGACAAAGCAGCTCTCCAGACTTGAGCTGAGAAGGAAATTTTTCAACCAACGGGTTGTCGATGACTGAAACTCATTACTAGAAGAAGCAGTCGCGTCAGCAGCATCATGAATAAATTTAAATCAAGTCTTGACCGATCTTGGCATACAGAGATACAGGATACCTTGATTTAGATTAGAATATAAAACAATATCGGAAATTTAACAGGCTTTAACTCTTTTCCGTATATCTGATATGACTGGTTTTGGTTGGTTTTGTCGTTCGGGGAGAATCCCCGGGCTGTCGCTTAATCAGCACAGCCTCTATGTTGGAGTGGTTGAGAAACCCCCTCCCCCACCACTCACAGGGGAGCAGTACGGAAAGGTGGAGCCGAAATTACCCTGAGGGTGGTCACTGCCAGAGTGTTATACGTCATCAGGGGGTCTGGAACGTCCCCCTTTATTTTTAATAATTCAGTGGAGACGACAACGCCATTTAACGTTGTCAGCCACCCCACGATGTTGTGAGTCGAGAAATTAATCCCTGGAAAAGTTTCGACCTCTTACGGGGTTCGAACCTGTGAACGTTGGCACCAAGTGCTGGGTGCTTAACCGCTAGGCCACCGGAGCTCACTATCTGATATGACATGAGATGATCTGATATATACGCCGTCTTCTTTTCATGTAGAGAGTGGTTCATCGCGAATTCGGCAGACCCGGTGACGCCTGGCGCCGCCTAACGAATTAAACCAGAAACTGCTGTAAAATGGCTTTGTTGTTCCGGGAAAATCCCCAGGCTTTCGTTTATTAAGTTATGGTAACGATTCTGAGTACATATATCTTCATCAACAACCAGGGCCTTCCGATGCCGCACTGATTAAATTATTGCACTGTAAACCTCCAGGGTTGTGGGTTAGAATCCGGCTCGTATCTGTGTTTAGGGGGGTGGGATAGTGGAAGTAACCAGTGTCGAGGTTGAAGCACTCTACTCATAATAATTAACGAGTTTAATCATCGTAAAACACAAAATTCATAACTTATCCAAGTAGGTCTAAGAACGTTATGACAACATACTATAATGTCTTATCAGAAGATTTGTGGGCGATAAAGTCCCCAAATGGTTTTGTTTGAAAAGTTGTTATACGTAATATATCAAAATTTTATATTTAAAATGTACTTAAAATGAAAATGAGAAACAAAATTATGGATTTTTTTTTAATCGTTTATTTTAATAAGTATTAAATATAATATTAGCAAGTCGCCAAGAAAATACCCGTTTTATGGTATACCCTCAGATGCGTTTTTATATTAATTAACTGCCTATATCTAACTGATATCATTTTAGGCATTTATACTTCATGTTTCTAACCCCCCCCCCAGTACCACAACACACTAACTACATCCCAATAATATGGACATGTCCAAGGTTGATGCCTACTACAAACAATAGTCAATGAACCCAATGACCGTTATATCGTTGTAGTGTTGACATGATATATAGTGTACGGACCTAATGAGAAATTATAGCCATAATGTTTTTGCGAAAATAAAATAAAATTATAATGAATAGTAAAACACGAGATCAAGTCAAACACTATTTATAACAAGACGTGTTACTTCGCGTTTTAACATGGGACGCCATTTTGAATTCATGGAGCGCCAGGGCCCTAGCGACCGGAGGTAGATTGTCACGGACAGCTCCCTTCGTTAACATGGCGCCTAATGGCACTGGTTCATTCTGCGCCGCTTTCGGCTGCAGTAACAGAAAAAGTATGCACAAATAAAGACATTCCCGAAAGAAAATGAAAGCTAGTTGAAAAAATTGATATGATCTGGGTTTTTTTAAATAAAGGATATTTAAAAAATAAGCATAACAATTTGAAGTAGACACGCCCCACTTGACATGACCCAAGCAAGATCTATCTATATCTATATTTGTTTCAGACAAAATCTGATTAAATTTTATTGAACAATATCAACCTATTAATCACAAAATGGGTATGTAAGATATACATAAGCTTAAGTTACATGTACTGGAGCCACTGAAGATGTTATGGGCGGGAGGTATATTTTACTTTATTATTGTTAATAATATAATTGGACAAAATTACATTACTATAATCAGATAATTTTTCCTAATTACAATAATTATAAGTAGCTGAGTATTTAAATGATCACCTGCATCCATATTTATTTTTAAACGTAAGCAATTGGTACTTATTGATATATATGGACTTCTATTTATAATTTAAATGTTATGAAATTAATTATTAAATACCTCAACTAGTGGTAGAAACATTCTTTTGTTATTTTTTCTATTGACAGAAGTAAAAGATGGGTTATTAATTGTTGTCGTTCAGATATATGACGAGGAAAATTCAAATTACTTGAATACTAATTGTAGAACGTATGATATGCATTTCACTGAAACGGAATTCATGAACCAGACAATTTATCTAGAAAGCTATTCCAACTATTTTTGATGTACCAAATCCACCGCATGCATCCACTGAAATCAAAGAGGAGACAGGGCCAGCTGTGATGGTAATTAATATTTATAAATATTAATGGTGAAAATTGGTATTATAAAATTAATTAAATAAGAAACAAGGCATCAAACCCATGAAATTTTGTCAGCCCATTTCATATCTTAATACAAAAAGGATTACCAGCACCTGAATTAATACTTGAATGTTCAGCTCATGTGCTTTAATTGGTATACTTCTCTTCACAACTTAAATGCATATCAAATCAAATTCTTTAACCAACTTGAAAAAAGGAAAACATGTGTTTACAATTGTGTATGCACTTAATGGTTACAGTCATTATTTTACAAGGCATTGTTCTGTTTCACTCCTTGAAGTTCTATGATGATGAGATACCATGTAAACAAGCCAATCTCTTGGATACAGACTTACTGGTGTTGGATGTGATAGATGATTTTGAGTTATCTGTTACAGTAGTCAATGCACGAGTCTATTACATCTCTGGGTATATTCTGTCTAACTTTAAACAGTTCACTGATCTGGACTAAATGTCCTATTTTGTAGTAGAGGTTGTTTAGAGCTGGAAGCAATTTGGGTTATTCTGTCCATTTGATAACAAATGACTGATTGTAATTTTTTAAGTTAATATATGATAAACGGACATGATGAATATATGGTGAATTGTGTTATGGTTGCGTTATAATAGCTGTTTATATCATTATATGTATATATCCAAATAAATAAATATTTATGGACTATGATAAACTGACATGATGAAAGTATGTTTGTATGCATTTACCGCATATATACCTAAACCACGTTCGATTATTTTCTGATAAGCTGTCAAGTGATCGCAAATTGTAGCTAGGCTATGAATTAAGAGACGGGGCTGTGAAATCACTTAATTCTTTATTTACAGTTTCAGAGCTTCGTTTTTTCTCTCGATATTATGTGTGCTCAATTAAAGTGTTAATTAATAAAAGAATATCTGATCATATAACATATAGTACTAGTATTGGCAATTCATTTCAACCATGAGCACAGATGTACACGATCACATGTGGACAACCAGAGAGCTTTTGTTTATCTGAGAAATACCTCCGGTCGCTGGATGCTACTGGTTCAAAATTCAACATGGCACGGCAAGAGTAACGCCTCTCTATATTTAAGCCATTGACCTAAAAGTTTTATATTTAGGTGAATGATTTAAACTCTCTGATCAAGTTATAGAGAAAATGCGGACTAAATGCCGTCATTATAGTGAAAGAATCCCAGTAGTCGGTAGATGTCGCCTGTGTAGCTGATAGGGAATTAGTCAGCTAAATTGTCCCACCCAAACACATGCTCACGCACTTCCAGCCCACAAGGAATTTGAAATCAATTAATGAAACACCAGTTCTATTACTTTAAATTTTCCTTTAGGTGATTAAATTAAGTATTTTGTCTCGTTTATTTTCTGGCATAAAGGCGAAGTTGGATCCAGGTGGCCTTCATTGTGACTTATATTAATATAGATTAATATAGGATAATACTCAGCCGTAACAACAACGTATATGAGCTTCATTGATCACAGCAGTGAAATTTCTATCGATATTGATTAGAATAATGCACAGAAGTAGAATGTATGCGAGTGTGTAGGTGTATGAGTGTAAGTGTATTTCAGTACATTTGAAATATAATTTGCATAATATTTTTTTAAATATGATGATTGATGTTTTACGGCCATTTTGTGCATGTGGTAGGCTAAATGAGCCGAGCGACATCCAATAGTAATGAAGCGAATTCAAAACACCCTTCAGATATGCCCACGCCGAAAAAAAACAGTGTGGTAGTGATATGCGATCCAACACACTACCGTTAGACCACGGAGGCGCCCCACTGCAGTAAAAAAAGGAGCAATATATCACAACAATAAATGGTAACAGTTTAGGGCTACTGTCTTTTTTAGTGTTTAATTTAATTGTTTTGGGGTAGTGTTTTTTCTCTCCATATTTCCTCATATTAATCAATCAGGGTCCCCCCTTATAGTGAGGTGATTAGATTATTGAATAATAATAATAATAATAATAATAATAATAATAATAATAATAACGTAGATTTAATAAAGAACCCCTACTAGCAGGAACCATTCAAATTGGCTGTAGGGTGATAACTCCATAATACATATATGAAATATACCAAGGAAAGAATATTAAGCAAGTTAGCTTTCGAAGATATTTTAAATGTCAAGAAACGAAGCACTTCTAATATTTCCGTTTGAAACTTTTCCCAAGTACTGTATAATAATAGTACTGCTAAAGTAAGTGCCCAATCGTCATATGACTTACCCAAGATGCAAGAACCTGCAATAGCATCTGACTGGATGACCCGAGTTTTGGGTTGACAATAGTACACACATACACTAGCTGCCATTGCTAAATTTATACGCTTTTAGTAAAATTTGAAATGGATATCATCTTTATTCGGTGTCAATTTTGTTGTTGTTTGAAGAATAGAGGTGGTTTGATCATATATTCAGAATTTTTGATAATCGACTTATAATTAAACATTTATACTATATGTAACAGACGTACGGACCACTTTAACAAGTGTTTCTTGTGTTAATAATACTTTTAGACAGGGTATAGACTTAAAATGGTGGTAGCTAGGCAGCTAGACCTGCTGATGTGAGATGCTTGTTTGTAATAAAACCTTTGCTAAGAAGAAACCCGTATATTTTTAAAGGACCAATTTGGGAAATTAAAAAAATCAATGTGTAATGTTGGCGTTTTTAGATACTTACATAATGTGGTGAATATTGGTTGAATATTGAGTTCAATGAAATAAATAATTTGGTTTAATTGTTTATGTTTAATTAACTGTGCACACAGTTTGATACAATGTATTTAATACACTATTTTAATAGAATTATAATCACATTACACAGTAACATTAATTATTACATTATTTGAATAATAATATTATAGATTAGTTAGTTTACTTGGATTTTTTTTGCCGAAAAGGATTATGTATATGTGTATCAAACTAGTCTGTAAATGTTTCTGCAAAATTGCGAAAAACATTTACTTAGACATACCCGTGCCGTTTACTGTTTGTTGGGTACGCTTGTTATGCGGGTAGTGTTTAGTTCATTTGGCACGAACTAAATTTGGGACGATTAGTGATAGGTCTGGTAGTTCTTGGACACCCGGTAAAAATGTCGGATTCGGAGAAAAGCGCATTGATATCAGAGTTTTCAGCGGTTACGGGAGTAGATGGGGAGAGAGCAAGATTTTATCTGGAATCTTCCCAGTGGATGCTAGATGTGAGAATTAACTGAGTGCGATCGGATCCCTTTGCTTCATTTGATAGCTTTTATGTTTTAAGCTTCTTAGCCTTCTAAACGTTACAAGCGAATACTAACCGATAGATCTAGAACTACTCATCTCGTTTATAGTGACACTGGCATAGTTTTCCTTATACGCAATTACTCACGAGTTTAAGCTAAACAGGAGATTATTACTATTTATTTTCAACGCTTCTAAATACGTTCTGTTTATAATTATCAAATTGATTAACGGAGCAGCGGTGGGCGATAATAGGCAAATATGATTACTCGTCTTCTGTCTGAAGTATAACTATTTTTCAAGTAATACATTAGTAACCAGGTCTCCCGTTTAGTTATTTACAGCTGTTATCCTTTGTAAAGAGACGTATATGCGTGAGGAATAGAAATTAAAATTTTGTTGAAATTATGTGTTTACATAGCTTTTCACAATTCCTCGATGACCAAAATTCAAACTATGTCTATGGTGTTCTTTCAGTTTTAGCTGTTCCAGTATCATTGAGGTAATTTACTGAACTCCTTCAACAGTCTATTAGATTTGATAGTGTTTGAGAGTTCAACTTATTTTTTTGCTTGGGTGTTCTGATAGGACATAGTTCAGAACATTGTGATCGAAACTGTCAGGTTGTGGGTTCAAACTCATTTTGTAATTATATTTGTGGAATGGATCCCTAGGATATGGCGCCTCAGTCATATAATCTCAATTACCTTGAAATTTTGAAGGCAATATCTGAAATATTAAATCAGATACAGTCCTTAAGACAAGGCTACCAGCTGTTCAGTGGATGATCACAATTTTGTTATCTTATCCCTTAGTAGTAACCAGTAGCCTTAGATTCTGAAATGATGTAATCTAAGTTCCCATATCTCTAGTAAAAAGCTGTTTCTAAGTCATTTTAAGCTATATCATACTAATTATTTTCAAAGATATTCAACAAATTATATAATAGATTTGAAGTACTTACCATTATAATATAGACAAGCTCTTTGATGCATCTTAACATTCTCACCTTAGCCCTTGGGGTACTAAAATTTTAATCTGCTAACCCAACAAATATTTTTATGAATCCCCCCCCCCCCAAATAAATATAATACTAGTCCAAGCAAATCTGTGCTTGAGTCAACAGAGAATGCCATATTCTCAAGTTGTGTATGTCTAGAGTTAATGTCAACGTAAATTGAACATACTCAAGAACTATACCCTTGATATATCATATATACTCGTATATAGGCTGCACTTGTGTATAAGACGCACCTGGTTTTAGGACCAATAAACTCCCCTGTAGTTGAACCCGTGTATAAGACGCACTAAAATCAGCAAATTTATTTAAAACCCAAAAATTCATCGTCATCTCTATCTTCATTGAACATCTGTTCATGTGTCATATTTGTCATGCTATTCACCCCACTATATATCATCTTCCGTGTCATCTAAATCATTGCTGATAGAGCACTTCTTGAGTGATTTGGTAATAATCCCAGCCCGTTTTCCCCACTGTGTAACGATAGGTAACAACAGTCGCTTCAGGTTGTCTGTTGCTGTGCGTTCGTTTCCTTAATGCTGTTTGAAGTAGTTTATTAGTAGTTCCCATGTGCCAGCTTTGGAAGTAATTAACACATTGTTTCCTGTAATTGTTTTCCTCTGATGTGGCTTCTATGGTCATTCTTTGCATGGCCTCATTTACCGTTCTGTTCAATTACACACGATCAATTCGACCATATTGTCATAAATGGAAAATGGTGTAGGTCCATTCAAGATGTGAGAGTTCGCCGTGGAGCTGACATTTATAGTGATCACTATTTGGTAATCGCATGCGTCAAGTTGAAGCTCCACAAAGTGGTACCAGAGAGTCAGCACTGTAATCAACTAGATGTCACAAGACTCGCATGCCCAGTCACCAAACAGCAGTTCGTTTCAGCACTTCACTGCATTAACTGACACATCAGAGGAGACTGACCACGACGCTACCAACAAATGGGATACCATCAAGAACACCTATGTCGAAGTAGCTACCAAAGTCTTGGGCCACAAGAAGAAGAACCACAAGGAATGGCTAACACCGGAAACATGGAAAAAGATTGAGGAGCGGAAACAACTCAAAATGAAGATGCTGAGTACCAAATCAGCGAGACTCCAACAAGTCCAAAAAGCATACAAAGACAATGAAGTGAAGAAGAGTGCCAGGAATGACAAGAGGTCCTATGTAGAAGGGCTAGCAGCAGAAGCTGAGAGTGCTGCAGCAAGAGCTGAAATGAGCACTGTCTACAAGATCACCAAACGTCTCTGTGGTAATTACACTACTCACTCTGCCCCTGTGAAAAGGAAAGATGCCAGCACTATTACAACTGAACGTGAACAAGCTGATAGATGGATTGAATATTTCTGTGAAGTCCTGAACCACCCTCAGCCAGATGAACCCACTGACCCCCCACCAGTGCCAGATGACCTCAACATCGACACCAGTCCCCCAACAGAAGCGAAAGTTAGAAATGCCATCAAAGCTATGAAGAGTGGAAAAGCCCCAGGCGTAGACTCCATTTATGCTGAAATGTTGAAGGCCGACCTCAGTACAGCTACAAGAGTCCTGACTAACTTGTTTGACACCATTTGGGATAAAGAGACTATCCCAAGTGACTGGGACAAAGGACTCATTATAAAGATCCCCAAGAAAAGCAACCTCCAAGTCTGTGACAATTGGCGAGGAATCACACTCTTGTCCATCCCCAGTAAAGTCTTCTGTAGAATCCTTCTTGGAAGAATCGAGACAGTTATCGATAAGAAACTGAGACAAGAACAAGCGGGATTCCGGAAGAGAAGAGGGTGCACTGACCAGATATTTGCATTGAGAAACATCATTGGGAAGACTCTAGAATGGAACTGCCCACTGTATATCAACTTCATTGATTTTAAAAAGGCCTTTGATAGTATCCACCATGACACTCTGTGGAAGATCCTATGCAGTACCTCTAAAGATTGTTTCATTGATAGAGACATTCTACAACCTCTTTGAATGCAGTGTCATCCTTAGTAATACATCCTCTGAGTGGTTCCCAGTGAAATCAGGTTTTAGACAGGGATGCACCCTCTCACCCATCCTCTTCTTGGTTGTCATCGACTGGGTCATGCGGAAAACTACATCAGATAAACCCAGGGGTATCCAGTGGACTTTTCCCAGTTAGAAGACCTTCACTTTGCTGATGACCTTGCATTTCTATCAGTAAAGCTTGACCATCTGCAGGAAAAAACTTATAGATTAGAGAGATATGCAAAGCAAACTGGGCTTACCATCAATACATCCAAGACACAAGTGATGAGCATCAACACCACACCAATCGCACCTGTTACAGTAAATGGTGAACCACTTGAATTTGTACAGGACTTTACCTACCTGGGTAGTCTCATCAGCAAAGAACATGGAGGCCGAAAAGACATCAAGGCAAGACTGGATAAAGCCTGCTGTGCTTTTGCCAAACTGCAGAACATTTGGAAGTCTAACCAATACACCACCAAAACAAAGATAACACTTTACAACAGTAATGTGAATTCCATCCTACTGTATGGCTCAGAGTGCTGGCGAGTGGTTAAAGGGGACATGGCAAAGATCAATGCGTTCCATAATGGATGTTTGAGAAAGATCTGCCGAATATTCTGGCCAAATAAAATTTCTAACGTGGAACTCTATAAGAAGACGGGTTGCAACAGTGCTGTCCTAGAAATCAAATGCTGACGACTGAGATGGCTAGGGCATGTTCTGAGAATGCCCAAAGACAGCATTCCCAAAGTGGCACTGAGATGGACACCACCTAGAAAAAGGAAGTGAGGACGGCCAAAGATGACATGGCAACAGACAGTAATGGCTGAACTGAAAGAGAAAGGGCTGTCATGGGGTGAGGCTCAGGCCTCAGCTAAAGATAGGACATTGTGGCAAAACATTGTTGTGGCCTTATGTCCCACTGGGGACGGAGAGGAGAAGTGAAGTGACACAATTCGATAGGAATGAGATGTCTTAGATAGACCAAAAATTAAATCTGCCTCTAATAGTTTATGGAGGCGGTTGTATTGGTCATAGTGCAGCCGTTTTCGCACCTGATTTGGACCTACACCTTCTGTAGGATCAAACTGTCATACTTTACTGGATTCCTGTGTTTTCTGGATCCCTGTGCATCAAACAGATTAATTGCAATCCAGATCATTTGATACCTCTAGATAATAATGTGCTGGCCATTCCCAGGCGACCTTGGTACTAGCGACACTCTGACCCTGGCTATGTTACCCATAAATTATTACTTAACAACAGGCCGACACCTGTATTCACACTTTTGCCATGGATGAATAAACAGTTATGCGTTGTTATAAAAACCTAATATGCGTGATCACTCCGAACACCTAAACTTGGCTAAAGATCATAGGCCGATATTGTCGCCCCATTAAGCCGGCGACCTTGGAGGCCTGTGAACGTTAGATTGGTGAGCCTGCCAGGATGGCATCAATCCGGAACCCTATGGTGCCGTGTTCTGGACCGGCTGCTGCTTCTGATAGAACGAATAGGCGACCTTGGAAGCCTGTAAACTTTACACTTTGTGGTCACCTCACTAATTAGAGCATTGGATTAAATAAGCATGGCGGTTATCACAATTAAGTTTGGCTTTGAAAGACAAGAGCGAAAACACACCTAATTAATTTGTTTATTGTTCATATATTCATTTTAAAAACAATATTATTGTATTTCCCCCTAACTTATGCCAAATATTACCTTCGCTTTTAGTCTGACCTGTGTATAAGATGCACTCGCTTTTGCTGGCGATTTCGTGGTATCAAAAGTGTGGCCTATACATGAGTATGTACAGTACTTATTATTCTTACAAATGCTACTTTGTTACATTTGCTGTGAACTATTGCTTTAATTGCTCAATTCCTTTTTAAAAAATCAGGAAGTAATCACAAAACGTTTGAAAAACCATAAAACAGTAATTGTGTTCACTATACAATTTAACAATTTTCCAAACAAATCGTAACATATATTAGATGATAATAGTATTTACCTAATATGTCAACATACTAATTTTTGTGGATATATTTCATCGAATTATTAGCATATTTTCATAAAGTTCTTGGTGTGGTCATGCCACAGAATTCCTGTGCATTTCTTCCACCAAGAAGACCTCCAAAATGGCTGAAACCTGTTTTGCCAAAAACGAACACAAGACTGCAGCATATTTTGTCAGGCTAGTGTTTTGAACCAGTCACTAGTTTGAGGATAAAAAAAGTTTAACCCACCGGGCTGGGATAAACTCCAACCCTGTGATTTCCACATCATAGCTTAAGTTAGATGTTGTAAAAATTGTCAATTTACAGCTCTAATGTTCATTTATTTACAGTTGGCACTGGGCAGCTTCTATGACAACGGAGATGATGTGGATCCAGAGCCAGCAACAGTGCCCTCTGGCAGAGAGTCAACACGGTCATCGAGAGGGTTACAGTCTAAACCACAACCCAGGTGATTATCGTGTATATGGCTATATTCTAATATAAATGATCATTTTCCTAATTATGGAAAGAATATGACGTTTTATAATAATAGTATTTCATACAGTGTTTAATTCAACTTAAATTGCTCTACGGTGGTTTAAATTTAAAACTTACTTAAAATATGTTCTATGATCTTTTGCAAATGTCAACTAACGTAGAACCAGTCTGTTTCACAGCAGCTACTCGTATCAAAACATGTATTGGTAATAATAAATTAATCGATATTTCATTTTCTCATTCGTTCACTTGGTCTGAAGTCGACATTCAAAGTATGGCCCCTTTTATAGATGAGGTATCCAGTCGGAAAATAAAAATTATATGTACTGATTCCAGCTTCCTTTCTCTATTTGTTTCCGGGTGCCTTTGTGGTCTAGCGGTAGTGTGTTGGACCACAGATCACTAACACCCGGGTTGTTTGATCTTTGACTTTGCCTCATTACCTTGGGATGGTCGCTCGGCACATTTAGCCTACCATGCGCTCAAAAGTGGCCGTAAAACACAAATCATCATCTCGATTTGTTTCTCACAATATTGTGGCCCACACAGTTAGTGTGAAGGCTTTGGTGCAGATCTGAAAGAAAAGTAAATATTTTCATATGACGACAAGCATGAAAAAATGAAGTGGACCACTGAAAATTAATGTGTCAATGGTAATGGCTATGTGGTTTCAACGAATCTGTTTACATCAAAGTTTCCCGAGTTCTCACAAAATTAGGCCCTACATAGATTTAATTGACATGTTTATGGGTGTGTATTGTTCCACCATCCATTCTTTTACCGCCTATTAAGGAACGGACCAATCTGGAATTTCATTCGAATGCTCACAGATTATGGAATATGAATATTCAGTGCCTTCAAGTTCGATTATGAATATAGAATGTAATTTGTATCTCGTATGTTTATACACCTATTATTTGACATGCGCACAATTGTGTGAGTACACCATTAACATAACTGTTATCTGAGTATAGGTGATATGTGACTGTTATCTGTTAGGTTTGCTACAATAAGTGATGTCCATGGTGACGACAATGATAATTCTGATTCAGAGGGTGAAGCTTACTACGCTGGAGGCTCAGAACATGGAGCGTAAGTGTGATATCTTAATACTACTAGTACTAGTTCTCAGTACTACAGCTACTACTACTAATATTAATTATGTAGATTTAATAAAGTGTCTTCACTAGGAGTGGTCATTCAAAGGCCATTTATCTAACATCCAGTTAGAAATGTTGACCAGTTGATATCATTTATCGAAGAGAGCAAACATGAACAAGTTAATTATCAGAACACTGAAACTCCCCAAGAGATCACACACGTCTTGTCTGGCAATCTGTCCCATAAAGTGGGTGCTACTATATCAGAATTATAGTTTCTTTATTTCTTGTGCTGAGACTCATCTATTGGAAATAATATTTGACTGGAACGCATGAGGTTTGGTGAGGACTCTGTTGGACAAGAGTTCGCACAGATGTTCTGAGGCACCGGCATTGAGTTACAATAGTAACACAGGGATGGACCACTGTAACAAGTGCTACTTATGTCAGTAATGGTTTTAGACGGTGTAGCTTCTTAAGTTTAAGTAAAAGGCAGCTGTGCATACTGATATATTCATCAGAATGACTCATTCTTACTGTGATCTGTGGTCCAATGCGATATCAACTAGACCATAGAGGCACCAGAGAGTCATTCTTATGTTGGTGCAATTGTCATAAATACCATTTATAAAATTCAGTAGGCAATTTAATTTTAAAGGCTAAAATAAACCTTTTTTCTGTATGAATAATGATCCTATAAATGCATTGTTTATGTGTTTGCAGTTTTATGTGAATCTTGACCAAACTTCTTATGTATGCTTCAAATAGCTGTATTTCAACAACCAGCAACAGAACACATGAAATTATCTGAATCCAAATTATGTTTGGTGATATTATTAAAAAAGATTAAGTTTTGTTCTTTTGGCTTCATGTCAAATGGAATGTGTGTAAATAAGCCATGGATGATGAAATACATTCAGTAGTGGGTTTTGGATTTAGCCAAAGTTACATAATGTAACTATTAAGAGATTTTTTAAAGATTTGGGTGATCCACTTAACTTCTTTTAAAATAGGACTTCAAATTTTTTAAACCAATTCATTTATATACAAATACTAACAGGTGTAATTTATAATTATTTGACAGGTGTATATATTTATTAAATGTCTTGTTGTTTGTTGACAAATATTAATATCCAATACCTTAATGTAAACATCCTGACCTGAAGTTTAATGCAGACAACTTATTTCACAAACTGGATGCTTATGCTTAGATGATTATTTATCATATGTTTTTGTATAGGCTTGTACGTTATGCCATTTTGATAGCATAAATTGTCCATCCTACAGGGGACAACAGATTTTGGACCCGAGGAAGAAAAAGAAGAAAGATGCCGATAAATTAGTACAGGATATGTTTAAGGCTGCTAGACAGTAAGTACTTAACTATGCTTATGTGAGTTTAGTTCATCTGAAAGATGGCAGAGGGTATCTAAATGTTGATGTTGAAACGTTATATGGATTCTTTACTTGGTAAAGTCAGGGTTTTTACCCATGGCATCCTGTGTTTGAGCGGGTGGGTGTAAAATTACTAGAAGAAAAAACTAGACCGAAAGTGGATTTGTCTGGTCTGTAGTTCATAATTGATCACTCTTCATGACAAATTGACGGATGTTTTTCACTGATTTATTTGTTGGCAAAAGGGGCAGTCTTCTCATTTATGTCTGTTATTTCTGTATTTAATGTTGTTGAATGATATGTTTTTAACATAGTGCTCTGTTAGCACATAAAATGTATCACATTATGGTAAACCTATATGGACATCTTGTAGCTACAAAATACAAAAGATGGGCCAATTTCAGCGATTCCCGGGCAAATTAGCATAAGGGAAAAAACCCTGAGAGTCAGTCTTTAAGGTATACTGGTGTGTTTGTATCCAGGACACTGCCACTTTCTAGTTTGAGGTGTTCATTTGTGATGGTGTAGTTTTGATCATGGTATTAAATTCTTTCAGACATGGTGCCGAGGAGGTTGGTGCGGGAACATCCTCGGAAAGTCATTCTAATATACCAGTGTTCCGTGGTACAGCATACAGACTTGGTGATTCAGAAGACTCCTCTACTGTAGTGCCAGGATTTTCTACCAACAGTCAACCCAAACAGGTAACACATCAATCAAACCGATATTATGTTAGAAGAAATATACACTTAAATATTGGGGGGGGGGGGAATTAAAAACAACATCAGAAAACCAAAACCCTAAAATAGTTGGTTTGCTCACCATTTTTACAAGATAATTCTGTTTTTGCCAGAAATTCAGTCACTGTTATCAACCCGTTAACACTTTTATTGAGGATTATAGGGTAGCAACGATAATAAGGAGTGGGTTTATGCGTTAAAGTGGACTTGAGTTCCGTTGTCTTGGTGAAGCGATGTCACATTATCTTCGACATATTTTGTTAATCTCCATAATTATCTTTGCGGTGATGACCAACTATGTAATATGGGGAGTTTTTGTATCTTTTTCACCATCAAACCATATTACATTCATTTTAATAATAAAAAATTATTTATCACTCTTAGATGTCGGGTTTAACAATTGGATCAGTGTCTCTTTTTGAGGGCCATAAAAATCTTCTAAAATAAGGAAGCACTAGATGACTTTAATTGCCATTGTGTCTTTAAACTCTTTTTGCCAGAAACATTTGTTCTTTAGAATTGTCTTAAAGTTATTTTTTTTTCTACTTTACCTTTAAATGCATCATTGTAAATTTTTAATGTGAGGGTTATTGATACTCAGAAAGTAATTTCGACCCTTTACTAGATCGCAGGGTAGTAAAATTTAAGATTTTCCAGCTCAACAAATCTTTTATTACCCCAACAAAATCTTTTAATAACCTAAAATGAAACTGTATCTGTCAAGCCAAAATTTGGCTATTTTAATGGATAATGCCAGATATTTGGTTAGTAAAGAAGTCAGTTATTTGAATTTGTAGATTCCTTTTTATTTAATCACATTTAATATCATAATTATACAACACATTAAGCAGTTCATAGTTCTTTGTGATATCAGCTATCTGGGTAGGATTAATTTTCTTGTGGCTGTCGGGATAGTGATCATCGTAATCAGATACCAGCCACCACCAGTTAGACTTGGAATATACTCTTTAGGTAGTGTGCCTTCACATCCAGTAAGTTAGAACAAACCGAGCAAATCTGGCAATATCATCAAATCCAATTTACTATCAACAATCACTTGGAAGCTAAGTGGGAAAACTAGACAGAGGCCTTGAGCTTTGATTGCTGTTCTCGGAGAATTTAACAGTAATGATAAAAGAATGAGATAAGTCATAAAATTTTAATATATTTGAATCAAACCAATCTTAAACCATTGTCAAAATATCTGTTTCATCTGCCATGTTTGATGATTGACTTGATTGATTGTTTTAGAACAGCATTGATCAGTTCCTATAAAACATACAATTTTTCTAAGCAAAACCTAAAATACATAATATTAGCTACTTAAAATATTAACATATTAATATTTACTCATTTTAGGTGATATATTTAATAGAATTATTAATAAAATTTCCTAAAATTCTTGGTGTGAATAAGTCATAGAATCTGATTGCAGTTCATTCCATTGCTACGAGCTCTAAAACAACCTCAAACCAAACACAAGATTATACCATAGTTTCCCTAAAAAGGCACTAGTTTAATGGCTCAGTTGCCAAATCTGGACAAACATTTGCTGGGGGTGTTGTCATGACTTCCGGGAAAGTCGGTCTCTGGTGCTCCACCTCCCAGATCTATCCAGATACGAATACTTACATGTAGAAATAAACTCACCCCTTTTCCAAAACCAATATCAACCTGACACACATTACATTGTACCAGTAAACTTGGCGGTTTTATTATGAAAAATCTTAAAACATCAACAAGTTAGAAAGGCATGTAAACAAGATAAGACAAGTGACTCAGATCAGCCTTCATTCACTGCAATGAGTCATGATAAATGGCATTGCCAGAGATCCATGTGTGTGTGTGTGGGATCATGTTTGTCATCTTCCCTGCTTACTGTTGATCATCAGGGAAAACCTACCAGTACAAATGGAAATTATGTCTCAATATATATTTATTTTATGACCCCTTGCTAAACTGCGTCATGTGGTTTGACAGGCCGGTGGATCAACAACACAGAAAATGTCTTTAGTAATCAGCCAGTTACTTGCAATTATCAAAACTTGTTTACGATTGACTATTGTTTTTGGATAGAATGCCATTTAAGCTAATATAAAATGTATTTCGTTTTAATTGCATGTTATTGGTGTTAACAGGCGATTAATAATTGTAAACAAACACGGTAGTCCATCATCTCCGGGATCTCCCGTATATACTTTCCATTATAAACTGGGCCGCGGGAATATTCTTAGTAAAATTCAGACTTGTATTATTCCCTATATTATTTATATGTGGACCCAGTCTGGTGAGAAATAGGTAGATATCTGCCTATGTATTCCATACTAGATCTAAATCTTAGGATTCGTATTTTTTCAAAAATCTTGTTCACCGACCTCACCAGTGTTATACAGATGATTTGTAAATGATATTCTTTGAGTCGTTAAATACATGACTATTTTCTAAATGGTGAGCAAACATGTTATTGTTATGTGTATTGTACCATCCAATGAATAATATAGGGGTCAAGAACTGATGTAACGAGTTTGGCATATTGTTCACTGCCAGTAGAAATGTTTACATTTGTTTGTTTTCTAACCAGGTAGAGAAGGTACTGAAACTCTGGAAAGATGGCTTTAGTATCGATGATGGGCCTTTGAGAGGCTATGGCGAACCAGAGAATGAACAGTTCTTGAACTCTATAAAGAAAGGGTAAGAAAATCCAGCACTACTGTTTGTAGCAAACATGTACATGTTGCAATGTGTGAGCTATGCAATGGTGTTTATATGTGTGTTGCAATGTATAAAATATATGTGCGTGCTGGTATGTACACAGTCAATATTGATTTCCAAACAGTGTTCTATACAATAATACATTAACATAGTACAGTCAGGCTCTGTTATACCATGATCCGTTATAACACAAAATCGGATATAACAAGGTCAGACCTTGCACAATGAATCGTGGAATCCATGACAGAGCATTTTTACACGAAATGGCATGATATCCGCAACTGACTAATAAAATAATTTGAACATGTTTTCACAGTTTGTAATTCACACATAAAAACATAGCCAACGGCCACAACATACCCAGGCATATATTTATTGAGCACAAACTTAATTACACTCCACCTTGGCTCAATCAAACAAACAGCCCAATCACAACCCTCAATTTTTGTGTGACTTCACCCACTAACTAAATTTGATGACATTTTCATTACAAAAGCAGATACACAAACCAATACATTTTCATGGACATTTATTTGTGCACATGCACCTATAAATGTTCATTTATTGGTTCATATAGTTGCTACCTTCATCTGTAAAACATGCTTCTCCAGAAGTTATTTACATTCTGTGCTAGAAATATAAGTACAGATAACAGATGTAAATACACTTATCATATATATATATATATATATTCACATTGTGATTGCATTGAACTTCAGCGTCCCAATTGTAAACTGTACAGTGTAAATGCATAGAACTGCAGTGTCCCAGTTGTATCCTGTACATTGTGAATGCAAATTCGCACACTCAAAAGTTCAGAGGTGCTACAATTCTTCAATTGCAAATGCATATAAATGGGTCATATAGAGATCACTAAAATCTCATACCAGAACAGATGAAGGTATTGCCTCTCGTATCATGTGAAGAATCAGAGGAAGCAAAGATGGAGCTCTAATGTCGGGGTAATTTGTGTCCTCTGACAGTCTATAAAATTACACTCTGATTCAGCAAGATGGCAATATCTCATAAGGTTTTACATGATCAGCCAGTCACAGTGTCGTGATTGATTTATGCTCGTTTGTTGTTAGTACGGGATCTAGTTGTATTCTTCTTTTTCATCCAGTAATAATTAGTATGGTCATCAGAACTGTACAGCCATCACATCATATGTTGCATTCTTTCCATCAAATCTACCAATATATCATCTTGTGATGTTATGGCTTATGATGAACATATCAATTTTTATTTCTTCACAACCTTTTATAATTAATGAAAATGAAATAATATTTGAAACATATTATTTTTATTAAATATATATATATATATATATATATATATATATATATAATATTATATACATATTTCATCTGTTACTCTGCTGGCAGAAAGCTTGGCTTGAAATTTTGGGGTGCCGGTATTAATCTTGTCTGGGAATAGGATCTCCGTCATCTATCATTTGAATACATTTGTTATACATCCTGGTCACCTAGGTCACCTTTTGTTCGTTTCTTTAGAGAGATTCCCAAAGAATTACTCGACAATGCCAGAGGTGGCGAAGTTAACCTGAGCATGGAGGACCACCGAAATGAGGATTACATCAAACCTAAAACAGCGACTAAGGCATTCTCGGGAACAGGAATACGACTCGGAAGGTTTGTGTCTTTCGGGCTGATCGGACTTTCAAGACTTCGGGATTGTTAGATAGAGAGGACAGCTGTCGGACATAATCTGTGGCCAGGCATGAATAGTTAGATATTTTGAAGAGTTCCCAGTATATTACTAATGCTGCTTGTTTAATAAACTGAAAACAAGATCACTTCATTTGAAACCAGTAGAGCTGGACATCATAACACTGGTAATATGATAAACTGTGATAACACTCGTACATCCAGTCATGTTTATAAGCTGGAAATGACTCCAAAGTGTAACAATGATTTCTAAATGTGAACATGTCGGATCCCAACTTTTTCTTTTGCTGAATGTTTTAAGGTTACACACACACACACATATATACACACACACACACATATACACACACACACACACACACTCCAACAAGTACAGTATGTTTTTTTTCTAATTCTTTTTAGTGTAATAAAAATCAGCTGTCGACTTTCAAATAAATGATGGATCACTTGAAAGAAAAGGATGCCAACAGTTTTGCAAAAGTCATTCCATCATTTTCCACTTTGTACAATGATTTTTATGTTCATTAATGTGGAGAATGTTTGTTCTGTAGTCATTTCAAATGATTATGATGAACTGGCATAAAAAATGGGGTGTCATGCAAATAATATACATACATGGACGTTATTCAAGTCGAACAAACTTTCTGTCACCAAAATAGTGTAGAGCTATTACATGCTTTCATGTCGATATACTGTTTTCATACTGCATGTTTTGACCCCTGGCATCATTAAATCGACAGCTGGTGCAGTGTTGGTGTAAAGCAGTCTCTTTCTAAGTTTCTAAGAATTCCGTTTGATTCACCATCCACAGATATATGACATATATTGTTTGTTCAGAGCTATCTTAACGAAAATCGCCTAACTGAGAGTGAAGCTGGTCACAGACTTCTAGTATCTGGATTCCAACCCCAGCCACACTGTGCCTGAAGGATGTTTTGCTCTTTGACATAACCTCATTACTTTTGTAGGTCACTTAGTCCATTTAGCCTATCATGTGCACAAATGTTGCCATAAAACAGCAACTTTTGCATTTATAAAACATTAGATAAATTAGATTTTACAAATTCCATATAAATTACGGCATGTTATTTAACTAAAGCCATACATATACGTGCACAATGCATATTTATTTTATAAGTACATGAACAGATATGCACACATATATATAATGTGCTTGTGTAGTTGTCTATATGCCAGTAATTGATATGGAAATTGCAACGGCTCTCCAGAATGTGATTTCTGTGTTACACATGTTCGTACAAAAAATATTACAGATAGATTGCAATCCAGCTTGAAATCAAGATACACTTATCTTAAATTAATATTACAAGATGATGATGATTGGACTATCTTTATACAAAGTTTTGGCACATATTTTATGTAATACTTTGGATATTTCACATTTTGGTTCTGTTACTCAATTGTATTTACTCACATATTTGTGATTGATACATGGATAATTCACCAGTTTGCATTACACATATATGCATTTTTCTTTCCTGTGAGAGTAGTATTGCTTCTGGACCAATACTTCACTATACTTATTGTGTGTTGCATTAATTATATTTCCAGTTGAAATGTTTTAATTTTAATGGTGTCTCCTAATATCATCCTACATTTCCATAATTAGCCCTGCAGCTGTAATCACTGGCAGTTCGTCAGCAGCTGCTAGTGCAGCTGGAAGTACAGTGGGCCAGGCACAGTCCAGTTCAAGTGAAGTCAAAGTAGCTAACCCTGCCGATGAGTCCAAACCATGTACGAACATACAGATACGACTTTCTGATGGCTCCAGGTTAGTGTACATGTGAGAGAGAGAGAATTTGCCAGATAAATAATTACTGAATACTTTCTAATATGTGTACATTATATAATAGTGAAGAACACACACTTGGCAGTGCTGGAAATTCCCTAAACAAATTATCAGACACCAGGGCTGACAAGTCCTAATAGTTGTCAGCCCAGATGAAAAGTTGCCGGCCCAGGTGCCTCAAGAGAATAGCAGCCCAGAAACCACAAAGCAAGCTGGACGTGCATGAAAACAGTTAGGGGAAATGTATAGGGTAAACATACTAGTACAGGGGTGAATAATTGTCAGTGGAAAAGGGTTTACAAATGTAGATGTGGCACCGTCAAGAAGAAAATTGCCCTAAGCTTATTTTCACGATGTGAAATACAAAGCAACTAATGATTTAGTTATTAAACATCATTCTTTATTTCAGCATAAATAAATATCTTCTTTTTGGGGGGGTTCAAATCCCCAATCCCGCAAACTCATAAATGTTGGCTTGTGCCATTTTCTTATGATTGTGATCAAATAAATCAATGAATTTTCTGAAGAATTTTTTTTTCCAATGGCTGAATTATTTTACAGTAGGTCAGCATTTATGTAGATTTTTGCTGATGTAAAGGTCTAATATATATTGTATATGATGTAAAATTTTCTCCGCTTATCAAGCCAATAAATCAGTGGTTTTAAAACAAAATTCATTGCTTCTACTGATAGTTCAAATTTCCAGTCATGGCCCAAAATGTTGTTTATTAAAACCCTTTGCAAAAAGATCTGTATCCCAAATCTCATACACTCACAATATACCATTGCTCTCCAGCAAATTATTAAAATAACAATGGATTAAATTTTGTCTCTTCTTGCACGTGTGTCTGTTAGATAGTATACAGGAATACATAGTCCCAACAAATATACCACCACATATTTATGTAATTATCAAGTTTGTAAACAATTTCACGTTATGTATTAATATTGTAGCCGTTTGTGTAAAATTGTAAAACTTGTTTCCTGTAAAGTTGTATGTATTTTGTTATAGGAATATTATACTATCAACTAGACATTGTTCCATTTTCATAATCTCCTTAGATTAGTATCTTTTTTGTGTGTTGCAGGTTAGTAACCAAATTCAACCATTTTCACACCATCGCAGATGTGAGAAACTACATCAACTTGTATCCTTGTGAATACTTTCTCGGATTAGTGTGAATTATGATATTGTCAGATTATCACTAATATGCTGTTTTTTGTGTGTGTTGTGTTACTTATCAAGTACTGTCGGGTGTTAGTGAGCAGGTTGTCACCTGTCACCCAGACCCACAACCTCAGTACCCAACTTCGCTTTCATATTATCTGGCCATCTTGTTACTTAATGTATTATCTAGCCATGCCATGCTATCACCTAGCCACCCTATTATCTCACCCAACCACCCAGTTGTATCACTCAGCCACGTTTTATCACCTATCCATGCTAAAATATTTCCATGGTATACTGTAATATGACCATTCAGTTATCTTACTGTATTATGCAACCAGTCACCTGATGTTATCACCTACCCACTGTTTTATGAAAATTATCCCTCTCTTTCATTGGTTTAATTCTTAACCAATTAATTCCAAATTGACAAATTCTTAACAATAGACATAATTTTGATTTTTGGCATTACTATTTTGCTGCCTATAAGTTCAAGTTAAAAACAAGAATAGCATGCTATTAATAATAATTATAATGATACATTAACATTTTGTTATTTGTATGTTCCAATTCTATGCATGATTCATTTATTTAGAATTCATTTGGAATCATCCGATTGAAGTTCGTCCAGTGAGAATTAGGCACTTACATCACCCGATCAGCCTATGATATTGCCCTAATATGCCGCTGTTATATATTTGGTTGTACGGTTCCTTAATGTTATACAGGTGTAGGCCACAGTATATCACCGCTAGCTATATCCTGATGACCACTTTTCCAAACAAAGAATTGACAGATGACACGCAGACTCTTGAAGATGCCAAGCTGCTGAACGCCGTTCTTGTGCAGAGAATAAAATGAGTTCTTCCTCCAGGTCTAGCCTCTTGTAGTCTCTGCTTGTTTCTGTACATTTAAGTGTAGTTCCTTTTCGGTGTTTGTTAAATTAAAGAATCCGCTCATCGTCTTATATGAAGGTCGCTGTTGATGTTCATTTGTGATAATGGAGGGGCGTTATGCATAAAAGCTCCTGAGTGATTTCCAGTAAATTATGATATCAACCGATGCACCGAATTTGTTTTGTTCTTGCATTGAAAGCTTGTAACTTGAGAAAACCTTATTCTTTTGGCAACTTCGTATCGTGGTCAGTTTTGTCAGAACTGATCTCAAAACAGCTAAAAATATGATGCATATGTTGTTTGTACACCGAAGAATGCTTGATCTAGGTATTGCTACAGTTCATGAACAGAATAAATATATAAATGTTCAGTTGTTGGGCACGTAATCATGAGTAAACAAGCTTTAATAACTTTACAATCAAAATTAAAAGAACGTTGGCACCAAGTTAAACAGAGCACAAGGAAGTTGAATCTCCTGGCTAGGAGATAAAGTGGTAGGCTTATTTTGTAGTAGCTAATAGACTATTCCGATAGCATACTGTAGTGCAAATGTTGAGGCTGTGTGTTTAACTTCAAGTCTCGCGATAAATATATGTCGGCTGTTATTCCAGCTCTGTTCTATTTTGTTGAATAGATATATATATATATATATATATATATATAATCAGAGTAATAATTACTACTCATTAATTGATTGGCTTGCTTTTTAATTGTCTCTTAAACATATGACTACAGCAAGTGGTCGTCTGTGTGTGTGTGGCTTGAGTTGTTTGGTAAATTTTTATCGGGATAGTCTAGATTATATATCTTCATGGCTAAAATGATCCACAGAAATAAGCTGCTGCTGGTAGAATTATGGTTTCTTTGGACGTTCGCTAGATGGCACCACCATAGCCAGTTATTCGTGAACAGTGTGGTTTTACTGCGTGTACAAACCTAACAGAAACCACAGACTGACGTCAGTTATTGAGTGGTCACTGGACTGAATGACACTCCTGATTGGGGTAAAAGCTCCCGCTGTGTTGTTGTTGTTATCATCCTATAAATATTAAAGACATTTCTAATATAAATTTGTAATCTCTTCATAACCACCAGTAAGGCATTTAACCTGCAATTATAACACTCGTATGCTTTTCAAAAGTGGGAGTGGGGAAAGGGAAGAAATCCGGAGACTTGCTCGAGCCACATCTGGAGTTTAAAAGCATGCAATCAAAGACCGAGAGATTTTTTACTGTCCACCATCCCTCAGCCATTTTGTTGGGTGCCTCCATGGCCTAGCTGGTAGCGTGGTTGGCTACAGATCTATGGCATCTGGGTTCAGAAGGGTGCTTCATCTTTGACTTCACCTCATTGATGATCACTCGTCCCATTTAGCCTACCACTTACACAACGGTGATCGTAAAACGGCAACGTTTAGATATGTTGTCTAATACCACTATGTCAATATGACCGCTAAAGCTGTTTTTGTAAAACAACACCGTGTCAAATCGTGGAATGTTATTATTCCTTGTATATTTCACAAAAAAATTACGTTCTTCTCCGCTTAATCAAATAAATCAATAATTTCTCGAAATATTTCCAAAACGATTTTGCTAAGCCGTATGTCGATAATAAAATGAATATACGATTTCTACGGGTCTAAAAGTGTTGACCTGTGGCCAAGTAAAAACGTGTGAGACGGGCATCCGATGGGAATCCTCGTTCCTGAAAAGTATCAAGCCTCATGGATGTCTCGGTGTGTTATTTGTCGTGTCATCTATAAAGATTAGATCAAAGTTATCAATGTCTACCGTAAAAATTATCTGCAGTTAGATTCTGGTTCAAATACAAATGGCGAGAGTTGTTATATGTTATTAATACTCTGATTGGGGTGATAGGGTAAAGACTTCAGGGTTTGAATCCGGTTAATGGCCGTATTTGTGAAATGTTTGCCAACGGAGTCGCCCCTCCATGATTAAGTAATAAGCTGAATACCAAATTTTAGAAAAGAGATAATGTAAGCATATTTACAAAACATCTTTCCTGGGCTTGAAAATTTGCTTCATAGATCGTCTACCTGATTGTATTTGGCCTCCCTGGTGAGGGACCTGTACGATGTGGTAGCAGAACCAACTTCCCGGGGAGCATATACTTTCTTGTAAGTGTTGTTTATAGGCACGATATTTAGGTAGGTATTTATATGGCTATATTTGACAGCGTATGGCCAACCAGGTTGTTTTATTTTTAAAAAGTTACATAATAATGTAAACACATATACTAATATAAACACATATACTATTAAAATACCAGGGTAGCACTGTGGCCCTGAGGAAAATGATCACGGATATAATTATATATATATATATATAATATTATATCATACCCCCCCCCTCTCTCTCTATATATATATATGACTGATGGCGGACTAGACAAAAGTCGACTGATTACATCGTGACAGTTCTAGATAATGGACTTTAGATTTAAACAAGTATACAAGAACTTATAAAAAATATATATTTTACGCCTTTTAAAAAAAGCTTCCCTCCAGAGACGGATAAAGAGAACGTCACATGGTGTGCTACATATTAGTGCATCATACCACTTCTGTTTACCAGAACATTTATTTCAGTAAAACGCAACCCCTGACAACTACAGCATTCATCATCGACAATAGTTTATCAATATTTGACAGGAAACATTAAAAATCAACAAATAATGACTAATAATTAATCAGGAATCACCAGAGGTCGCAATTTTTTAAAGTTGTCCCGTCATTTACCCGCCATTATTAAATATGTGGCAATCTGGTTGGTGGATTCGAATCCATAGCTATAGGACCTGCCAGCAGCTGGTCGGCCACCCTACTGACTGATCGTATTGTCACTTGTTGAAGTTTGGGTAGAGACCCCCCCCCCCGGCTGTGACCTGGTGTTAATTTATGCTGTGACGTTGTTGTTGATGGTGGTGTTGTAGTGGTCGTTCATGAGAAGTGGAATGATGGTGTCCGATCCAAATGTTGCTTTTCTGATAATCACTGCCGCTAGGTGGTGATCCGAGAGTTTGAAGACTTCGGGTAGGAGATGACTTTTGTGTTTTCTTCAGTACATCGGGTGGGCTGCTGGGCGGTTGAGTAGATAATATATGTACCGGGTTATATGTTTGTTGGCAGAGTGTCGGTGTATGATGATGACTGATGGTATCTACTGGAGGTCGGTTTATACGAGAAGTCTCCCCGTTAATTAAATGAAGCCGTTTGTATCAAGGCAGCTTTATTTCACTTTTGTGTTGACGGATAATTCAAACTACGGATTATCAAGGTTTTTCTGCAGTTCATTCATATTAAATGTAACCACCGGCCACTGTATAATTGTTGCTGTTATTGTTGTTGTTATAATAATTATTATTATTACAACTAATATTAACGACCTATTTCAACAACTAGAAAGAACGAGCAGTTTTGTGTCAACATTTAAAACAAACGTGTGGGTGTGGATTTGTCACTAAATGAGAACTCAACTAAACACACCTGAATGACTTTTCTTTCCTGAATATAAATCACAGTTTAAACTGATACGTGGATGTGAAGTAAAATGCGCTGACTGAATCCAGATGGCTGAATCCGTGACAACGTCTACTTGATCCTTTGACGCCCGTTGTTTGAAAGTCTGCTGGTAGTATGTGATAGAGGACAACGTTGTAGACTTCAGGTCGTGGGGTCGAATCCAGGTGTTCCATATGAATCTGTTCGATATGTTTTCCCCTATGGAGTGCACGTACAGGCCCCTCCCACCGTCTGTCATATGTCTCCGGTTAGACCAGTCAGAGGCTAAAGAACATCTGGTAATATTGCTCAAATGGAGACGGTCATGCCTCAGGGGCGCTCTCAACATCTGTCTGTGACATCATCGAGTTTTGAGCGGCAAAGCGGAAGTCTGTCGGCTCTTATTTACAACAACTTTTTCATTTCATCATCTAGCAAAGGGGCTTTTTAAAATATATATATATATATATATTGGATAACATCATTATTATGCTGGACCAGAAAATATTTGAGATGTATAGCAATTATTGGTGGTCGCCTATACTGATGAGCTTATGATGACTAACCAGATGTATAAAGTCATATAACGACTTAGAAAACAACGAACTTGTTATGAACATATTTACCAGAACAATGAACTACCAATTAATATATATAACAAGCTCCAGTATTTGTGTTCATACTGAAACACATAGGAATGTGTTCATTCGAATGAACACGTTCACAGAGATTAATTCGGTACCTCGACGCCGAACAGTGTACCCCGTAGCGTTAGTCATACAGCGTTTGAAACCGTTCACTGTTGGATGAAACACCGCGCAGACGCTTCCAACACGAACTGAGATTCGACCTCACGAACTGCAGGTTTGGTGCGCAGCATGCTACCAACTGTCCCACGGCGTACGTAGGCTCACGCCATCTTCATGTGCTTCTAAATGAATGTAAATGTTAGATAGTGTAACATGTAAAATACCACACACACACACACACCGCGATAATGATTAAATGCATGCTTTTGTATATCGTGCTGGCATAAAACCTGAACAAGCTGCAATAAATATATGAAATGTGCTATAAATAAAGCCGCCATTTCGTGGTATATACACAGTTTGAAGTACTCCGTGTCAACGATTTGGCCGTTAAACAAGGTTCGTGAGTGTCATCATGTGTGCTAGGTGTGTGACTATATTACGTGGGCTTGATGATGTGTCACGCCAAACACGATGTGACAACCAACACGGTTATGTCAACAAACCGTGACTGCCGGGTTACCTGACCTGTCAATCAACCACATGTACGCTGGGAATGCTGTGTCACTGTGTGTGTGTGATGTTGCATGTATTAAGGCATAAAGGTACGTGGAATGCGAAAATGTGACTTCGCTGTCACTAACGTAGGCTGGTCGGATAGAGTAGTTTCGGGGGGTCAAGGACGAGAAATTAAAGATGAAACACCTTTCAGACATAGCCAGCAGTCCATGACCAACCGCGATGTCAGTTGTCGGGGGAGGGGGGGGGTTGTGCCGAGTGTTGTCATGCCAACGCACAATATAGACACGACAAGAACTGTAACAGCTAATCTTGGACGGTTATGGTATATGCCTCCTCTGTGACACTGGGGTCTCACTATTCTCCATAATGCAATCTAACATTATGGAAAATTTTAAAGAAATCTGCCATAGTCCCCCCCCCAACATGCCCACATATCTGGCTATTTTTACCCATTTTGATCACTGTCAGATCTGTGATTTATTACTATATTAGTTCGATTCAAATGTACACTTTTTAACGTTAGCATTCTATTCAAAACATCCGTTGGCGTTTCGGCATTTAGTTATGCCGGTAGTCAGGCGAATCGGAGGTAGCCTCACCCAGAAGAGTGTGGGCCGGGTCTCTGTGTTGATTCCTATTCGCTTTTCGTATAAATTTAGAAGGAAAAAAGTCGAACCGAAGCCCAGTAATTTTCCGTAGCGAGTACAGCAGCTCGGCATCCAGCGAGCGCTTAAACGGCGAAAAGAAAAATCTCCGCGCTCAGCGTTCTACTGACACAGAAACTAAACAGCCTCAAGTCAATATTAATGACCCGTAGCTGGAAAAGAATGGCGTAGCTTAATATAATCTATATCACACACACACACACACACACACACATACACATTTCTTAGTACATAACAGCTGATGAATCGTCCAAAATTATTAACTATAATTTCTGATTCTCTGTGCCAGTGCCTTTTCATCCATTTCTCTAACACACACACACACACACCGTGACATACACGCACAGGCACACAAGCACAGGAACGTGACGTGCCGTGTCGCGGTCTCACCGATTGCCACACCGTTCCGAGATGGTAATCTTTCCAACGTGAGTCGCTTGTCCCGACCCTGGCACTGGGCCGGTCACTGATATAAACCAAAACCTAGGACCAACCTCAGGTACAGTTCATCAAATACGGCAATGTCCTCAGAGGCAGAGAACCCGCAGACCGCCGACACTTGACATGGCGCACGAAGCACTGAGCTAAACGTGTCTATGCTGACATCATCCAAGATAAACAAGGTTAGAGTTACAGGCGAGTTGCCGATAGCTTTTCGGCCCGGTTTAAAATGGCGCTCTTCGCCCGCTAAATTCATAGTTTTAGATCGCGTTAACTATGCAGACATCAGGAATGTGTGTGTGTGTGTGTGTGTGTGTGATTGATAATACAAAAGTTGCGGACGTTGTTGCCAGGTAATAGAAATATGACCTGATCGACAACTGCGATAGGGGATCTTTGTTCGCTATGGGAAAAAGAATAAATACTTGTATATTTTATGTAGTATCGGACACATGTCTGTTTTCGTGTACTATCTAGTGCATAATCTAATCCGGGTACAAATGGGTGATGATGGGATCATTTTTATATAATTTATCCATTTATGTGGATTTCAGTCATAAAGTGATGTAATGTTTGTAATTGGCCTAGTTTGTTTCACCACTTCCGGTGCAGGTTTGTTCTTATAAGCCTACAAGGGATTGTTTATTTACAGCCCCCCCGCGCGCACACGTACATTCGTGTGCGCGCGTGTGTGTGAAGACTAAATCCTTTAAGTACACATATATATTAGAACCGAGGCACGTATTTATTTTGCGCCTATCTGGCCTGCACGTGTCTGTGTGTGTGTGTCTGTGTGTGTGTCATAGCTAACCGAGTATATTCGTACACGTACATGGGTCGTATCGAGGAATCAATACACATGTCTATTTAGCGGCTAGGACTCGGCTATCACGTTTTATTAAACAAAAATGCCGCTTCTAGTATAGTCATCTTAGAAGTGAAGTGTTTTCATTACTGCATGACGTCAACATGGTAAATCGGGCCCTGGGTCGGGCTGTCTTACCACAAACTATGTGTCTGTGGGTGTATTTATTTGGCCTTGCGTTAAATATGCAGAGGTATATGCAACTGCACTTAAAACACGAACGCCATCCGTCCCCGCTTCGACATCACAAATCATAGATCCGAGGCTACGGCTGATTCACATTGAATACGTGAATCAGCCCCTTCTCTCCAGCCCAGTCTAGTCGTTCGTAATAAGTAGGCCCGCTAGGTCAGCTCGACCTGAAGGTTTATCGCGGGCACGTAGCTGCTGGGCGGTTGGGTAAGAGCCGGGGAGGGGGGGAGTCCTACGTCCTCTAATCAGCTCGCAGGTATACGCCAGCTCTGCACGTACGTAGCTCCGGCCGTGCACGTACATGGCCGGCCCATACCACCCGCACGCAGGCGTATTTCTGGGAATTGCTCAGAGAACGAAGTCACGTTCTCTCGCCGTAGAGGGGGGCCGCTCCCTTGCGCCCGCTTGTAGCGAGCCTCGCTGCCGATCATGACGTCACGATGGGGCGGAGCGATCTTCATATACGGAAAGTAAATTATGCAAATTAGGCGGCGAGCCCCGGTGGAGGTGCCTACGTGATGGCCTCCACGTTGCCGATGTAAACAAGGCCAGGCCGGGCTGTGGCGGATGTATTTATTGCTTGAAAATGTTCGGGTTTCATCATTTTTTCCTGGGACTTGAACCCGGTGGGTTCGAAGCTGGATCGCAGTTGGGCCAGTTCGAAGATTTCGGAAGCGGGATTTACGGCGTGCGGAAAACAGTCGGGATCCGGGGCCCCCGGTGTGCTGCATTCGTGACTGTACTTGAACCATTCGCCGGCAGTGTGTGACTGTCACGTTTGTTTGAGATCGGTCTAACAGTTGAGCATCAGCTGTTCTGGCTGTCAGGGTGTCTCGTCGTGCTCGCGGAGAAATGGCAGACTTCTTCTCATAGCTGCTGATCTATAGTTGATAATTTTATCTATCTGGTTTGGTATATTCACAATTTGCGCGGCTGATCGTGACCCGAACGACACGTGATGGGGCCAAGGTGAGTGTGGAGAGAGATGCTTCCAACCGGACAGTTTTTCGGGATGTGATTATCCACGTTTTCGCCGACTTGGCCGGAGATCCTGGGTATTTGTGATTATACATTACGGACAACCTCAACCGAGTATGTAGGATGGCGGAGGCGAAAGATAGTAATTAAACTATAAGGATTTAACTGATATTATAATTTTTTTTGTCGGTTTCATTAATGGCATCAATATTTAGTCATTTATGTGCTCAACTAGGTACATTCCTGTTCTCTTTCTCTGTGCTTGTGTGTCTGTGTGTTATAACGTGTCTGACGGTTGAAATAGTGCATTATTTGGTGTTTCTTTATTGTGGGCACACACTGAATATATCATCTACCTACGTATGATAAGGTCCGTGCTCTCTCGTGGTCATAAATCTGGCTCGATTTATTTTAGGGAAGGTAATTCACGTCAGCCTGAAATTAACTGTGGAGTATGATGAAATTTGTCGTGATGGGCTGGGCCCCTCTTTTAGTCGAACAAAGGGCTAACGTTTTGTCAGGTTGGGGGGGGGGGTATCCAACTGAGTAAATAGCTAATATGGGGTAGGTCTGTGCCGGATTCGGTTCGACATAAACGGGCCGGGATTAACCAGGTAAATTTTATATAATCCCGTAGTAGTGCCTCTATTGGGCAATGGCCAGTTTCGCTGAACCGGGGCCGAGTGAGCACCGGCTGAAACCGACGCGACACCGGCTGGCTGAAACGAGGTAATGCCCATCGTGGACAGCTGGCGGTGGGGTGAATATCGGTTTAAAATAGTGATCCATTATATTAACCATAATCAGCTGACCTGTATCCGTGGCCACATATTCTAGGCCCCAGGATGTCGGCTTATTGGCGGCATAGTGGCCTACATGTCACCATGCACAACTCGTACCCGATTGGGTCGGCCATTACGTGCTTGGCCGGGGATAGGCACTCGTACTTCGTTGTACTAAACGTTGACTATAAATAAACGGAAATCGTTCACCGGTTGTCTACTTTGGCCTGCTGATCGGCCGGTTAAATGGCTACCATCTTCACGGTTCCTGTTCGAAAGTTTCACCGATATTTCAACGCCACTTCGGTAACTGTTGAGTCTCTACTTAACAGTTCGTCTTATTGTGGGGATGATCGGCTTGCCATTTTGACTGGATTCGGGGAGATTGGCGAGGGTTAAACTTGATAGGAAATTGCCAATGAAGAGCTGGGAGTGGAGCCGTGTCTCTCTTATTCTATTCCGATTTCTGGGTTGGATTTATTCATGCTAAAATTTTCATTTTGTGGAATGGACTTGATCATTAATGCACCACTGGGAATTCCAGTTCTTTTTGTTCGTCGAATAGGAAACCTTGACCTTTGACATCGTCCGGATTGTAAAGAGCGTCATCACATCACGATCAAGTTCGAAACGGCATAGATCATTCATTACCAGACACTTCTGTCGTTGTCTTACGAACAGCCACGACCATACAGAGTGGTGTGCGTGGGACAGCGACCGCAGTGCTGCCACCAATCGACTGTTCCGGGAGTCTAATGGCGATCGGCCCGCCATCTAGTGAGGGACATGGAAAGGTCGTGCTAGTCACGGATACGGAATAGCCTGCCTGGGTTGTACATTTGTCTTGTAACTGGCGCAGCACTGCCTTTTTTTACCAATTATATGAGATTCAGTGAACAAAGGCAGTGTTGCCACTATTCTTCAACATCATACGAATAAACTACCTGGCACGAAGCGACGCCAAAATTGGAGAGGATAACCTCGTATGGCACATCGTTTTTTCTTTTCTTTGGGGACAATGTCAAAATGACGGCAGAGAATGGAATCTAGATCTAGTCACGTTTAGCTTAAACGACTGATAGCAAGTGATAATTGTAACAGAAGTGTAATAGTTTGAAATTTTCTAAAACGTGACAATTGTACATTTTAAGTTAGATGTAGTATTGATTAAATACCAGTCTAGTTGTTTATTTTAATTATTTTGAGCTAGATTTATTATATTTATATATATATTTAATTATTAGTTTGTGTTGACTGTATTTTCAAAATTACTATGCTTGGCTTTACTGATAGTTTGAAAAGTATTTTAAAATTTAAAAGTATTCGTTAAAAGAGTAAACATTAAAGAAGCCTTGTTTGTAATGAAGTAATAATTCAAATTTCTTTGTGATAGCGTTATAAAAGTAAACTAAATATTACAAGTAGTGAATTTGGGGTGTGTGTGTGGGGGGGGGGGTGTTAAGATGCATGGAAATGTGTTGGTTTCCCCCCAGAAATGTTTAAATTTAATTTGTTTGCGTATAAAGGGGGTTAATTAAAAGTAAATATTTATGAATTTTATTGTTATGAAGTGTGTGAATAGTATTATTTGTCCATTTTCAATGTGCCATTAATCAGTGGTATTAGCTCTGCTATTGGTTTAATCTTTATTGACTTTGATGAGAATGAGTGCTTGAGAAATCTGAATTATTGAGTAGATTTTCAGTCACTGGTGTGTGTGTGTGTGTGTGTGTGTGCGAAAGAAAAGGTTAATATCGTACAGTTGTATATTTATGCAGTGAAGTGCCCGCAAATATATTTGTGTGCTGTTTAGAAATCAAAACGGGTAAAAACATTCCATTTTGTGTGTTCCATTGTTGTGATGCTTCTAGCTGATCAGGCTCGCTGCTTAGGTATTTGGAACACAGGAAAAATAATACGATTCATAGAGAAGGAGTGCGTGACTTGGCTAGCGGTGTGGTGTCCAGACAGACTAGTTTGCAGTGATGCAAGTACCCTACTCTCCCATGACCTCTTGACAGTATTCTCGGTGGATTATGACCATATCAAGAGAGCATAACTAAATGATGAACAGTGAATTAAGAATATTGTTATAAAAAGTCTACCTTTTTGGGGGGTTTGTCATAATTATTTTAAATGTTTTCTAATATCTTGTTGTGACAACTAAATTCTTATTATTTTTTGGTTAATCTTGTACATGTTTCTATCAATCTGGTTTGGTTTTTCTGTGTTTATCTTTTGTATTCCAACAATTGGTATGGGCCAGTACAATACAAGCTGACATATACTGAACTCCCCATGGTGTATGCTATTTATGGTTACTAGTTAATAGATGTAGTAACCGTCATTATTCAGGTGGTTGGTTGAGCCACAGTTGAGCATCGTGTGAGGAACCAGAGCTGCCAATAACTGGTTTATGAATTTAAACTGTGAAGCTTCTAGTTGATTTTGCTGATGACAGAAGCTAGCATCCTGTGTTTGTGTTAATTACTTATTGTGGCAGAAGAAACGCGGTAATTCGCAGTATATATATTGTAAATGATTAATTCAATTGCAGAGTAGGGCTTTCTGCAATTACCAATCACATGTCTTATTGATTGTCATCATTTATGGTATGTCTTGCTACATGTTGGCCAACACATACTGATCTGTACAGTTGATCAGTAATCTGTCAGTTCACATATTCCT
The DNA here is from genome assembly GCA_025642065.1 of Paralvinella palmiformis. Classification (NCBI taxonomy): domain Eukaryota; kingdom Metazoa; phylum Annelida; class Polychaeta; order Terebellida; family Alvinellidae; genus Paralvinella; species Paralvinella palmiformis. Next base: position 16,192 of record JAODUP010001130.1, on the reverse strand, counting down.
GGTTGAGTTATGACTACAGATGTTCCTCATACCTGGTGCCATTCAGGTACAAACACTGGGAACCTAAATAGTCGCTTCTGGGCTTTGTGTTACAGATGTGACCAATGGCGAGGCTAAATAAACACAATTAACCCAACAAAAAACGCCATGAACAACTCGTAAAGTGTGTGTGGGGCAGGATGGAAACACACTGATTTCCCACTTGCATAGAAAAACATGCACACAAACTTTGCTGACTATTGCTTTTGTGTGTGATTTGTAGGAAATACCGCTGATAAGTTACGTTTTTGGAATAATAATTTGTTTCTCTGTCGAAAGCTTACATCATTATGACTTAAGAAGTCCTAATTTACCAGACAATTTAATCGAGTTTATATTAAGTAAATGACAGAAGATGAAAGCTGGTTTGGCACAAAATTTGTCTTTTGAAGATAAATTTATCAGGCGAGTGATGATGAACTGATATTTAAACAAATAAATTAAAAAACATTCCAAGTATAAAAATACGTGGTTTAGTGCCTTGATTCAAACTCCTGTAAGTGAAGTTTTGCATCGCAGTGCTTCAACCATAAGGCTATTAGATTGTGTGTGCGCGCTAGATGGCAGCACATGGCTGTTATTGATCTGTACTCGGGTGTATCGTGGAGATTTTAGACAACGCCATAATCGTATAGTATTTTTGTTTAGTTTGGCTCACTTTATCTATAGTATGGCGAGTCGGCTGGCTTAAAATAGAAATCCAGCCCACAGACTGAACCAGGTAACTACTAAAAGGTTTGGCCTTATCTGTGAGTGTGATAGGACTGACTGACTTGAATATCTGATGTTAAATAACACTAAGTGATGATAATTATATTTAATGATTTTAATGCAATATTAATTGTTGATTGGCTATACTGTCTTGTTGTAGTTGAAATAAAAATATATGACATCTTGAATGAAATGTTTGTTTGTTTGTGTGTTTGCTTACACATACTTGAATATTTGCAAGCACTTAGGGGTGTTTATTGAAAGTTACTTCCTTAAATATTCAAAAGCCAAAATGAATAACTTTATACATCAATATTTACATGCTGTGTATGGCCTAGTTGTGTGTATGTGTAATACACACACACACACACACACTATATATATATATACATATATATAAAATATAGTTGCTGCCATATTACTTTTAGCAAAAAGGGAAGAGGACGCTTGATCTAGGTCATTGTCTCTTCGCATAAAGAGAAGAGATGACTTGCCTCTTGTGCGTGTGACAGTGACTGGAAAGGTGTCACAACATCTTGTGTTCACTATACTGACGTCTATTCTGTTTAGTGTTGTTGTTGATGTTAACTGAAAGTTGATTGTTTAAAATTCCAGTAGTTTTAAATCTTTGGACTAAAAACTTCAGAGATTCTTGGTTCGAATTAATCAACCACCTATTTATCCTTCACAATATTACTGGTTGTCACAACCACCACATGGTTACTTACTGATGGATGGTGTGGGATTACTTTGTATTTGGGGTCTGTAATTGGATGATGATGATGATTGATGTTTTACGGCCACTTTTGTGCACAAGGTAGGCTACATGGGCTGGGGTCTGTAATAGTAAGGTACTGAGATAGTTCCCCGTGCAGCTCACGTTACTGGTGGTTTGTGATACTTGATTGTGGCTGAGTGAACTGGATTAGTTATTGGGGGAGGGGGGGGGGACGTGGTTAAACCAGTCGAAATTTGAAGTGGTTTGAAGTGTGCATGCAGTAACCTACAGATATGCATGTATTAAAGCAGGATGCACATTTGCATTTATATGTCCCGAATCCATGTATGCATGGACATTTCGAAAGCTGCGTGTTTTGGATTTAGAATTGGCACAATGTGTTCACCATCACCAAGTATATCTTTATCTCTGCGGCATTATGATTACTCTATCAAATGTAGTTGTAGTTAAGGATAATTACATGGTATACTTTCTTTTTGTTTTCTCTAACTTCGTTGACTAAAATTTGATCCAAACGGGAAAGACAAATTTAAATAAATCTGTTTGTCTCAAATTTTGCCAATAAACCTCGGTAATCTTCCGTAGTTCTGGGTTTTTATTTTGGTGACGGTTATGAAATTTGTAAAAAATATAATCAGATGGGATTAGCTCATCTTTGGAATGTGTTAATTTTGAACTCCGTTTGAATGATTTACGTGTGTGCAAATATGTCACAGTACTGGAATCGTTATAAATAATGGTTCGAGGATTTAACATGGCTTTAAATGAGACCGTGTCACTTCATTTTTGTTTAAACGCCAGTGGGCATAAAATTAGTGTCTGTGAAAATTTACAATTAGTGTTTCAGAACATTGCATATAATTATAGGCTTTGTATGTACTTATCAGCACTGATAATCGATGATAAAAGTGCTTTGATCCTCATATACCAACGTTATTATTTTGATAAGATATATTTAAAAAAAAAATCTTTTTATTTTACAACATCCAGTCAGCCACAATTTTCGTGTATGTAATCGGATCGAGTTAAAACTACGGATCTTAAAACATCATTATATTTAAATACAAATTTCTCTTTGTATGCACCATGTGGTTGTTCCGATGAATAAGTGATTAGAGCGCTGCGACATGTTGCGGGTTTGAATCATACCCCGATCTGTGTGTTGAGGGATGTTTCCTTAGGGATTCGGACACACACACACACACAGAGAGAGAGAGAGAGAGAGCGTATTTTACGTCATCAGAGGGATTTTGACGTCATTCACCAAATTGGCAGCACCACATCAGAAGTCTACTAGCCAACCATCAAGGGGATGTCATGGATCTTTCCATAAATGTTATTAAGTAAGTTTTGACACAGGAATTAAAACAATGAATTCGCAAATGTCGTAACGAGCACCTCAACAAATACAAATTAACAAATTGTAATTGGTGTTGATGGGCAAATGTTGATACGCTGCCCAAACTAAATAATAAAGAAATACAAGTTTCTATTACAGTTTGTCATTCAATATTTATTTACTATTTTGTAGAAAATGATCAAAGAGTAAACATATATTTCCCGGATGTCGTTGTTATACTATAATACATTTATTATTGCTATGATGGTAAATAATTAAATTTCATTTATGACAAAAATAAAACAAAGCGGGCTATGTTTGGTGAAGTCGACTACAGTGGCGCCATCTCCAGGTCAGGTAATCATAGTGTAATATATTAAATGGACCAAAATATCTTCATCATATCTTGCGCAAGATCTTCTTAACTTGGGAGAGGGGGAGCTGAAGATGAATGTTCTCTTTAATGACACCGAAGAAGTACATCAAATAAGACGTAAACACATGAGAAATATAATCATTATATTTGCAGAATTTATGCTGCTGAAATATTTATAACATAATAACATAATGATAATCACTATAATAATATATTGTACGGATATATTTCGACCTTTAATATAATATAAGACAGGTAGTAGGAGAACTTTTATTACTATGCCTAGAGCTGACTTTTTATGTTGTTATTAGTATATAATATAAAAAAATTGTAGAGGAAACAATCAGATTGAATTAATTATATATATATATATATATATATATATATATTGTTAATATTTAGGGAAAACAATATATTTCAACTAAAGTATTCAGACATTCCTATCAAAACCACCCGATGTGCTATTCTGAGCACATGATCATTTCTATAGACGAAATTATTTAGTTTTTAAAATGAGGCGCAAAACCGATATTTAAGATCGTCTATTAGTAAACACAATGGTTTGGTGGTGTAGCTGGAAGACTTGGGGCATTCAGAGAGGAATGTTTACCAAGCACAAAGTGAATCCCAATGTTTTTAATTTGAGCAATTTCGGAGATTTTATGGTGTATTGTTCGGCGATTTATCTGGCGCCCTTTCAGAGAATAGAATGACCCGGCAAGAGTAACCCAACTAACCTGTTATCTTTTCATACCTCCTCCATCCCTGTAACATTCCTTACACACATTTAAATATACACACTACTGAAATTTAATCACTGATCTCTCTCTCTCTCCCCCCTCTCTCTCTCTCTCTCTATATATATATATATATATATATATATATATAAATAACAGGACATGTAGATAGTACGTATTTAGTATTTATTTAGTTTGATTCAAATAGGTGAATTAGTTTGACTGTTTCGGGCAAACAAAATTCACATCATAATGTATCCAAATATTTAATGTTATTTTAGTCCATGGTCAACCATACATAGTTACATCATGATTTCCAATCATGATGCATCCATGCTGTAAATTTGCCCAGCATTTAGGTCTGCTCGTGTATTTTGTACACAATACTATTATTGCTGGCAGCAGCATAGACAAAAAGTTATCGTGCGTTGTGCACACGGCACTTTAGTTACTCTTGACAACGCTATGTTTGGGAGGGAATTTTAAATCATTCTGCGCCAAGACTCCATTGGGGAAACTACTTGTGACTAGTATTATCCCAGGATTATCATTTTATATTAGGATTATTGAATACGCTTATTAGTATAAGTACATTCACATAATATATGAGAATAGGAAGCAATTACCAAAGTACGTAATTTGTTTAACATTATTTTGGTCCAATTCCTTGGTTCTTTGTTTCATTATAATTGCCTGTGAGCACAATTTCTAACATGAAAGAAACATGAATACAGACAATCATCCACTGAAAAAAACCTGAGGAAACATTATTATGTTAATTCTATTGTGGAGTAGGTACTCCATACCATAAAGATAAATCTTAAAATATTTATCTTTATGCCAAAAAAAGTATAATTAAACTCACTTATTTTATGAAAACTTAGAACATAGTTTGACCAAATAAGCCAACATCTAGACGGTTCGCTTGGACGATTAACTTCCAAGATTGTTTAATTTTAAATATCAGATTAATTTCTTTATTTTGACATTTACCATTCCTTTGGAACAAGATTATTATTTTTTAGTTTCAGACAGTCTTCTAATTATTTTATAATAATTTTATAGTCTTAGTACTTTATCATATATTTATTTTAGTATAATTGCATACAGTGTATTATTTGTGGCATTGAATAGTGTGATATACGAATAAAGATTCCCACAGATCTAATGAGGGCGAAATGTCCATGAGGGCGAGGTGTCTCATTTTACCGGGGGCGAGACGTCCAAGAGGGCGAGGTGTCCGGTTCCCCATTGTGGCTACCCCCATGTTTCCTTTGGTAATAATAAGTATACTGTTTGTGATCATGTGCATTTTGATAGCCACTGAACAAAAATTATATTTTGGTAGTGGCTACGCGTATGTCAGCCGTATGTTTAGACCCGTAGTCTAAATGTACGACCCTCATTCTGCGCATGCGTCTGATTTTAATTCCGGTTACTTTGGTTGTAATCATTGACCCATTGACCTAAATTAAAACTAGACCGAGCAGGCAGTAGCGTTTGAATTGGCCGCCATGACCAAACATCTCTGACTTCCGGCAAGGGAAAAAGCAGCGTCGAAGTGGCTGCGCTTCGAGGTTTGAACCGACGAATACGGACATTTATTGTGATGTGTGCATTATCATTTTGTGTTGCAGACAATCTGTATTATTCCTCTACTATTATATGCCATGAAATATGTAAAAGTCGTTTTATTCAAGTCCGTAGATCTAGTTTAATTGGGATCAAACGCCAGAGATAGGTCGGGGGTTGTCGTACAGGCTAAATATAATAACAGTTAATGCATTGACCTAAAAGAAAACTAGACCGAACAGGCCACCATTTGATGGCAAACAGGTCCCAACTTCCTGTCGTGGAAATCGGAACGCAGACTGCAAAATTAGGTTATAAATGTGGTGAATTATTATTGTGTCGATGGTTGTATAAACCGTGGGCGTGGAAGTAATACAAACGGGATATCTTTTCATCGGTAAGTATAAGGAACACATTTAAAATAGCTGTTAATGCGGGGCTTTTTAGCGGGAAATTAGGCTTAACTGTTATTATATTTAAGCTTATATAAAATGTATTTCCTTTTCGTTTTAAGTGCATATTATTGATGTTAACAGGCCTATATACTTTACATAAAACTCCGGTTTTCATGCCCATGTTTTTCCATATCGGTGGAGCCAATCTGGTGAGAACAAAGGCAGATATCTGCCTATATATTCCGCACTAGATCTAAATGGTAGGATTTGTAATTTGTTTTCAAAGTCTCTCGTTGACCAACCTGCCAGGATATTTCGAAAACGGTGCTGCGCTTAACAGTTGGGTAAACTAGCTAATTGGCAACTGGTCCATTTGAATAGCGGCAGGGTTGTATAAAATCAGGATCCACCTTGATGTCCTTGTCATAAATACGATCTTGCTTGGATTAGATAGTTCAGTGAGCTAATGACAATGCAATCATTCAACATAATTCTGGCGCACTCACGTTTTAAAATGTTTTTAAAATATTGCGTCTTACAGTCACACTAGAATTAGAAACAAGCAATATTTTACATGGGCGAGGGAAACACCGAAACTCGTAAAGACTAATCAATGTCTAGACGAAGTTAAACGAGCAGAATGAACAACTCCGAGGCAACCTGAAGAAGTTGAAGGTTGCCAAGCAGAATTAGACCCAGCGCTTTAAAGCAAGCTTTCATTGTACTTTACAAGAATTTGGCGACACATTTGACTTCTCACCATCCTGAAAAGTCTAAAGGCACCAAGAAGATAAAACAGGAAGTTTGCTATACAGAATGTGGAGAAGCCCTAGAGAAAGAACAAATTATAACTGTGCAGACTTAAATAGATGGAAAGACATATGCACCAGCAATCTATGAGGTAAGCTACCACCTGCAAGATCTGGGAATGTCGCAGCAGAATGTGTGGAAGACTCTGAATTTAGTTGTTGAAAACAAATAGATGGTCCCTTCCAAGTTATGACACCACGCAAAAATACCTTTCAAGGGAAATGAAGTTTGTATCTTGCCAGCAAGTTGACAGTGCTCGGACTAAGCACACACATATTTTCATCAAATATGATGACACTTCAAAATCGGTGAATCTCTTGGTATAAACTGAGCTAGAAACTTCAGAAGATAATTTTCTATTCTGGTTGTATCAAGATGGAGGTGGTACAGTAGACTGCTATGCTAGAACGATCACCGATTGCATTGCTACCAGACATTATTATTATTATTATATTAGACTTATAGAGCTCTCTTTTCATACTTAAAGCCAGTTCCAAATCAAATTTATCAATTCCAATTCCGTTTTATTTCGACTGTTTTGCCTAATACATTTTACCATGAGTAGGTACTGCGAATACCTACCCCGAGTAGTTTATATTGCAAGTAGGATTGTCATAGAAGAAACATTTCTCAATTAAACAATTTAATGGTAAATTAATTTGTGGATTTAATTTTTCTTTGCCCGTTCTAAACATTTATCGGGGGATAAATGCCAGATAGCAATATCTCTATATAGATTACAGGAATGCTATATGGTGGTCCAGACCATTTTAATTGGTTAAATGCTCACGTGGGGTGCCATTGTCAGTGTGCATATCGATATATATATATATATATATATATATATATATATATATATATATATATAGGAATCAAAGTTCTGGATCAGTTTGGTTCCAGTATATTGGTAACACCACATGTAAATGTTAAAGTGGTAAAAATTTGCAAAAGCCTAACAACAAGGCGCTTTTAGCTAAAGAGATATTTGATGATAGTAGTGGATCATAGTCTTGAGTGCATCCCCATGTAAAAGTGTATTTTATAATAATAAAAGGTGTGTTTATATTCCATTGCCCAGTAGGAGCCTGGATACGAATGTTTTTGCTTAGTTCCGCCCAGCAGGTGTCAGATCCTGTGTTTACTTTCACAACCCTGTTGGGTACTAAACCAATGACACATGGTAAGTTTACAAAATCTCTCAAATAATTATTAAACAGTAAGGTCTGGAGACAGGCTATAGCAGTCACAATTTTAGGAGGGGGGGGGGTCTAGGTTTTTGCTCCAGATTGGCATTCCCGGTAAGATGATCAAATTGATTACTTCCTAAATAGCAATATCGCTATATAGATTACAGGTATGCTATTTGGTGGTGTCACAGTATTGTGGGCGGCGCCCACGCTATCGAGACCAAAGTTCTGGATCATTTTGGTTCCAGTATATTGGTAACACCGCATGTAAGTGTTAGCGTTGTAAAAATGAAAAATTAATTATATGGATTTAATTGCTTTGTAAGAAACATCAATTCCGGAATTTAATTGACAACATGTCTGATTGCTACCGTAGAAATGTATATTGTCGAAACATCCAGCAGCAATTAAACTATCCGGTTGAGGATAATCAACACCACGACAGATTGTTGCAATTCTGCTCTGGACAGAAAGTTTCAAGAAACATTTGGACGCAAATTTAACCAGTTATCGTGTGCTATTTATGCATTAGATGGGATGGCCAAATTTTAATTTCTCCATTTTGATGAGTGAAATACCCGAGAGCTACAGTTAGATACACTCAATTCAATCGTGACGAAACCTTGGTAACCCTCCTGAAGATGAAACAAGCAGTACCAACATAAACATTCAACTGGAGAATATATATATATATATATATATATATATATATATATATATCATAGATTTATGGGTAATTGTTTCCACATTTACTTCTTAAACAGTGGCCCGCAGTATCATTTCTAAAACATGAAACGGAAGATGTTTTTTTTTCATTTGTGTGCCCTCCAAGAAATGTTATTCAACATAGTGTAGTAAATCTCCTAAATATTTAACCAGAGCACTAAAAATCATCAGAAAAGTGGTAATAATTATAATAATAATAATATACGAAATTTATATAGCGCCCTATATAATCTGTAAGAAGGTTACTCTAAGGCGCTTGACAATAAATAATTCTATGGATGTAACAGATTTACATCTTTAAAAATACATAATTCTTTTCAGCCAAATACCTAATATATTCAGCTAGGAAAAGCTGAAACAAAAAGATTAGTTTTTCTTTTCTTTTTGAAGGTACCAAGTGTCTTGCACTTTCTGATGGTTACTGGAAGATTATTCATAGGGTTGCAGAAGCCGTTCTGAAACATCCATTACCGTATGTCACTCCACGTGTTGTTGGTACGCCTAAGAATGGTTCAGACTCAGACCGTAGAGACATTGTTGGCTGATACGGAACGACAAGTTCCTCTAAGTACTGAGGGGCAGTCCCTTGAAGTGCCTTAAAAGTGTACACCAAAATCTGGTACTGCGATCTGTATATAACCGGAAGCCAAGACTGGTGTTATATGTTCTCTTTATGAGTGAGAGTGACTAACCTGGCAGAAGAATTCTGTACTTTCTGTAGCTGTGTCATCAGTGTGCTTGGAAGACCATACAGGAAAGCGTTGACGTAATCTAGCCGAGATATTATCAGGGCGTGTGTCAATATTTTGCAAGCATCCAATGTAATGTACCGCCTGATATGACCAATATTACGAATTTGGTAATAACAGGCTTTGGATATTGCATTTACTTGTCTCTCCATGGTCAGGGAGGTATCAAAAGATACTCTTACGTTCTTCACTGACGATGTTACAGAAACAGTATTCTTACCTACCTGAAGCCGTAATTACTCATTTATCCCAACCTGATGTTTTGGGTTAAAGATAATGAGCTATGTCTTTTCCTCGTTTAACATAAGCATGTTTGCATTCATCCAAGTACTGATATCAGCCAAGCAAGCTTCCAATTTCTTTGCAACGTCGGACCAAGTTGTTTTGGGCATGATCGCCATATAAACCTGGGTATCATCTGCACAACAGTGATAGAACAAATTATGTTGGCTACATATCACACCAACTGGTTTTGAATACAATAGTACTTACGTGGTCCAAGTACCAATCCTTATGGCACACCAAACTTCAGGCACTTACCTTCTGATGTCGTCATTCCCATGGCGACACACTGAGATCTGCCACAGTCGTTCAGCTTTCCGACAATTGTGGTTTCCTTCTCGAAGTTCTTCTGTATACCAGGGAGCATTTGGCCTCACGGTTATAGTTTTCCTCTGCAAAGCGGCATGTTTATTGATCAAAAACTTAACACCCGAATTATATGCTTCCACAAGGTCATCTACAGCGCCATTTGTACATAATAAGGTGGCAGATTAATTGATGTCCTCGATGAAAGCTGGTACAGAAATATCATAATGCTAGGGACCCCCTATTACAATGCTGCGGTGGTGGACGATAGATAATACACAATCTCATCTGGGTCTTTCCAGCTTTCACCGACAATTCCATGTGTTCAAATTGTGTAAATATACCGTCCTTAGTGGATTGGATTATATTCAAGACTAATCCCTCCCTGAACAGAACCGCCACATCGCCGCCGCGTTTATCTGGTCTTGCCACGTGCAGAATATCATAACCAAGAGGCACCAACTCAGACAATACATGGGCATCGATGGAACTACCCAGCCAAGTTTCTGCGATCTAGATAACGCTTACTACTCATGCAAATTTCAAACTGTGTCGCAATGATAGTAATACACTAGTGTAGGAATTTCCAGAATTCAACGGATCAACCACAATTATCATGTATGAGGAGAACTGAGAGCACGCTCCTCACCCAAAGATCACCATTAGGTTTCTGGTAACTGATCTTTGGATGTGTCTGATATCAACGAATCCCAACATCCTTGACATGAACAATAATTATGCAGAGGCTCAGGTCAGGTTAAATACATGGTCACGGTGCAAGTTAACTGATCAAACATAATCCAATACCACTTTCCCAAGATATATCTGAGAAAGATCACTTAGTACTCAAGGGTATCTTGGAGCCAAGTGATCATAACAATGAGGCAGTAAATTTGCTACAAGACCTATGCAGTGCCTGCCTTGTTGTTGTGGAATGCCAACTGACGTCTCCGCTACCAGGAGGTTCCTTCTGAGTGGTGGATGACAATCTACAAGAGCAAGCCAAATTTACAAATGAAAGGAACACCAGCGGCGAAAGAAACATTGCAACTGCCGACCAAGCAATCTAACATGCTAGAAATACAATCCAATGTCATTTAGGGTGAAAGGACATATTTAAAAATAAACCAACTATTTTTGAAAATGTGAAAAAGAGGTGTATTTCATCTACAATGAAAGATTCCAGAAAGTGCAGAAAAAGTGTGCAACTTATGACTGCAAGTAGAAGTGAAGGAAAAGTTGAGGCTGTCCCATCAACAACTTCAGGAATGACATTAATGAAAACACTAGAGGGCTTTCAAAAAATAAGACCGTGACTGTATCGAAAGCCTTAATTAACATCAAAAATTTTTGAAGTGTGTCTTTGGACAAGAATAAAACATTATTTTCACAAAATCAGCTGTTGCAGAACTGAAATAACACTTCTGCATGCTAAATGAGGTTAATCATCCAGTTGAAGTTGATGATATATCGTAATTGAGATCAGCAGTGCATCGAGGATGGAAATAGAACCTGGTGGGAGGCATAGAGTTTGGATTACCACAGTGCCATAAATAAGTTTTGGATTAAATATATTAAATGAGGGAGAATCCTGCAACATGACATGACACCAGATGAGTTTATCACCTACATTATCTGGGGTAATCTGTAGCTGTAATATTGATTTATTGTCCTTGAATTAAATAAAAAATTAATCGTTAAATTAATTAAATCTCTGGTTACCTCAGATTTATTTCTAAAGGGGTTAAAAGCGAATTTAAGTTAGTGACCCCTTTTATAGGTCATGGACCAAACATATAGGGTTTTATGCAAAGAAAATATGTTAAGCACTATGGAAGGATAATTTACCTTTTAATTTTATGTTGATATCTTCCTTAGAACTCTGGTTACATCAGATTTCCTTTAAAGGGGTAACATTGAAATTAGGTCAGTTTCCCCCTTTTTACGTCATGACCAAACACACAGGCTCCTATGCATATTCTGCATGTCAAGCTCTATGAGGTCACTTAATTTTTTTATTTCATGTTGATATCTTAATGAAGGTTGGGGTAATCGGTAATCGCAATCGTTTGTAATTGATTACATGTTTTCAAGTAATCGTAATCTCTATAGCCATTTCCAGATGCAATGTAATCGTAATCGATTACATTGTAAATATAATTGCAATTACTTTCACCATCACACAAGTTGTTTGAGTATTTACCATGTTACATCATGCCAGAGATAATGGTTTGGAATCTATGGCAAAAGATAACAATAGAACTGATTTACCCATTGACGGACTGCTGTCATATTTATACACATGATGATTTGTCAGTATATTTGTTTTATGAACATGAAAAGTAAATGCGTTGAAATACTGCTTCAGATGTTGCCGCTATTAAAAGTCATCTAAGCAGACATTTGAGATTAACTTGTGTTGTTTTCACATCGTTAAGCCCGGGTTAGTCACATAGCATGCAATCGTGCGTGGCTTCTTGGTGACACCGTCGTTTTATCTACAGCTCAAAATGACCCTGATTGGTCAGCAGTCAGATGACAAGCAGCAAATTAAATTGGCCCCCGATCGACATACGGGTTAAGTCATGTGGGTATTAGACGGAGATCAAAGGTCGAAGTACGTAGTTGGGAGGTGGCTGATTTATAGTAGAAAATTATAATTTAAAGCAAAATAATAATTGTGGTCAAGCTACAAAGGGGGTCAAGTTACAGAGGGGCTGGATTTAGGGGGTGGGGTGACTGTATTCTAATTATCCTATTTATTATATAGACCTTACCTGGCTATAGTTACGTCACACATGATGCATTTCCTTACTAAATATATATTCAAACAATTCCATTGATATTGTTTGCACTAATCTCAGTTTGTACTAATCTCAGTTATCCCTTTAAATACCTGTGCATTCATGGCAAATGCATTCCTTACTCCTTTGCTCTATGGTGAATATTGATCTCAGAAATATTAAAACAAATTAAAGTCGTACATGCAATGCCATCAAAGTGTAAAAATGTAAACACTAACATGTTTATATCGGCATTATATATGTAACTGAGTAAATACTGATGAAGAATCACATTAATGTTTGTGTTATATACATTGTAATCATGACCATAATCATGATTACAATGTAATCGTAATAGATTTTTTATGAATGTAATCGTAATTGTAATCATGATATTCTCAAGTAATCTTAATCGATTACCTTGGTCCTGTAATCGCCATAACCCTGCTTCATTACAAATAAAGTTGTCTAAATATCCCTTCTGCCTAAGACTAATTACAGTGAATGGGCATACACTACATTCATACACCACATGAAATTTTAATAATTTAAGTTACCGTTAAAAAGTCCCATTGACACACAGATGAATGATTAATGATTGTATGGTCTAAATAAATTAGAATAAATATTATAATATGTTATATTGGTGTGATACCCAAATAGACTGACCTTTGATTAAACATGGAAATATTAGAAAATGCTGCAGATGACCCAAACATTAAAAAAAAATATTATGTATATACAAAATAGCAAGTAAAGACTACAATATTACCACACTTATTTATTAAGGTTCATGTCCGTGTAACTAAAGCTAACTGTCTTTTATAAGTAAATGTATAATCAATATAATGTACACACAAGTTCTATTTTTAATATTAGTGTAATTGATTCAGTGGTTGGTGTAAAGTTTTGCTATTTGTTGTTTTTATAACGAGATAAATCTATTGGGTATTCCTTGGTTTAAATATCTTACAATTAGCCAACAAGTTGTTAATATAAAGTATTTGTCGTCACCATCCAGTTCGTTGACTGTTATATTACCAAAAAAAAAAGAACGTTTCAAAATGTTTTAAATTCCAGATGTGATCAGATCACATGAACTGCCCCAAAACAATATGTTTAGTCATAAAATATCAGTTGGAATAACTTGATGAATAGAACTTCGCTAACAAAAGCATGCAGTTTATTAATGAATGAGGAGAGAAAGTTGGTAAGCATAAATGTCATGAGAGAGTGCATGGCTGATTTGGAAAATGATAAGCATTTAAATATCATGGCCTGATTTTGGTTGATGGTTTGATATGGGGAAAAAGTATTCGCCCAATGTGGGGCTCGAACCCACGACCCTGGGATTACTCCAGTCCTAATAACTAACAGTAAGAGTCCCATGCTCTACCGACTGAGCTAACCGGGCATTATGGGAATAGTGATCTGTTCCTTTCTGAGATAAACTTGTCAAAATATATCTATTGCCTGAATTACTTCTTCAAGATTTTTAATCTAATATGAATTATTCCTTAGTTATGATTGTTCTGAATGATATTCTATTGAGCGTTAAGAAGCAAATGCTATTCAATAAGAGTATTAATAATATATTATTATTTCCACACCTCTTAGTCGAAATCTTTTATTGAAATGTGAACAGATATCAGACATATATCACAATTGATGAATGGATTTCCTCTTTGTTATTTTAATTATGTCATAATTAACTGAGCTGGTGAATATCATAGAAAGTCATCATGAGGACAGACTTCTTTTCGATGCGATTCATGAATCAGAATAACAGGAAATGAAATCAATTATGAACGAAGTAATTTGATTGGAGATGAAAACAATTTAGTAACACTTGTACCCCAAATTAACGTGTTGGTTATTTTAATACATATTTATTCTCAAATTGAACTATTATATATCTCGACATTTTATCAAAGTTGAAAGTCAGATATTTATCGCTATGCCATTGGAAGAAGTAGGCCATGATATCAAATTGAATTATTTGGACATGGCTTCCTTTTGCCACACCAAACATTAGATTGTCTGTAATTAAAGCTATTAGAAAACAGCTCGATTTATCAATTGGAAGGTATCTGAAATTTCTTTCGTCAAAATGAATTTGAATGAAACCTATGTAAAGAGCAAATGATTATATCAGTTGGAATAACTTGATGAATAGAACTTCGCTAACAAAAGCATGCAGTTTATTAATGAATGAGGAGAGAAAGTTGGTAAGCATAAATGTCATGAGAGAGTGCATGGCTGATTTGGAAAATGATAAGCATTTAAATATCATGGCCTGATTTTGGTTGATGGTTTGATATGGGGAAAAAGTATTCGCCCAATGTGGGGCTCGAACCCACGACCCTGGGATTACTCCAGTCCTAATAACTAACAGTAAGAGTCCCATGCTCTACCGACTGAGCTAACCGGGCATTATGGGAATAGTGATCTGTTCCTTTCTGAGATAAACTTGTCAAAATATATCTATTGCCTGAATTACTTCTTCAAGATTTTTAATCTAATATGAATTATTCCTTAGTTATGATTGTTCTGAATGATATTCTATTGAGTGTTAAGAAGCAAATGCTATTCAATAAGAGTATTAATAATATATTATTATTTCCACACCTCTTAGTCGAAATCTTTTATTGAAATGTGAACAGATATCAGACATATATCACAATTGATGAATGGATTTCCTCTTTGTTATTTTTAATTATGTCATAATTAACTGAGCTGGTGAATATCATAGAAAGTCATCATGAGGACAGACTTCTTTTCGATGCGATTCATGAATCAGAATAACAGGAAATGAAATCAATTATGAACGAAGTAATTTGATTGGAGATGAAAACAATTTAGTAACACTTGTACCCCAAATTAACGTGTTGGTTATTTTAATACATATTTATTCTCAAATTGAACTATTATATATCTCGACATTTTATCAAAGTTGAAAGTCAGATATTTATCGCTATGCCATTGGAAGAAGTAGGCCATGATATCAAATTGAATTATTTGGACATGGCTTCCTTTTGCCACATCAAACATTAGATTGTCTGTAATTAAAGCTATTAGAAAACAGCTCGATTTATCAATTGGAAGGTATCTGAAATTTCTTTCGTCAAAATGAATTTGAATGAAACCTATGTAAAGAGCAAATGATTATATCAGTTGGAATAACTTGATGAATAGAACTTCGCTAACAAAAGCATGCAGTTTATTAATGAATGAGGAGAGAAAGTTGGTAAGCATAAATGTCATGAGAGAGTGCATGGCTGATTTGGAAAATGATAAGCATTTAAATATCATGGCCTGATTTTGGTTGATGGTTTGATATGGGGAAAAGTATTCGCCCAATGTGGGGCTCGAACCCACGACCCTGGGATTACTCCAGTCCTAATAACTAACAGTAAGAGTCCCATGCTCTACCGATTTAGC